>VZRO01002494.1:808899-920816 GCA_013397915.1 Daphoenositta chrysoptera
CCCGCTGCACCGCCCGCCTCCCGCCGGCCCGGCCGCGTGGTCAGGGGCGGGGACGCGGCGCGGGGCCGTCACCCGGGCTCGGCGGAGCTCCCGAGGGGGCGGTGGGCCGGGAGTCGCCGCGTGGTTCGGTTCCCGCCGTTGGGCTGTGAGGAGGCGGAGCGAGGAGTTGACAGCAAAAATGAGCCCTAGGAGAGGCCCAAGAAGTGAGGAGCGCCGGAGTGATGTTTTCGTGCTCCTTGTGTGCTCGGGGAAGCGCAGGGCTGGGCACGGCGCTCGGGTGTTCCCTCCGGTGGTGACTGCAGCTGTACGCGTTCTTGGCATGGGAACACGTGTGAGCGCAAAACCACAGAGCCATCGTTGTGTTACATCACAGTTTTTAAACTGAGAATTAAAAAACTTGAGTGTGTTCTGGGACAAATAGCTCCCTGAGAAGAGGTCTTCGCATGGCGTGTTTCGCCTGCCTTGAAGAGTTCTTCAGACACCTGGGCGCGTGTTGCCGCTCCTTACCCAGATCTACGGAGATCCGCAGAAGCCTCTGCTTGATCTCTGAGGGCACGAAAAGAGTGAGATCAGCGAGTGGGAAGGAACTGGATCCGCCAGGGAGATGCAGGAACAAACTGTTCTTCATACTCCGGTGAGGCGTCATTAACCGGCGGGAGCAGGGAGTGGCTCCCCGCGGGTGCTCGGCGCAGCGGGAGGCAGCGGGCTGAGCCCCGGCCCTCCGCGGCCTTCCCGCCCCGGGAACCGCCTGCCCCTGGGGCTGCGCTCCGGCCCTCCCAAACAAAGGAGCGCAGTCTTCTGAATCCTCCACTCTGGCTACAAGCTCTTCTCCGTGTCTGAGCATACCCAAGGTGGGCATGGTGAAACGCTTTTTTTTTCACCGAATACGTATCTCTAGTGGAACCACTAAAATAAAAGTTTACATGCCAAACACATTTTTAAACTTTTTTTTTCCTGGTATTTTGCTTGCTACTGGGAGGAAAATCCATTGCAATTTATGTAATTGGACTGGGTTGGGAATCCAAATGAGATTTCCTTATTTAGCAGCCTCTTTATAGTAGGATCCACTTTTATGTAGGTCAGAAAGTGAAAAAAGGCCAGGACCAGGCATACTTCACAGCAAGTGATTTTTCAAACTGTGGGTGAGGAAAGTTCTGTGTTTGGTGTCCTTTTGCCCTTTTGTTAAATGGAAATCATTTAACAACATCCCAATGAATGGAATATCTCGGTCCAGCCACTAAACACTCTTTTGTATATGTAAATAGGTAAAATTCTACAGGACTTCTCAGGATTTGTGGTTGCAGATTTATCAGTAAAGATCCACACCAGAAATACTAAATTCATACTTAGAGAAAATGAGACTGCTGCATCGCTGACACAAGCTAAATGATGCAGCACTTTTCAGGGCAGCAAATACCCGGTTTTGCTATTTAAAGGAGAAATGTGAGTGATTTGCCTTTTGCTGTTCTGCATCTAAGACTGGAAGGTTGGCAGGAGCTGTGACACAGAGCAAATGGAGGAAAACTTTTCATTTGTTATCTACTTAATTTCCTTTTCCTTTTATTTGTGAGTCCAACGGAGTAGTAACTGAATAACTACACTGTGAAGAGGATTTAAAATATTGGCATTCATTGTGCAATGTGTCCTCTGACCAGCATGTGGGGATATGCCCATGTACTTGAAGAGAACATTATATGCCCACTACAATTTTATACGAGGAAAAGTCACTTGGTATAACTGGCTTAACACATTAAATAAAAGATATATAAAGCATGAAACAACATACAATGTTGCACAAATCTCAGCTTCCCTCTGTAATAGACATAGCTATTTTATTTAAAAGAATTATTTTAATGTGAAAATCACATTAATGTAAATTGAATAATTCAAATGTGTCTTCAAATAAAGTATAAGCCATATTTTTATTCCACTTATCACCTACCTATCTCAGCAAATTTTCTTTTCTGTGCCAGAGAAGCCATATCAGACCTGCCTTAGGGGATCCCCCTTTCTTGGGGCTGAAGACACACAGGCAGTGGGGGAAGGGAGTGCTCTGGTGCCACAGCCCTGCTTGGGCTCCCTGGCACTCGGCACATCCTGCACCCACTGGCACCAAACCTGCCACAATGGGGTTCTAGAGCTGCACTGCTCAAGAGAACTCTGGGTTGCTTGCGCCCCAAAATTCCCGATGTCCATTCTAGTACTTGGAAAAAACCCTCAGAGATGCAAAATCCAGTGAAAATACAAAATGTAAATCTGCTGAACTTCAGGGATGGAATTTATTTCCTTGTAAGTGCCGTAGCACTGAGGGTTTCCTATTACCATTGCATAGTCTTCTTATTGATGGTCACAACAAGCAGGAAACTATTTTCAGTTCCCCTGCCATTATTAAAATAGCAATGCTTGGCTACTGCCTGGTGATAGCTGTCAGCACAATTGTGGTTTTTAAACTGTACCCCAGTTAATCCCCCACTGAGATAATACAAAAATGGGGAAGTAATCATATATAGGGTTAACTAATATGTACTTTATGCTTAATTACAAGAAAACGTCTTTCAGTTAAATACATGTTTTTGAAGGCTGCAATGTTACAGCATAAAACTTTCTGTATAGGTAGTAACAGAGATGGACTCTGCTCTCTGCCTCCATTTTCTCCTGGCAACAGCCAGGACATACTTTATAAACTTTAATTCCACATTTCAAACCCCTTTGCTTTATACTTTGATGTGTCACGGACTACAGAAAATAGAAATGGGTGTCCAGAACAGCTGATAACATGAAAATAGAGATGTCAGCATTTTGCTGTGAGAAATTACCAACCTTTGTGTGAAGCCTTTGTGTAGAATATTCTTGATTAAGACAAAGAAAAGGCTTTAGAATGCAAATAGCCTTACAAACAAGGGACGGTCAGACCCTTTTATGCCATTTCTGTTTTACATTTCATCCTTAGATTCTTCACAGTCTCCATGTAGACAGCTCACACATACAAAGAGTACATATTTTATATGCTCTGCCACTTTATAGCTGAGCGTGTTGTAGTTCTCTGCCTGCCCACCCTGCCCACAAACAATTCTGGTTAGCTCAAATGCAAATGTGCTTACCAATTATTAAGACCAATTATTTATTAACTGATGGCAACATGCTGAAACAACTTGAGCCGTTTTTGACCTGATTGTGAACATAAATCACTATAGAAATACTAAATTGACAACATTGCAAATTCTGTGGTTAACTCGAGGCATCTGATAAAGGGAGCTGGGTAAGGGAAAACTGGGGAGACACACCTTCAAATTAAGATAAGCAAAACCAAAAACCTGCAACCCCCCACTCCCTTCATCCTCTCAGGCCACAAACTATAGCTGAAATAGCCAAAGGAAAGCTATTCATAGGATGATGAATGCTAAGAAAATGAAAAAGCAGTGAAGGACAAGGATGAAGCCTGGATAGTGAGTCTATAATGAAGGAAACGAGCTGACCTTTGTGTTAGGGATGAAGCTTTTGCACTCACAAACCCTTGCATGGCTCCAATGTCCCCAAGCCCACACAAACTGGCACTGAGTGACTCCCCCGTGCCCTGGCAGTAGGGCAGAAGCCACACAAGTGCCCAGGCAACTGCAGGTTGGGGCTGAAGATGCTGAACATTTTTGAGCATCCTACACAGAGGGTTGGGAGTGCAGCCCCTTCCCACATGTGGCATATTTTCTTCCTATTGAAGGGATGTTTCACACTATTACATGAATTTTTCTGTTATAAATAGATCAGCAGGCCAGGTGCTAACTGAGCACCAGGAAATTCCCATGTAATCTTTTGGGTTTTTTGGTTTAAGAGCTGGATGCCGAGACACCAGTTCCCATATCATTCAACTGGGCTTTTGGTCAGGCCAAAACTGACCTTTGATTTTTAAGATGCAATCCTACAGGAATACAGTATCAATAATCGAGCCGGTTGTGCCCTGCAGAGACCAATTTGGTAACATGCTGAACCTCAGCTTATAAAATAGCTCCAAGTGGTGCCACATGCTGCTGATTCTGACATGACACTGTGTCTTTGCACGGCAGCATGATGAAGCACCCTAAAATTAGCCTTCTTACTATTTCGTAAAGAGCAGGCAGAAAGGTAGCAGCTTGCACTCAGGAGAACAAAGAGGCACAGGAGAGGACGAGAAGTGAGGCTCACACACAGCCTGGTCACAACAATTCATGGTGAGCACTCTTGGCTTCTTTGCAAATTTCCATGTTGGACTGTTTAGTGTAATTTCTTATCCCAAGAACAGGGTGACCTGATTGTGAAGAAGGAAAGGTGCTCGTGTAAACAGGTGGAGAGGAGGGATCTGTTCTCTCAGGGGGCTTGGGATTCAGAAGAAGGGAAAACTAACTGAAAATTACATGGATGGTCTCTTCTCATAGGGGTGTGGTGGGAGCTGGCATTTAATTCACAGAACTAAGTTTGTTGTTACTGGAATAGAACTGGGAATGGAACAAAAACATGGGCTGGTATGAAAATTAGAAACAACATTATGAAGTCCCTTTCTATTGAGTCAGACTGATGTTTTCCTGATACTTAGTTCTATCTCTACCCCACTTATTGGGTGATAAAGTCCTTGGCTTTAAAAGGAGTAAGATTTGAGAGCAAAAAAAACCAAATCCAACTTCCAAGCAGTAGGAAGAGAGGCATGTATGTGTTTATGTATGGGAACAGAAATAGTGAAGGAAAAGATCCTAGACCACAGTAACACTTGCAAATGAGAAGAAAAGAGAAACTGTGAGGAAACATTTGAATATCAGAGGGCACAAGAGGCATGCCATGAAAGGGATGTGGGCACTGATTGCTAGGAGGGAAGGAGGCACAGCACAGGTCTCTAGGAAGCAGAGGACCCCCCATCAGCTGGGTGTGACAGCCTGTGTGCCTAAGCAATTGTCAGTACATGCTGTTTTCTCTATTCCTGGGGTGGCACCCTGAGAAGAATAGCTGGGAAGAAAATAACACTGAGGCATAAACCATGGCTGGTACGTTCAAACTACATACAGCTGTTTCTGCTATTAGTTATCACTCAGAAATATGGGACTATTTTGCAACACAGATATTTTTGTTCAGTAAAGATGATTGGACAGTACTCTGCAGCTTCTGTGATTTAATTCGGGACAATATTCATGATTTCACTGTATTACTGAAACCCAGAGAGGCATGATTCTGTAAGATCTCTTCTGTGCTGTTAGCAACCAACTGATATTTGCTAAAGCATGGGCTGAAGTGTGGTGTCAGAGTGGGAGTGAATCTATGACATTTGTATCAACTACAGTACAGGACATCTCTGTTCATAAAGGGGATTAAATATTTACGGTGATCAAAGAGTCTTGGACGGATGGAAAATAAAATTTCTCTTGCAGATGTTGTTAAGGAGCTCCACAGAAATTGTATGTGAGCAGTCACATCTTGGAGTCCTTAGAGGACTGTAACTCTTAATTTCCTATAATATAAGTCTCAACCTTGGCACTAGAATAAAAAATAATGTGGAGACAGAAGGTAAGTGAACTGTATAAGCTGAGCAATCAAATCCTCCTAACTGTATGAAAAATGGAATCACTGCTGCTACCTACACACAATTCCTATGCAGAGAAACCCAGTGACTCCTTATGTTCCCAGCGGTCTCCAAAGTCAATATTTATTAAGGAAAGAAAACTTGCCACAAATTTGTAATCTTTTGTTTCTGTTTACTGAGACTGGAGCGGTTCAAAGTGCTGTCAATTTTGTTGTTGATTTTTTAGTATGAGTGATTTGGATGCTCCTATTTCACTGCAGAAGACGTTGGGTCAATGTTTTTGGGATAATGTTTCTTTGTTTATTTGGTCTACCAGCACAGAACAAACTGCTTCCATTTAAAACTTCAAGCTTGAAAGGGGAAGCCAAAGCAACTGTATATCTTTTGGAAGCAGAAACAGCAGAGCGGCCACTTGTGCCAAACCTCCTTTGCATTTAGCTGGGTTTTTTTCTTGGATTGGGAAGGAGGTAGCAGTGATTCATCACCTACATCTGCCTGATGAAGGCTTTCTTGTCATTAATGTCAGCAAGTCACTAGGACACCACTAAATAGGATCACTGGTCCCAGTCAGAAATGATCATTTCAGGGGTACTGGATACTCTCCACTTTACACATACATTATTTACTTTCATAGAAGAATAATACAGAGTTATTTTCAGCTTCTGGGCAAGGTTCTAGAGCAGCAAAATTACTCCTAAACATACATAGACATGAATTTGAGAGTAGTCCTAGAGCTTGGGACCCTGGAGATTTAAGTGAGATTGTTCCTGAGACTGTCTCAGGAACAGTCAGAGCATTTCAAGAGTATCCAACTGACACAGCAGCTTCTGTTCACCCCATGACCCAGTGGAGACATCCAAAACCAGACAGATTACAGGAGAGTCAGCTTGAAACACCAATTTCATCAGAAAACAGTTACACATAATATTTTAGCCAGTAGACTTGTCAAAAAATATTGTGCCCAAATGTGATATAACTTCTGCAAATACAAATAATTAAATACAAACACTATTAGGTGCTTATAGCTTGTAGCAAACTCAGCCAGGCAAACTGGCTGTTTAACAGACACTATCAATATTACAAATTAAATGCCTTTGAGTAAAATTTCCTTTCTTTTTTTTTTTTAATAAAATGAAGGAAAGGAATGCTTATTTGTCTCATGAACAAGTGGTTGCTTTGTAGTAAACAGCATTAGGATTAAAAATCACTTTTCTGAGAGGCAAATTATGTGATCTTTATCATTTTCCCTGACCTCTTGTTCAAGTTTGAGCCTCTAAATAGCTCATCACCATTATAAACCTGTTTGTGTTGTCTTCTGTGTTTATAATAACCATAAGCATCAAAATAGTCTGTTCACAACTATAATAATCCCTACTCACTTTCCTTCAGAATTATAATAGGCAAGAACCTAGAAATATTCCATTTATAGCCATTACAAACAGTTTTAATTTCCAGTGCATTGTATCAGCAATGACCCATTAAAAACCCAGTATTTGGGATCAAAGTGTCTGCACATTTTCAACTCAAATTTATGAACATTGTTATCTTTTGGCAAAGTTTTAGTTTAGGATAGTTAATAGCAACACATACAGTTTTAAAATCTTCATTTTGAAACTTCTCACATCATTAGTTTTACAGCTAATTTTGACTGGATACAGAACTATTTGCCCAAGTAACAAAAAACCAGATACTGTTATTATAATGATTTTCTGATGTTTTCTAAAAAACCCACAGCAAGTTAAAAGAAATACCATTTGACAAGTAGAATTAAATGGATTTAAAAATATAATTTAAGTATATGCATTTTGAAGTGAAATTTAAAAGCTCAAGAATCATCAAATAAATTTATTTCAAGAAGCTTATAATTTTTTTACATTAACTTTTGAGACATTAAAGATTCAAATAGCATGCTTGACTCTGCCATACTTCCTTTGGACATATACTGATCAACATAAAGAGAATAAAACCAGAAACTAGTAATATATTCCTCATCAACTATTTTCTGATGTAAAACTGTAAAATGCAAAAATGTAAAACTTTGGCTTCATCAAATCCTGCATCTCAGGATCAAGACCAGAGAGATCTTCACATCTCTGCAAAAGATCCAAAGGTTTTTTTCTGGTGCCACAGAAATAGACACCAAGCATTTCAGGATTAGGAAGCATGCAGTATATAAAGAGTTTCTTTCCTGAGTTTTCCAAATTCAGGAAACAATCCTGTTTGGAGCACTGTTATCCCTCCTTAATATTTCCAATAACAGAATTGAAAGGAGCCTGTGGGAGCACACAGAAAGTCATTGTATCTGCAAGAGACTGTTCTTAGAGTGCTCATTCTTGGGAGTCAAATTATCCATCGGTTCTTGGATTTTCAACTCTATTATCTTGACTACAGCTGGGAAAACTCTGCAAGTTCTTCCCACTGAGTTCTTTCTCATCACCCTCCCCAGCCTCTCAAAGCAGTCATTTTCCCTGTACCCTTTCCTCTAAGTCAAACCCTGAGCCAGGTCAATTATTTCTCATTGGAAGCCAATTGAAACTAGCTGGGTCTTGATGGGTTTATATCACAGCTCAGAACCCCACAACTGAGTAAGTCAAGTATGAAACCCACGTTTCTACTCCTTGCATTTCACGTGAACTCTATCCAGCACTGCATGAGAGCAGCACTCCTGGCTCCCCTTCCAGCTCCAGCCTCCACTTCCACTTCTCTGTAACACCTTTAAATCCCATTCACAGCAAAATGCACAACAAATCTGCTCCACACAGCAGGAATAGTTTTCACACCCACAGGTTATAAACACTGTGATTGAGACTTTCTGAACTATGTGCCTTCAAAATGTGTATTGTCATTTTCAAAAAATGGTGAGTAAAGATTTAGGTGACTGCCTCTAGTCATTCTAATGTCAAACTCTTGGCCAATGTGCAGGTGTGGAAACACCTCAAATGGGAATGCACAAGTGGATCTACACAGGCAAGTCCTTACATTTTCAACAAAAATTTAATAAAATTTAAAGCATATCTTTTTAACTATTCAATGAAAACACCGTCTTGGTCTTCATATCCTGCCTTTGACTTTCCAAACTAGTAAATATTTCTTCACTAATAGACGTTTTCTTGATTTACCATGTTGTCCTGATTTAACATTAAGAGCATTACATCTAAAATTTAGTTCAAATGTTGAATTTCCACAGCCCCACATCAACAATTAAGCATGCCAAAAAGGTTTTGTTGTGCTTTAAAAGGCCTTTGCTAATCAGATTAAATTAAAAACACTTACCATATTTGCATTTTCTCTCTAAGTATCAGAGTTTGAAGTCTTCCAATATTCTTCCTTTTCTAAAGCAAAAAAAAAAAAAGTGAGACATTTAAAAAAGGATTTTCAAAGGCACCATATCCACAAAGAGAATTCCTTCTTATAACTGGTGGCATAGCACAAGGCATTAATATATGTCACTGATGTATCAGTTGATCTAAACTTGGCTTGTAATATGCATGGTTTATCAGATCACAATGTATTTTAAATTCTATGATAGATCTTTTGACTCCTTCCACTGAGTAAATAGTGTTTTGACTGGTACGAAATCAGACAGTTCTGGAGACTGACAACTGAATAATCAGAACCACTGGCCTGGGAGAGTATTCATCGATATTTCTGATTACAAGGTGATTTATTTGAAATAAATTAGAGGTCTTCTTTAAGTTCCTAAAAGAAAAGTCATATCCTCCTTTCTCGTTTTCTTACCCTCACTCTTTGTCTGTCTTACATACTGGTGAAGAAGTCACCTTTGGCATAGCTAACTATCTGCTTGGCTGGTTAGAATGGCCAGTACCTCCCACTATTGTTGCTCTGAGGGACTTTTCTGGCTCATGATCATGTAAGTGAGTTTACATTACCTGAATGCCATTTGTTCTTCAGCTAAACAGAATGGTTCTGATACTGATGGTGGTAAGTACCATAAGCTGGTACTAACAATTTCCTTTAATTCTCATCTCTGTCGCTTCTGAAAGTTTGCTTGTGTTTTGACATGAAAGACCTTTTTAAAAAAATTAAATCTATTAAATCTGTCAGTAATGCCGTATCCTTAAAATCCCCTGGTGTTCTGAATCTTCATCAGTATCTATAGATAAAATTTTGCAGTGCATCGTCATATACATTTTTACAATTTATGATATAATGCAAGTTAGTTTAGTGTTACAATGCAACATTTAAAGTGGGAAGGTGACTCAGTGGCCTGAGGGAAGGCGTTCCAGACAGATGAGGCAGCGTAAGGGAAGGGGTGCCAGAATCACCGGGAGGGGCCGGTAAACTGATCCTAAGTGTGCACAGTGAGGTGACACACGAAAGTGCTGCGAAAACAGCAACTCCAGCCACCTAATGGGAGTCAGAGTTTGGGGATGATGTCCTAGCTATGTTTTCATATCAAAATGACCCTATTTTAATTCAAAGGAGGAAAAATGTCAAAGCCCTAGGACTCCTGCCAAGGGCTTTTCCCCTTGTCAGAGCAGTCAGAGCCAGGCTGTGCACAGAGCACTCAGCAGCACTCAGTCCTGGTACAACCTGGCAACGCGATTCCCGAACACCACGGGCCATTCCTGCCTTTTATTTGTTGGCACAAAGACTGCCACGATTTTCTGCTGCCCCCATGTGTCGAGATGAGAGGTTCCCTGGAGGTGTGGATATACCCTGCCTTGCCCAGCTCTGTCCCCTTAGCTCATCCTGTGGCAATACACTATATATAATACTGCAATACACTATACACAGGCTCTCCTTTCCATGGAGTTTGCTTCTGTCATATTTTAGCAAACTGTTCTCAGACCATGCTCTCCTGCTACCTAAGCCATGCATTTCTATGCAATCTACCTAACCAAGCTCTTATCTCTAGCCTGTTCTTCTACTCACCTCACTGAACAATCACGGTGCTGTTCTCCAGACCTTTAATCTGAGGTCTACCTCGCTGACGTGATCCCATGACTGCAGGTTCAGAGATGGGCTGACTGTCATGCCACTGCTGATAAACACTGAAACTCTCATCTGAATGTGCCTGGAAAGCAAGAGGTCTCAAGAAATAAGTTTTAAAATGTAGACTATACATTAATGCCCTCTCCTTATTTTCATCTACCAAAAATTTAAGACATTCTAATTAGGGGTGTATCTTGTGAAGTACAATTTTGGCAACTGCATTATTGGATGTTTTGTCCTATTAAACATTTGACTCAAGCTGGTATTTTGTACAGTTTTGATTGTCTAGAACAGGTTCAAAAGCTTCTGATGCTCAAAACACCAGCCATTCATTCTGGGTTTGGGTTCTCTAAAATCCTAAGGGTCCTGATCTACCCTGCCACCTGCCCAACCCTTTAGGGTTAAATGTGCTGTAGGCCTCAGGGCCTCTAATACAAACCAAACAACACTGGAAAGACACTACTCCTATGTAGAAAAAAGATACTGAAGATACCGATATTTTATATATAGGGTACATATGTTCTTAGCTCAGACAGAAGTCAAGAATCTTTATTTTCCTCATTACCATGCAACTCACATTAATCAGGTTTCCACAAGTAATAGCCACGCTTTGTTTTGTTCCTTTATGTTAAAACCACTTGCAAATAGACTCTCAGTGAAATCTCCCTGTTCTTTCAGGGTTTGGGAATTTCTTTGCAAGTAGCCTGGGTTAAATTCTGCTCTCTGTTCTAGACGTATGAAGCCATTTAAGTGATAAGAATAAGAAGTGAACTGTAAATCTCTGTTTGACGAATGTGTAATTGGAAATACAGACTGTGGTTACAAAATACGCCTCCCTGGACCGACTCTTAATCCACTTTTAAAAATACAATTCACAACATGTTGTTGTGTTAATCTCAACCCCAAGTCACAAGCATTCATGTTCCTGTCTCTGGACAATGGTAAGTGGTTAACAAAGGCAGACTCTGTAGATGCCAGATCTACTTAATATCCACAGAAATAGCTACAAGGAGAAAAAAATTAAACTTTTCTACAGGTAACACAAGAAGAAGTTAAAATAATCAAAATATAAAGTACATAATATGGCTTTCACTGTAGCAATATTCCTGTATTTCCTTTTCCTTTAGATTTAGGTAAGGAGATACCTCCACTCTTTGTACCAGCCACTCTGACAACATGTTCAGTTGGTATTAATTATGGCTATGAATATCCTTATTATATGTTTTGGAGATGTATGTTCTGAAGAAAGGGAAAACAAATTGAAATTGATGGATCTGTTGCTGCTATGGTCTAATCCTGCTTTATCTGAAGAACAATTTAGATAAGCCATGAGAGAGAGGAGAGCAAAACCCATAAAGGAAAGGCAAAAGTACACAAACAGTGTTTGGCTTAGTGCCCTCTCTTACATGAAATCCCAGGAAAACAAGCCCATTGGTGTGTCAGCTCCAGCGAGGTGTTGCATCAGGATCAGGCTGAGGCAGTGCCAGCTGGGGCTGTCTCAGTTGGAGCCCTGAAAGAACACAGCAAAATTAGCCTTGTCTGCTACACCAGGTTCTTATCAAAAACAACAGAAGGAAACACATGAAAGACAAGAAATAAAGGGAGAAAGTAAAAGAAGACAGGGAGGGAGAGGGGTCATAGTAGGAAGGCAAATCTCACATATCACAAAGTGTCCCAGATTAGGAGAAGACACTAGAACTGGCATTATCAGATCCCCTTTTATGGTCTGTTTTGGTCTAATCATGCCTTGCAATCGGGACAGTGAAATCCTGTAGTGTCAAAATGGATCCCACAGTCTCTGGTGATGCTGGGAGCAATAGCCCTGACTGTAGATCTCACACTTTTCAATCAAGCTGGTTCTTTGGCATCAGTGTCAAATCAAGCTTCCTCCTGCTTCACTTGCCCAAAGAAAGTCATGAATGGAAGAGCACATACCCAGTAATCAAACCCAGCTTCTGGGTAATTAATTTTAACCACTGATTTCTGATCCTGTGTTTCTGTCAATTACCAGATATAGTCTCCAAGACATTGGATAGTATAGATAGGAATCCTCATTAGTTTCATCTCAATTTCTAAATGGTTTTTAAAGCCAATCTGATACAAGATGTTGCATCAAACTTTAGCTTCTTTAGGCAACTGCCAGTCTCTGGTGTTGGTATTTGCTGTGTGCTCTACAAATCATTGAGGTCTGAGGGTGCTGACCACAGGAGGAAGACTGGTGTGAGCCAAACTGCACCCAGACATGGTGACTTCCAGGAGATCCTACTCAGCCACATGAGCCTTTCCAGGGAGGGATCATGCATGTTCTATTTGAACCATAAGGGAAATCGATCCACTTTAAAATCTCAATGCTTGCAGCTTGTAAAATGTTGGTTAGATATCACAACATTAAAAAAAAAAAAAGTAATTTCCCTTAGAAAAAGAAGAATGTAGGAGAAGCTAACGAAATATTAACAGTACAGGGAACAGTGAAATGTCTGTGAACACTTTGCTAACTCTTTAGTATCACAGGCATTTTTGAAAAGTTGGTATTATATAAGATAATATTGTACAATGGCTAATAATGACCAAAAAAAGTCATAATTTCAAAAAAGGACACAGTGTCCTCCATGGTTTTTAGACAGGGAATCTGCCTTTAAGAATCTGACACTTTTACAACTGTGTAAAATTTTTTTACGTAAGAGGGATTTTACAAATCCACTTTTATAATAACCACCCATAACATCAATTACTTCATGTTCTGGGGATTATCTATCTTTACAACATTTTTCAGCTGTACCTTGTCTACTGCAACACAGCAAACTACTGGTGCATTTTAACCTATTGAATAATTTTGAAAAGCAAATAGATGGAATATTGGGGTACAAGAGATTGTGGCTCTGTGTGGATGACTGTCCTTTCATTACTATGGTTACAACTTTCTGAAAAAGTCTGATTCCTCTCCTATTGATGATAGTGACAGAACAAACTCTGATTTCATTGGAAACGGCATCAGGCCCCCTAAATCACTTGTACATTTCATCTAAATAATGCATGAGACTGAAGAATTCTCTAGTAACACTTGGGCAATCCTCAGATAAGCTGAGGATTGAAGCTGCCCTGTGTAATGATAAAGCCTGTTTTGGGTTGGGTGCAAAGGAAATAGGCACTCAAGGAACGTTTTAACATTAATATTTGTACTTTTTATAGAAAAGAGGTACCATTTCTATCATCCTTCTAATATGTCTCCACTTCTAAAATTAGAATCCAAATTAGAATTACACAATACCTGGCAGACTCATGATAAGAGATGTGCTGCATAGTGATATGAATAGAAAATACCCAACTCATCTTACACAGGGTTTGTAAATCACTATTGAAATAGCTTTTCCAGGAACATCCTGAAATTTGCTGTTAATACTTTTCTTACCAAAGGAATAATGGCCTTAAGATAATTCACTAAAGTCTATAAAAGAGAAACAGGGCTTGCCACTGCTGCTCAAATTACCGGGCCTTTAATTGTAGTTACTAAAGCAGCACCAGTCACTGATGCTTCAAAAAAAAGACATCACTGCTCTTGCCCAAAGCTGCACAGGTTGGGAGCAACTCACTGCCCTTGGAACAACCTCATCTAACAAAAGACAGAGTGGGTACTTTATGAGTCAACATTCATATTTGACCAGCAGAATGGTCACAGTCTAAGCTTCTCTTCTGCTGGTATTCTTTCAGCCCATCAGAACAAACTCAGCTAATGCACTATGACATACTACCCATTAGAGAGAAATCAGATCAGCCTTGGGAAGAGCAAGATCAGTGGTTGGTAGGATGCAACCCAAGAGTGGGTAGCAAACATTTGCTCCACAAGGCTCTGGAGAGATCTGCAAAATCACTGGAACTTGACTGCAAAGAGCCTTAAGGAAGCTTTCAAAGAAATGGCATGTCTCATTTCTCATTTAATGGTTCAGCACATGCCATTAATAGAATAGTATTAATTTCATCCTAGTATCTAGAAAATCAAAAATTTTCCATTTATGATAAATCTGGAGGTTTACAAATACAGCCAGATAATCCTACTGAGGAATAACAGCCAACCAGCCATGTACAAAGTTCCATTTTAAACTCCCTTCTTGTGAGTCTTGTTTGAGCTTGTGAAGGTAGTTTGGGCTTTGACAGCCAAGATCTGTAGAGAAATAGTGCTCATGTAATTTATTCTAGGACACTATGCCTCATTCTTCTGCCAGCCAGCAAAGACAAAAGGACATAAAGCTGGAGGTCATGATACTCTGAAGTGCTTTTTTTAGTGCTCAGCAGGCAAAAGCCTGATTTGAATGTTTTCTATAAATATAGACAGAGGAACCACAGTCTTTTTATGGGCTTTATACTGTTACTTACAAACTAGTGAATCTGAAATTCTCTGGTGTTGCTCCATCAAAATGCCAGCTCTGCAAGACCTGGCACATTCACCGTGTATGCTCCAACTTTCTTTGGTTCCTGGAAGTTTTGGCCTTGTACCATCTGCTATTACAATGGTCAGTCTGTCTGCCACAGTAAAGGCTCATAACTTTTTGTGGTTTCTCAATGCTGTCCTTTCTACATAACCCTTAGCTTATTTGTCGCTCAGATTATTCAATGATTTTGCAATTCCAGCATCTTAAACTCTGTCTTAAAGTGGAATTTTTTTCCCACTTTTTTATCAGCTTGAATAATTTTACATATCATGCACAAACAGCAGTTCACAAACAGCAAGACTCCATGGTAATAATTGCATCTCAGCAGAACTCCCCATAGGTTTACAATTATTACCAGACACATCAGACTTTATTTTCAGGCTGCAGACTTTGTAGCCTACACATCTACAGACACTGTCCCAACCACAGCAGCACGGGGTACAGTAACAACAGGCAGTTCCTGCCAGCACTGTATGGCTCACATCTACTGTTACAGATACTATAAAGAATATCTTGCATCTCTAGTCCAGGAATAAAGTTACATTAGGCATCACCCAACCCATAAAATACCTCACCTGTGCCCAAAAGAAGGGCTGACTTCACTACACAACCTTTCAATATCATCACCACAAACTCATGTTCATAAGCTCTTCTGACAATGGTATTTGTGCTGGTTTTTGCTGGGGTAGAGTTAAGTTTTTTTCCACAGTAGCTGGTATGGGGCTATGCCTTGGATTTGTGCTGGAAGCAGTTTGGTAACACAGGGATGTTTTGGTTATTGCTGAGCAGAGCTCACAGAGAGCCAAGGCCTTTTCTATCTCTCAGCCTACCCCACCAGCAAGGGGCTGGGGGCACAAGGAGCTGGGAGGGGACACATCCAGGACAGCTGACCCAAGTGATCCAAGGGATATCCCAGAGCATGTGGGGCCATGCTCAGCACACAGAGCTGGGAGAAGAAAAACATTCCAGGAAAATTCAGAGTGATGGAGTTTTGTCTTTCCATGTCACCATTACATGTGATGGGGCCCTGCTCTCCTGGGGATGGATGAACACCTGCCCAGCCATGGGAAGTGGGGAATGAAATAGGAATGGGCAGATCCATCAAGCCAATGCATGGCTCCAAGATTGGTGTCAGGGGAAAAATTTGGGGGTTGTTGACCATGGGAAGATCTACTCAACAGCTGATCTACTCTGACACCTGACTGGATGCACCAGTCTCAGAGTGGAAAAGGAGCTCTAGCACAGGAGCTACTGGGCTCATTGGCAGAGCTTTTAACCAGCTTGGAAGAGGGAAAGGGACATAACCAGGCTTGCCAGTGCTGAGGGATGGGATGCTGTGCCAAAACTTGAGGAAATAAGCACTAATGGATCCCTCAATCTGCTTCACAAGGTGTTGGCTACAAAGTACCACACCTGAAATGTTTCTACACTAATGCACACAGTACCAGGAACAAACAAGAGGAGCTCCAGGCTTTGGCCCAGTCTCAGAGTTTGACATCATTGCATGACTGAAACCTGGATGAGTCTTGTGCCTGGAATGCCCTGTTGGATGGCTACAGGCTCTTCAGGAGGGAGAGGCAGAGCAGAAGAGGCAGAGGGGTGGCACTGTATGGAATAGAAGTGTTGGAATGTATGGAGCTCACAGCTGGCAGTGGCACAGTTGAGAGCCTCTGGATAAAATCAAGGGGCAAACAAGTAACACGGATGTCATCATGGGAGTCTACTACAGACCTCCTATGCAGGACAATGACACTGACAAATTTTTCTCTGAGCATCTAAGGGACGCTTCCAAGTCAACTGCCTGTGTCCTTATGGGGGACTCCTACTTGCCAGAAATTAACTGGTACAACCCAGGCCAGAAAATTCCTAAAAGTCCTGGGTGACAACTTTATGGAACAGATCCTAAGGGAGCCGACTCGGAAAGATGCCCTCATTGATCTGCTGCTTGTCAACAGAGAGGATCTTGTCAGTGATGTGGGGACTGGGGCGGTCTTGGCCGCATCAGCCACGAAGTGATTGAGTTTAAAATCTCTGTTGACAGGAGGAAAAGTGCCAGCAGAACTTCAGCCCTGGGCATGAGGAGAGCAGACTCCAGGCTGTTCAGGGAATTAGTAAGCAAGGGTCCCAGGGAATGTATTTTTGCAAGTGCTAGGGTCCATCAGTGCTGGTTGCTTTTTAAACATTCCCTCCTAAGTGCACAGGAGCAGCAATACCCAAATGTTGGAAGTCAAGCTGGTGAGGCAGAAGGCCAGCTTGGCCAAACAGGAATCTTCTCTTGGAAATAAGGCAAAAAAGGAAGGTGTATGCCCAGTGGAAACAAGGTCAGGAGACAAGGGAAAAATACAGATATGTTGCTTGCCACTGTAGGGATAAAATTTGTGTGGCCAAAGCTCAACTAGAGTTGAAGCTGACAGAACTGTAGGGGACAGTAAAAAATACTTTTTTCAAATAAAATAATGGCAAGAGGCAGTGTAGAAATAACATCAGCCTGTCCCAGGATGAGGATGGTCTCCTCACAAACAGGGACATGGACAAGGCAGAGCTGTTTAATGCATTCTTTGCCTCTGTCTTCAACATGGATAATGGACCAAGTGGGTCTCAGTGCCCTGAGCTGGAGGACCATGACTGAGAGAACGATCAATTCCCAGCTGACACTGAAATTATTCAGGATCTGCTGCTCCAGCTGGATCCCTACAAATCCAGAGGACTCATGGGATTAATCCAAGAATACATGAAGAGCTGCTGATGTTATCACAAAGCCTCTCTCTATGATTTTTGAGCTCTCTTGGGAATCCAGAAAGGTTCCAGCTAACTGGAAGCTGGCAAATGTTGTCCCAGTTTTCAAGAAGGGCAAGAAGGAGGACCCTGGAAACTAAACCTGTCAATGTCACTTCAGTGCCTGGCAAAGTTATGGAGAAGATTATTCTGGGAGGTATTGAAAAACACCTGAGAGAATGCAGTCATTGGTCACAGCCAGTATGGCTTCATGAGAGAGAAGACCTGCTGATCAAACCTGATTTCCTTTTATGACAAGGTAACCCACCAAATTGATCAAGGGAAGCCCATTGATGTAATCTTTCTGGATTTCAGTAAATCTGAATCTGAAATTTTGATACTGTCTCTCCCACGATCCTTCTGGACAAAACATCCATCCCACAAACACATCATGGGATGAGTGAACAACTGGCTCATGGGTCAGTGCAAGGGGTGACAGTGAATGCAGTGACATCAGAGTGGTGACCTGTGCCTAGCGGGGCTCCACAGGGCTCCATCCTCGGCCCTATGCTCTTCAACATCTTCACAAATGACTTGGACACAGGACTGGAAAGGATACTAAGCAAGTCTGCAGATGATACAAAGCTGGGAGGAGGTGCTGACTCTCTCGAAGGCAGGGAGACCTTGACAGATTAGAGGACTGGACAATCACCAATCATATGAAGTTCAACAACGGAAAGTGCTGGATTCTGAACCTGGGATGGGGCAACCGTCTCTTCTCTGCGGTGACCAGTGACAGGACCTGGGTGAATGGCCTGAAGTTGTGTCACGGGAGCTTTAGGTTGGATTTTAGAAAAAGGTTCTTGACCCAGAGGGTAGTTGGGCACTGGAATGGGCTCCCCAGGGAAGCGGTCAGAGCCCCAAGCCTGACAGAGCTCAAGAAGTGTTTGGACAATGCTCTCAGGCATTTGACTCCTGGGGATAGTCCCGTGCAGGGCCAGGAGTTGGACTCGATGATCTTTATGGGTCCCTTCCAACTCAGCTTATTCTGTGATTCTGTGTGAAATTGTTGCTTCTATTTGCTCGTGTGCATGGCTTTTGTTTCATTTATTAAAGTACCTTTATCTGAGTCCATAAGTTTCCTCACTTGCACTCTTCGATTCTCTCCCCCTCCCACCAGCGGTTGGGAGTGAGCAGCTGTGTGGGGCTTTGTTATCAGCTGGGGTTAAACCATGACAATATTTTACAAAAAGAGAGGGAAATAATATAAAAATATCTCCAATGCATCAGGAAATTTTACATGAAAGAATTGCCTTTCCCTCTGACTTTTCATACTGTTATGACTCATAAAATAACTTTCTGAAGAACTACATTCCACAAATGAACCTTTTTTCTAGCACAGGTGCTCACTTGATAATATTTTGAGAGATCTGGGAGAAGGTCAAGAAGCCAGCTATTACATCATTAGCTATGAAAAGGCTTATATATCAATTCCCCATCATAAATGCATAACATTTTAGTAAGCTTTTAAAATCCGAATCGTGACAAGCATTTTTAATAAAATAATATATCAACAATCGAGAAGATGGTAAGATGAACTGTTTAAAATTGCAGGTGACTTTTTGTTGCTGATGTGTAGGAAGAGTAGAAATGAAAATCTCATCTCTGTGTTTACCAAGTGATGTGGTAGGTTTTAGCCAGTCAAGGTTTTAAGCAATGAAATTCTATATACCAACAGGGTTTCTCTGTGTACTGGTTCAAGTGTGTTGAAATTATTCCACCTCTGTTCATTTCTCAGTTTTATTTACAGCTTAGTTTCGATTTCCTCTTTTAATTACTTTTCCTCCAACAGTTCATTTCTGTGCATTCAATAACAAATTTAGAAGTTCTAGCTTTTTGAGGGTCTGTAGTTACAGGTCATCCTGAAGGATTTCTGCACTGTTTCACTGTCGATTAAACCGAACACTCCAAAGAAGTCAGGAATATTTTACTATTTAAATCACACACGTTTGCTGAGTTTGCCTTTGGAGTTGCAAAACTTTTATGTTGTTACCAGCTGATGGGTTTCCCTGTGACTGTATCTTCAAGTTCTGATGGAAACTTAACAAAAGAGCGATAAGCAGTAATTTGAAAAGGCTGAAGTGTAAAGCAGCTGACAAGAGTGATACAATGCCACTACAGAGCCTCTTGGATGAATCAGCAAAACCCACATATGCATCTATAGGGGCCGTTTCATGAGCGAGGAGAAGGCATTCGGTGCCCATAGGTGCTGTGGGAGCAGTGGATTCCCTGTCCAATGAGGTGGAATGCTCCGCGGGCACATGGTTTACGCTGCTCAAAATAACTTGGGACCTGCAAACTGACAAATGCTATTGCTCCGGTGGTGACAGGTTGTCCAGCTCCTTACAGCCATCCTCATAATAACGAAGGTTAACTTCCTTCACTGTATGGACTCCTAGCTGTTCTGCTCCTGAGGACTCGAAGAATCCCCTCGCTTCCTTAACTTTAATCTCGCACTTCTGGATAACTGTCATCGCTGCTAACTGCCAGGGTTGGGCAGCAACATCTGGAGGAATTGAAAAAGGTAATCCCTCAATTTTAGATTGGTCTACGTTTTGATTTTGCAGAGTGTAGCAGAAGGGTTTGATAAGCATGTATATCTGAATGCTAATTATAGCTGGTAAGACATATACAGGGAACAAATCATTTTTAAGCGGACTTAGATTGTGCTGAGGTACGTGCATTGCAGTGAAAGAGAAACAGTGTTCTGCGGCATTATAAAGGACCTGAATAGCATTGGTGGGGTTCTCAAAATCCCTCGGAGCCAGTCTGACTCCTCTAAAGAGTCAACAGGATTCTAATGACCTGAAAAGTTCCTTGCTGGGACTCTTTCCTCTTCCTGCTCATCTTCCCTTCATGAAATAATGGAGGAGTGAAATATTTACATTCTGGTATTCAGCCTTAAACCAAGATGCCATAATTTGGAATTCCTTCTTAAGCAAAATCAAACCTAATTTAATGTGACCCCCATAGTTAAATGCTTTCTATTTATTTAATTATTTATTCCGTCATGTAAAATGACCCCCGTGGCTATATTTAGTGCAGGGAGATCTGCTCTCTGGATTAATGTACACAACAGCTGCAGAAACAGTCCTGCTAGAAGGGCATAGCTCTCACCCTTGAGCTCCCACTATCTCCTTTGCTCTCTTTCTCTCTCTCAGAAAAGTATTTGACTGTCAGTAGCAAATGTTTGGCCCAATATATTGCAACATTAAGCAGTAATCAGAAGCCCATCTTAAGTTTTACCAAATAATACATCAACAATTGACGAGAGAACAGAGTAGCTCCTGAGTATATGTTAACAGAACATTATACAAGCCATGCTAAAGACACTGATTACTTTATCAGCAGTTTTGTTTCGATCATGAGGTTTACATTTGTGAAGATGCTCTAGAGTTTCAGAGTGAAAACAAAATCAGCAAGTGTTCATGGAACGATTTCATAAACTTCAACTCTGCTCTTCTCCCTCTCCTACACCTCCTGAAGGTTCCTAAGGTCAGGATATTTCTTTGGTTTTGTCTGTCTTTTAAATTTGTTTTTACTTTCAGAAACAGCTAACAAAATTAAACAGCAAGTGTGGTACTTCTTGTAGCTGAGCTGAATGATATTTACATATCAAGAATATTTATAGTCAATTCAGGAGTTAGTTAGGTCTTGTACATGACAGAGTACCAAGCACAAAGGGGAACTGTGTGCTCTGTGCTGGTTTTTATTCCTGTGCATTCTTTAGAAATTTTATAGCACGTCTTGCTGTGGTAGTGAAGGAATCTTTTTTATCAACAGCTGATAACAATTAGTAGTCCAGGCATATTTGCACATACATGTAACATTAAGATAGTTTGTCAAAAATGTACACAATACTATAATGGCAACTGGGCAATGCAACCTCAACTGTAAACTAAACCATGGGGTGTGGGGGAAAAGAAAAAAACCCAACAGTTTCCTCCTCTGTTTAAAACTTAACTGGTTTAGTGCTTGTTTTCATAAACAGGAATATTGTACAGAAACGGGTAAATTATTCCTGTAGAATATAAATCTCATGTAAACATTGCAGTTTGAAAATATTATTAAAAATATGAAGGCTTTTATGTCACAATGTTCTTAGGGAAGACTGATGAAAAACATAAAAAAGACAGAACAGTGGACAAAAAGAAATATAGTGAGACTGTGAAAAAAGAAAGGCACAACTGAAAAACCTGAGGTGGCAAATGCAATCCAGATTTCTTTTATGTCTAATTTAAGACTTAAGTTCCCTTTTCCACTGGGAACCTGTGCTTGTAGGAAAACTGAATCTCATTTTAAAACCAAGTAGCCCATAGATTTGAAACTTCCAGACAAAGAGATGTGCAAATGCCACGTGGGTTGCACGGCCCTACTTTTCAGGCAGTTTGCACTTGTTCAGTCTGGCTACACAAGGCAGCAGTTGTGCAGCCCTCAGCACTCGTGGGTGAGAAATCAACACTGGTGCCACTTACACACACAGGGGTAGAACAGAGACTTCTGCTCAGCATTTCCAATTGTGCAAATTCTCATTACAGTTCAGTGCAGTGCTGTAATTTGTCAGTCTAGACTGAGCCCGTGTAACACCTTTGAACACTGAGAGCTAAGCTGTAGTTTCAGTCCCAAACCAAAACATTACAGTAGTCCTCAACCACATGCATTTGTGGATTTCTGCACTACTCCCACGTCCTGCCAGCAGGACTCACAGAAATGACTGCATTTAAATCATCTGGCTCACAATCCATGAAAATGGATTTGCAGTTTTAGCCATGAAAAAAGGTGTGCAGAGTGGTGTGTCTGTTTGAACCAGGATAAATGAGTATTATTGCCTGTTGGTTATATTTTCATTGAGGTCTTCCATATGTACATTCAGCATCAGATTGTGGATCTCTGCTGCATCTTTTCTGGCCTTTCATATAAACTGTTTTTCATATAGGCAATCCTTGAAAGAAAGAGGACTATACACATATACCATATGACTATACTGTCTTCCTTTCTGACCTCCTAATTTAAAAATCAGCTGAAATTTATTTGTTTCAAATTGATGTTGTTTCTTCAAGATATTGTTGGTTTGCAGTTCAAGGAGATTCACTGAGAAGGAAAAGGGAACTTGAGAAATGCAATAAAGGGTCTCGGTTCTCATTTTGAGAACTACTAAGGGACAATATTAATTATGAAAAAATGAAGACTTTTTGTGATCAGAGTGAAAAACAAAAATATCATCTTTTCATGATATGAGAGTATAAAGAAATGTTGAAAAATCTGGAGAGCTCTTAATGTGTTTTTCCCTTCAAGCAGAGTATTTCCTCCTGCTTAGGGTGTCTAATACTGTAACAGTGAGGTCATGGGCCAGGGCATGACTCCAAGTGCACACAGGGCTCTTGCAGTGTCTGCTGCAGAATAACTTGGAGAGAGGATTTATCCCATCCCATTTCTGAGGGATTTTGTTTCCATGAGAATTTGTTACACTCCTGAGCCTGGAGGCTCTCTATTTTCCATATTTAATTACATTACTTGGAAATGGGAGTTTAATTATCTGACTCATTACAAGGAATGAAATTCAAAGCCACTAAAGTGTCTGAAACATAAAAAGTAAACCACCTTCTTGTACACAGTTTTCTAAACACTATTTTAAAAATATCTCATATGCACACCCCCAAGCACACAGAACTGCTAACCTCAGTCCTCTGCTCCAGCCTAACCTTTCCTGTGTCTGGAGTCTCAAGGTCTGTCTTGCAGCAGCCACAGCTTGTCAACAGGCAGGACCAGAAACAGTGACAATGGCAACTGCTAAGTGAGAATTCCTGCAAGCACATGAGAATGTGACTCTGATCATCCAACCTCTGCAAGACAGAGTGTCAACTCTTACCTTGTATTTCAGTGGGAACACCCCCATAAATGTTAGTGTTCAACAGTCTATGGGTAAATGCAATTTATGTGCAATTAAATTAATCATGAAGTGGATATAGCCTCTAATATTTGCTATATTTTCCAGTTTCCGCACTGAGGTGCTGGGCATGCAGAGTCTTGCTGTGTAAAGGCCACAAAGGTGCCTCTCTGCAGAGCAGAAGCAGCAGTTTTCTTTCTGCTCTGATGGCTGGGGTTTCACACAAAAGCACTCCCAAGAGAAGCAATAGGAGCTTGAAAAGCTAAGACAGGAACAACATGTACTGACTAAAATTTCTCTTTTTAACTTTTGAAAGCCAAAGAAGATGTTCAAATGCTTTTTCCATTGAATCTGCTAATTGTTTATTGTGACACAGAGAAGGAGAGTTTGAAAAATTATCTTTAGGGCATCAAGCATTAGAAGCTGTTCTCACCAAATAAAACAGAGCTGTATCAGATATATCTGGGATACCCTTCAACGTTGCTGGGATTTCACTACTGCTGTTTCTGTAGGAAAAGCTCAGATTCTTGCAGTGGTGACTCAGGAATGAGTCTAACAAACCTTAAACACAAGGAAATGAAAGTGTTTGGTGTCACACTATGCAAGACCCCTGTGGTGCAATTTTCCTCCCTTCCATGTAAGGACTTTCAAGCCATTGCCAAAACAAACTGTGGAAACTAATTCTACCTTTGTGAATATTTAATCCTAAAGAGCACTTGGCAAATAAGAGAACATTGCCATAGTCACAGGCTCTTGGAAACTCAAAGCTTGTTCAATTAGTTGGCTAATGGAAACTGAATTAGCAGAGTGAAGAAATTAATGGAGTCAGTTTTGTTCATGGCATCCTCTGGTGCCTTTCAAGATAGCAGGTGCCCAAGGTCACTGCTGTCCCAGGAAAGCCAAAGATGTTGCCCTTGGAGCTCTTGTTTGGTGCTGTAGGTAGTGAACCAGTCAAGAGTAGAGAACTGCAGGCTCCTGGCATCAGTCACCCTATATCCCCCCTAAATAACACCAGTTTAGAGACATTATTTGTAGCCAGCAATGCAATTCCTGCTCTTGATACAGGTTCATTATGACACTTTTCAGGTCAGCAAAATTATTGGTGCTTTCATTGCCACCACAGATTGCTGCCCTCTGTGCTTTTAGTTTGTCCTTCTTACTGCCTGCTCAACAGAGTTATCTGCAGAGTTATCTGCACTTATCTGCTCAACAGAGACATCTGCAATTACACTACAATTAGCACAGTTCTTTGGGAAAACAAACCCCACAACAAACTGGACATCTCTTAAGGCATAAGCAAGGCAGAATGAATAACTGTAATGGGATTGCCCAGTAGCCTCACAGCAACATTCGCTGAAACGTAACATTTTCCATTAAATTAAAACTATCACATAATTCAAAATATTTTAAAACTTCAGTAGACAAGCACTGCCTCAAAGTGCTACATTTGACTAGAACCCAACTACTTCATTACTAAAAATAGATTAAAAAGTCATCTTCTACACAAGCTGAAAATAGAGAAGAGTTAGATATAAAATTCTGACCCTGGATGAGCTCTAAAGAAAAGTGATGGCCCTCTAAGTTTAAGAATTTGGCATCAGATTCATTCTCATTAATATCTTGCTTCCCAGCTCCAGAAAGAGAACTCTGCTCCCTTCTACCTCTTCTGCTCCAGTGGGCAGAAGGAAGGAAGTTGTTCCAGGTCCTTTGCTGGGGAACTGTTTGTTTTCCTCCTTTCACTATCAGACAGAGGCTTCCTCACTAGGGTTTTTCAAGCTAGAATTATAAAACTATGTGCCAATCTAAACACATCTTTGAGAGTAGCTCCTTATACTGCAGTCATACTCCCTAAGCTAATCAGCAGAAATTATTTCTTTCATGTTTCAATGCTTTCAATTCATCAAAAGATGAATAGAAGATATGCAAGAACAAAGTCTCAAATGTACCCAGAACAAAGTCTCAAATAACCATACTGAACACAGTTACTTTACTATGTTTTCCTGCAGAAAAGCTGCACTGTGATTAACAACCTCTGTTGAAACAGACATAGCACTTAAATGAGAAAATCAAGCAATGTCTATGCAACAGAGGAAAATGAAATCCTGAAAAGTCTCAGTCAGATAATTTTCATATACTCCTTAGACAAAACCATTACAGGAGTTCTTCAAGTTCATTTGGCTTCAGCAGCTTTTGATCACACTATATTCCTTCCCTACTTGCCTTTCCTCCTTAGAGTGTCCAGTATTCTCTAAAGATCTGCATCATCTTTTTTCAGCTCTGATGACCTTTAGAGACACTGAGATGAAGATGTGCCATTCTGAAATGCTGCAGAAAGAGTGGCCAAGAAATGCAGCAAGCTAAATTTTGCCACCTTGTAAAATACATACTTCTCCAGCCTTCCACTGTGCCCTGTACAGCTGCAAAGAGCTGGATGTTCTAATTCAGCCAGAGCCACCCGTGGAGAGGTCAGCGTGGGGCTGCATCCCTCCGGAGCTGTCACGTCCCACTGAGGCACACAGGGCTCTGGTTTTGCAGGCTCAGCCACCCTCCCGGGGCAGAGGAAGGAGCTGGCGATGGCTCTGCCTCGTCCCTTCGGCTTTTAAGCAGATAGAAAGTGGCTCAAGGGCTGCAGCTCATTCATGAGACAGGTCTGTCTGCCAGTCTGTAAACTCCTTATGTTAGAATGTATTTAAACTCTAGAGAGTTTAAACTGTAGCTTTAGCTGTGACCTTTACAGCACATAGTATGCGATCAGCACATAAACAAGCTGAGAGAGCCCCTTAAACACGTTCAGCTCCACTAAGGTGGCACAGCTGCCCAAGAAGTTAAAGCTGAGCAAGCAAAAGCAGTTTCCACTGAGCAGGAACTTTAAACCTCATGGAGACCTCTTTGTACTCTTAAGAGGTTAAATTACAAACGCTGTCCAGTCATGAAACAGCTCACAATATTATCTCATGTGGGCTTTCCAAATCAATGTTCTCTATATGCCACAGCTTCACTGAAACACTGTGCCAGATAATTTAATGCCAAGTGTTCAATTAGTATCACAGACCCTGGCTCAGCTGCAGGGACTAGACTGGTTGCTTAGAAGCCTACAATTTATATGGCATTTTATTTCTCATTTTGTACAGGCACAAACTTTGCAATATTTTGATTGGGTGCCTCTGTAGTGTTAGTGATTTTCTTTGTTTCATATTATGAAAATAAAGCATAATCAATAAACCTACAACTACAAATATTTATGTAAGAAAAAGGATTTCAGTATAACAAATTGTGCCTCAAGCAGAGAGATTAAGGTCTCAAAATGCACATCAGTTTATGATAGCTGTATGTTCATTCATTGAAGAAGAATATAAACAGTTTAAATTGAAACCTTCCTTTTTGTAAATAAGGAATAAGGGCTGCCACTCACATTCCAGGAAGAAATACCACAGTAGTACGAGACATTACCACTTCATTTATTCTTTACCAGCCTTTTTCCAGGGACAATTGTCCCACTAGAAAATCCAAAGCTTTTCACAGCAGAGATACCTTTTTAACTTTTCTTTCCCTGGCAACTTCAGCTGTTACACAAAGCTGTGAATGGAGATGGCCACCTCTAGGGCATGGATGTTCTCTTCTCTTGATGCCACAACAGGAACCAAACCTTCTGCAGTGTGACAAACCAGACACCTTGGGGTAGGAAAACCTGAAACCACTGCAGCAAGATTTGCCACACCGTAAATGAAGTAGCAGGGAGATAATGAGCACTGCATAGTCTGAGAGACAGATCCAGTAAAGAGTCATGCACTTGCCTCAGTATCTGTGAGGATCAGCTCTCTGAACGGGGTAAAGAGCATTTATTTGTCCTCATATTTAGGCCACCAGAAGATGAGTGTGTTAACAGGATGTCTGAATCCCTCTGCACTCATCATGGCTCTCGTGTAAATAAAAGGGAGAACATCACACAGTTACAGTTGCTTACATATCAAAAGGGATGCTTCAGCTTCGCTTATCAGGCATGCAGGTTAAGTAGGGGATTTCTGATACTCTCATCTCATGTGGTACTTATTTTTTCAGAATCAGGATGACCTAAGATCATGATTCTGAAAGTCCTGTAGTACAAATTATGTTTGCATCAAATAATGACTTAGTTCTCTACTTACTTTAAATAGCTTATGAGAAATAATGCTGGATTTATGAAGCTATGGAACATTTAGCACCATTATAACTTCCTATAATGCATGAAAAATTGTCATTATAGAATATTTTTGTTCTTTCTCCTTCCTCCTCACATCCCTCATATGATTTTGAGGGTTCATTTACTTACTACTTCAGTGCTTTTCAAGCTAAATTTACTTCACTTAAAAGTACTGTTATTCTCAACAACTTTCAGTCCCTGAAATATCCAACACTTAATCTATCTGACGAGATTGTTTCTTAGCTAAAAAACACACGTCAGCAATGATGAAGATTTGACATTGAAACTCAGCTAATAGTTCTGTAGTTAGAGTTTTGCCCAGAACAGGGTAGAAAATACCCCACTTGCAGTTACTTTATGTGAGGCTACCGACAGTAGAAAGTGATAAAAGATGAATTTTATTGGGTAAAGGCAACAGTAGCTGGCAGGATGTGCAGAAGCAGGCCTTTAACACAAGGCCATCCTTATGCTTCAAGTATTACAAGTACTTCCAAGTATTCAGCACACAGATGCAGTTTGAAAATGTTGTGTTCTGCTTTTCAGAAGCCTGTCATTGTGTTCAAACAAAAAAATTGCTATTGATAAGGCGTGGTCCTATTTGTCCTTTTTGTTGGCAGCATGCAAGACGACAGTTTAGAAACCTCAACTTCAATATCTCAGCTTCTGAGAGAAAGTTATTTAGCAGAAACTAAGCATCAAGGGAAGAGTGAAAGAAGCAGATCAGAGCCAGTTTCTCATAATTTCCACTATGGCAATGCTTCTGGTGATTCAGATGAGGTAGCTGCCCAAGATGACCTTCCAGATCTCTCTGCCTTTTTGAGCCAAGAAGAGCTTGATGAAAGTGTAAACCTGGCAAGACAAGCTATTGATCAGAATCCACTGGAAACTAAACAGGATGAGCTTCAGGCACATTCACAGCACCTCCCAGATCAGCTGAACAACACAGGAAAATACAAACAAATGGCCCAGTCTACAGCTTTGAAAACATCAGACAATGGCCTGCACTCCAGCTTTTGTCAGGAACATGTCAGAAACACAAAGGGGTCCAAAGGGAGTTCTCAAGATCTAAAGAAACACCACCTCCCTTCTGAATCAGAATCCAAAAAGGAATTCCTAAACAAGGCAGCAGATTTCATTGAGGAGCTCTCCTCCCTTTTCAAAGCTCACAACTCTGAAAGAATAAGACCTCGAACATGCAAGAACTACAAGAGCAAAATTGATTCTAAGAATAAGTGTGCTCAAAAAGGTAGCTCTAGCCTGTCTCTCACGTCAGATAACAGAGAAAGGCTTTCCATTCCAACACCTCAAGGCTTGGAAAACAAAGCAGAGAAAACATTTGGACAAACAGATGATCAACAGGCGGCAAACCTGGAATCTATCAGTCAATTAACAAGTGCAGAGCTGAAAACAGAGTCAGAATCTGCATCTGTATATTCTGACGAGCCCATTGGACAACCACCACGCTTTACTCAAAAACTGAAGAGCAGGGAAGTTCCTGAAGGATCCAAAGTGCAATTGGACTGCATTGTGGTAGGAATCCCAGCACCTGAAGTCAGGTAAACATATTCTGCACTTGGCATTTTGTGTTTCTGTAATGGTAGGTTTGTGCAGGCAGGAAATACCTTGTTTGGGAAGACTATTATTTCTACTGTGCTTCATGTCTAAACTCACTGCTTTAATTAACAGTTTTGAGGCATTCCCTTGGCAGAGCCTATGCCATTACAAATGCTGTATTGTGTTCAGCCCTTAAACTTGTACAGGAGTCTGACTAAAAGAGAAAACACTGCCAGAAATTCAGGGGTTCTTTTACAGAAAACACCCAGGAAATATCATCATCCCCTAGATATTTGCAACACTCTCAGAACACTTCTCATGCTTATAAAGACTTCGAGACTTACTTCTCCAGGCATTTGCCTTGATAAATCCTTTGGATAATAAAAATGTCAGTAGGATCCCTGGACACGAGAAATATTTGTTTCCCCTTTCATCATTCATAGCTTATAATGCAAAGACAACAAATGAAATAATTTTCTCTTATGTATCTGGACCTGTACACAAACTCAATTTGGCTTTCTTCATCTTCAGAACAGGTGAACACTGACTTGCTTGTTTATAGACCGTACTCCAACACACGATGTTCAATTTAGGTATTTCTCCAGAAGGCCACAACACTGTCCTTATACCAGCAGTCATGTTCATGCTGTTGACATACTTAAAAGTGACAAGATGTTCATGCCATCCAAGTTTAGGTGTTGAACAAACACCTGAATTAGAAGCTGACACTATAAAGTCACAGAACCCTTGCAAGGGCAGATCAGAGAACCCAGGAATGATGGCTCATCCTACAGAGTATCCAGGGATGACCAGAATGCCTGTACACCCAATTCAGGAATCACTTGATTCCACAGAAATGGATGATGGATACCTTTGTAACTCGGGTTCCTTTTTGTCCCAACAAAACTGAAGCTTTTTAACTGAAATTTCTATTTCAACATTTGATTTTGTTTATTTTGATTAATTAAATAAGCTACTTATGTGAATGCCATTCAATATAGGAGCTGCCACACTTCTGTAGAATAAGCATCCATCAGATATAGGAAATTAGGGACAGGGAGAAAGAATTCCCCTAGGGAAAATTAGTCCCAAGCAGTTCAAGCTCAAGAAAAAGACCAAGTTCAGCTTCCAGTTTCCCAATTTAAACTAAAAAATAAAAGATAAGTCACAAGGGGGAACTCTGAACTCTCTCTCCCTTGTGTGTTTGTGTGTATATGTACATGCTATATTAAGGAGAAAGCTGGGAATGTTAGCTCCTTGAACAGTTTCCTGATCATAATTATTTATTAACAAAACTTTGCCATCTTCATCCAAGATTCTTTCAACTCCACCAATGTGCAGAAGTAACACTAAGAGAAGGTGTAAAATCCTCACTTGACTGAGTGATAAATATTCACATGCTCCCAGTGATCGTGGCCTCGTTAGTCACTGCTACAGCACAAGGAAACCAGAAAACAGAATGTACTTTGGGGTTTGTGTTCCATTAATCATGGGGACCAGAACAACACAGCATTTTTTCCCTAAAAATAGTGCTTATCTTTGATCTGCTGTACAAAACTTCCAAAAGAGTGAGGGAGGCATCTTGTTGGCCATAGTTGTGGAACTGTGAGCAGAACTGTGCTCAGAACTGGCAAATGTCTTGCTTGGAGGGTAGGAGTTTTCCAAGGTTTATGGTGAGTTAGTTCAGTGTCTGTGGAGCTGGGCAAGGAGAGAAGGATTCTAATGGATAGGTAAGAGAAATAAAAAGAATCAGCAGTCCCAAGAAAGGACTGCCTGGCAAGGTAGCAACTGATGAAAGAAAGATTAATGACCTGTGACTTAAAATGAACTTCCTAACCACAGAGAGGGATCCCAAGTGACTTAAAAAGCATATATTAAATACAATTACAAAGTGGAAGTTGTGCTGTGGGAACCCAGAGTATTGTGAAAGAGGAACAAGATTCAGCAAGCTCTGTAGTGTAGTTAATCAGTCAACACTAGGAGCAATCCGATGGTTAAACTGATGTAATGGGGATTACAAGAGAGAAATTAGAGACAGGATATTTAGAAAGAAGCTGATCACAGGGATAAAAAGGACTGGAAAATATGAAGGGCAGATACCACGTTTGAAAGCAAGATGGTACTAAACCAAATTGATGTAAAAGATGGTGTAAATGACATTCACAATGGATCAGGGTCAAAATACCATTTTGATTATTTATTGAATTACCAAATCATGGCAGTGCTAAAGCATTACAGGCGTGGTAGGTAACTATCAAGCACAAGGGCTCACTGAGGGACAGAAAACTGGATGGTGGTGCAAGAGAAGAAACAAGGAATTGATTTGAAATAGCAGTATTTGGAAAGCTAAGGCCTCTTGGCTGAATGCAGAAAGACCTGTCCAATAGCTTTTTAAGGTAACTTAAGCCTTAATGTAACGAGCCCACAATTCAGAGGAAGCTTGTGAAGCCAACCTATCTAGAATTTTGTGTGAAGTTACCCATTTTTCAGTATCCTCAGCTGAATGCAGTGTCACAGAAGAGACAAGGACTGATACCACAGGATGTGTGCTGCCAGCTAGCCCAAACCTTAGCTTGCTAATAAAGAGCACCACTACATTTACTGCTGATTGCTTTACTCTGTACTGCAGGTTAGAAATAAGCCTTTGAGAGAAATGTGTGGTGTATTTCCAAAGAGTTTGATGACCTCCTTCTCATGCTTCCTTCTACAGCTCTGTTTCTGTATGAGTAATGGTAGGTGTGACATTGACTTCTCTCTGTGAGGAGAGCACTCCTTTTTCCCTCAAGTTCAGAGGTGCCTACATTTTTCCAAACTGTTTGGCACATCACTCCTAGGTTAATTTTACTGATGAATCACATTGCACGGTTTGGCATACACAGCTATCCTGGAAGTGTCATGAGGATTTAATGTTCTAAAAACAGGCTGTATGTCATAAGGTTTCCATGAAAACATTCTTTAACATAGGCATACAAAGCTTAAAAGGTGCATTTTATGCTGCTTTGTTTGAGGAGACCAGACCTGCGACTAATCACAGATTTTTTGAAACTCCAAAGCCATGCAAGATTAATCAGGATTTTTCTTCCTGGCTGCCTATGAAAGCATTTCTCTGTTTTAGTGCTCAAAGTCTAGAGCCAAACTTCTCTTACATGCAACTCCAGTCAAGTCAATGGATTAAGATCTGGGATGAATTTGGCACAGGGGACGACACTGCCTGTGCTTAATGTGAACCTCCCTTGCATGAGGAAGCTATCGCTGCAATCCATGGCAGGAATGAAATGTCAGTGACAGAGAGTATTGCTACTTCAGTCATGCCACGTATCTCAATGTCAGAACTCCCCCTGGAACTGACATTTCATTGCTACCACGTACAACGTTGTCACAGTAAGGATAAAATCAAATGTTAATAAGCAAGGAGTAGCTATGGCCAAAGTTTTCCATGAAGCTTAGCTTCACAGGAGACAATTGGTTTTGATCTATAAGCGTTACAAAGAGACAACATTCATACAACATGCTCCTCTTTTCAACTTAATCTCAAAATACTTTAACATTATGCTGAAAATAGTGACTACAGAACACACTGCCTAGAGAACTAAACACAGGTTTGAAATAGGAGTTTATTCCTGAAGTTTTAAATCACTTATGTTGCAAATTTGGGACTAACCAAAGAAAAAAAAAACTGCAAAGAAAACAATTAACTCAATCCTGCCTCACTCTTTGAAACTACTAAAGGAATATACTACTTGTATACTAATAAAAGAAACTTAAAAATTAGCTTACATGGTGTTTTTAAATTTGCTTGCAAGAAAATTAAATTGTGCCTCACAAAAGCATGTGATAGACTTAACTCTGCACAAAAGCAACAGGCTAATTGGAAAAGCTGATCAGTAACACAGGTACTATGTTGCTCATCAGGTAGATGAGTTCTATCTTAATGGCAATTATATCACAGCATTTTGTGTAATGTGTTTTCCTCGAGGTGCCACTTCAATAAGGAAACACATTTAAGTGGACACAAAAATGTATCACTGTACTATGCAAGTTATTTTAATGTTCTGAAAAGATGCTGCTGAAAATGAAATCAAATGCTAGAACATGGGTATTCTCTTAATGCTTATTCGTATCTGCTATAACATGCTAAAACAAGGCTACAATATAAGGAAGAGGCATGGAGTAGGTATATAAAAAGATATGAGTAAGTGCCATGACTCATGTCCCAAAGTACACAGTTGCCTACATGAATTACACACCTAAAAGGCAACTTGTACATTCATATACCAAATTTGTGCCTGTAGTCATACAACTGTATGAACTGTCTCTTCTGATAATGTGACCATTTTCAGTTATCACCAGCTGCAGATCTTGAGAACAACAGTAGAATAAACCACATTGTAGATAGAATTTTAAAAATATCTCCTTTCAGTGTTGCAGGAATCCTATATAATTCCCTAGTCTAGAACTTGAAAAGGCACTAATAATTGTCAAAGGACATTTTCAATCAACCTGGTAATGCACATTACAATACTTGTCCCTTGGGACTGCTAAACATTTCCTGTAGTTGCTCCTGGTATAGTTGCTCATCTATCCCAGGTACTGGAGGTTTGTGTTCAGGATTCCAACTAGGAGCTATGGTGTCTGTACCTACACATGTGTAAGGACAGCACTGAACAGAAAAGAAAATGTGATACTTCCAGGAAACCAGTCAAAAAAAACCCCTTTGTATCCAAGTGTTAGTGGCGAAAATTCCAGATTTGGGTAAGCCATTATGGGCAAAGTTTAAAATAGATGTAGCTGTTCCTTCTGTTTGAAGAGGTTTTGTTTTAGAGGTTCTGACAGGACTATGACAGAATATGAATACTAAAAGTCAATCAGAAGAAAGGAGAAAGATAATTATTTTTAAAGGAAATGTATTTTGAATGGAAGCGCAAACCAACAGTTTAAAAATAAAGATAACATAAATAAAAAGTTGTATTTTCAAAATAAATGTTAGCAAGGAACCATACAGTCTAATCTACTGGAAAATAATGGTAATGGTACTGTGATCATTAAATGCTTTAAAGGAGAGGTAGTTTGTAAGTAATGATTTAAGACCAGTGATTTCACACTTTTAGAAGTATTTTTAAGTGCTGTTTCATGCCTTGGGAGAGTAGTTAAAGAGAATGGTTACACACTCCAGAGCAATAAGTAAATATACACACACGTATACATTCACTCTGTTCTTACACCTCAGTGTCTGCTTTTGGCCACTGCCAGGAGAGCACGCTGGGTTAGGTGGATCAGTACTGAGCCAGAACACCCAGGGAGTTCTTCCTCATCCTTTCACATGTGCCAGCTCACCTGCATCCTTGGATCCGTGCTGCTGTTACTGCTCCCTTTTGTGTGTGCACAGCTGGCTCTCCAATTTCCAAAGGAGCTGCATGCTCTATGGGCTTGGTTAGTGGCCAGAACGCTGTTTGCATCCTCAACAAGTTCCACTGGGCTTTGAGAAGGAGCATGAACAGCTGCTGAAAGCTACCTGGAGTCAAGTGCAGTCCCAGGCAGAGTGTCCACTGACAGAACAGCTCAGGGCATCTCTGGTGTGAATGAAATACAGGGAACACCCTGTTGGCTTTGAGAAAGCCACGCTGGATGGCTTGGGCTGAGGGGCATAAACAGGGCCTGGTCTTCTGCTCAGCTACAGAATCAGCATTTAAGTGCTAGATCTGTACTCCTTCATACCTCAGAGACCCCTTGAGGCTCCTTCCTCAATTCTATATTATACTTCTGTTATATTCTCGGTTTCTGTTGGTATGGACTGTTTAGCAATTTTTTTCTTTTTCAATATATTCGGGGTTTTCTTCATGCTTAATTTGTAGCACAAACTGTTGTTAAAAAGTTGTGCAATTGAGTGGTCAAACAGATTTATTTATTCATGTTTTTCCAAAATATCTGAGTTGGAAGTGTATTGAAGTACCTTATAGTGTAAGAAAGGAAATATTAATTATTACAATTTATTACTTAAAAACCTATCCTTATCCTTTCTGCAACAATCATATTTTCTGTAGTTACCAAGTTACCATATAAGATGGATGAAACAATATTTTTTTTAAATCAATTGAATAAAAAATAAGTATCACAGCCCCCACCCTCACATGCAGAAGATGCATTAGCTAATTGTATGTAATTAAGAAAGTCACAGTAAGAAAATACAAATATTTTTGTGGCATTTTATATCTATCTATCCATCTATCTATCTTTATGAGAAAAGTTACTGTGAAAATGAATGCACTTAAGTTTGGCTTTTCAAATTTAGCTAGTTATCTATAATTACAGGTATTTCTGAGCATTATCTTAAAGATTCAACTCTGAATCTTGATATATAGCTCTACATATTCTTTATAAAGCTGAGATTTAATTTGACTCTGTTTCTGCAGACCCACCTGCTTTTTGTGCTTCTGTTCTGCCTTGTAACAAGGAGCAGCCACAGGCCTGCTCTCCCCTCCTACCAGCTGAGTGAGCTGGTGATTACTGCCAGTAACACATCCTGTAGAGCTGGCTTGAAACTGCTGCTTTTCCTTTTGTGTGCATTCCTGCATTTTCCACTGAAACAACCCTTCTGAACACTGAGGGACTTAGGAATGCCTGAGATGGGAGTGTGAAAGCTCTCGAGAGCCCAGTAGATTCTTGGATAGGCAGCAGTGTTTAAAGAGGAGCATAGCAATATCGTGCAGAAAAGAACTGCAGGTGCAGCTGTCTCACTGGCTCTTTCTGTATGGAAGTACCTCTGTTTTGTAACACATCAACTCTCTTACCTCGGGATAGGCTTATGCCATCTTTTATAAAAACCAGATTGTGTTAAATATATGACAAAACAATGACAAACTTCAGTCACATTCTGAATTAACATGAACTTAGGAAACACAAGTTTGAGGGAAATTTGTTAACTTAGGGTTGGGGTTTTTTGCTTCACTTTAAGCCACTACACAGATCTGATTGTACCTAAAAGAAATTAAGAGCTGGAATGACAGTGTTCCAAATTCAGAGCTCTTTTACTCTTTATTGAATACTATGAAAATCATCAATATTTTATTCCTATGACTGTTGATTCAATATTTGCCTGCAGTACTCTGACAGAATCTTCAGGCTAAACCTACCAATTTTATCATCAGAAAGACTTCGAACATTATCATCCTAGTTATCAAGTTGTTTGCATTGAAAAACCGTTTCTTTTTGCCTTGCAGGTGGTACTGTGAAGGAAAGGAGCTTGAAAACTCACCAGACATTCAAATTATCCAGGCAGGTGACCGACACTCTTTGATTATTGTTGAAGCTTTTGAGGAGGACACAGGGCGCTACTCGTGCTTTGCTTCCAACATCTATGGAACAGACTCCACTTCTGCAGAGATTTACATAGAAGGTAATGTTAGAAGTGCTGCAGAAACTGATTGTTGAAATCGGTCATACAAGATTAAGATAATTATGTACCTTGTTTTCTAACTGTGATAGTTTTGTCACCAAAAATACATAGCAGGAGTCGACACTTTTCATCATTACTAATACCTGTATTATTTTCCTGTAAAACACTCTTCAGACAATGGATGATTACATGTAATTTCATTGTGTTGCTTCCCAGAGATTTTATGTATCTCACTGCAAGATCCAAGTCTAAAAATATTCCGATTCTGAAGCCACCTTGTATTTTTTGTATGTGGAACTCTACAGAAGTATAAGAAACTAAAGTTCGTGTCTAATTCTTATTAATCCCTTTTCCCTACAGTCATTATTACAAATTAAATGTAGGACAACTTCTCCTGCAAGGGGGCAACCCTTTATTGGGACCTTGTAACCAAAGTAAATATCCCATCAATTTGACATTCTACTTGCCCAGTAGATGCTGTAAATCAAACAGAATATATATCTGCAGATTTAGGTGTCTTTTCTTTCTCCTTATGATTTTTACTATACCTAGTAGGCCTAAGAGTGATCTATTTATTATATATCTCTTTAACACTTTCTTGGGTAAGATTTTAGATTGAATCCATTATTGTGCTAGCAGGACTATAAACTTAAAATAAACACATAGGATTTCTTTTCTATTTCTCTCAGAGAAATATACTGTAAGCACCACCACTGACCACAGTGGGAGCATTCATAAATTAAAGCTCTGCCCTAAAGGTGAATTTCGTTCTGCTGTTATTCTTCTTTCCTGTCTCTAATCTGACAGTGAAAGGACGAATCCTTTTTTAGTATCTGCACTGCCCCTGACATTAATGGGAGATGTCTGTGCTTGGCAGGGATTTACAAGTTCTCGAGACAGGGGCCAAGGTCTGCTTTTACCCAACTCAGTGGATGCTGGATGGGAGCCATTGCTGATGGAGATGCTCACTGGCAGGAACTGCAGAGAAAATGCAAATTCCAAGCACAGTGAAGGCTGAATCAGAAGTGTAAAATGTCTCAGTAACTGACAGCTGTTAGTAAACCAAGCTAGCATTTCTCCATACTGTGCTACAAGGCACTAGCTGGAGAATAATAGCTATGATTCCAGGTCTCTCTCTTTTTTCTTTTAATCTAATAGTATCAGGTGGCTGAGAGAAGAAAACTCTCACTTGATTCACAACACCAAATATGGCTTAAATCATAGTGGTGTTTTAAAGAGAACCCAAGGAACACCTGGGTATTCATTCACTCTTGGATGTTGTTTTCCTTACTTCAGTTGCACCTCCTCCCAAATCTGCCTTATCTCAAGAGCAGTTCTGCATCTTGCACAGTACAGAATGCTGGTTTATTTCCCCTGCAATGGGATCTTTTGTCTTGGCACAGCTTTATAATACACATCCATAGAGTGGTCTAGAGGAAATCTGAATAAAGGTTTGTATCATTCATAGAGGAACTCCAAAAACCCCTCTGCTAAATGATTTTTTTTTCATAGGCATCTCTTCTTCTGACTCTGAAGGTGAAATCATCAAGGACGAAATGGATCAGTAAGTTTAAAATTAATTACATCTTCCACATTTCTTACAGTTAAAAAACCCACAAGTGCAGACATTTCAGTTTGCAGCTTCCAACACATTATCACACTGTTCAGGATCTGTTTGGATTGGTTGGGTTGAATTTTGTTTGTGCGCTTGTTTGTTTGCTTTACAACTGGAACAAACACACATTTGTTTGCTTGTGTGTCCTCAACGTTAGTTAAGAATTGAAATTCCAATATTAAATATTAATATATGAAGATGTTAACATAAAGATTGAAATTCTAAAATTAATTTACTAAAACAAAAGCCATTTGTCTAGATCCAACTTAAATGCTGATTTAAGTGCCTGACTTGGACAAAAAATATAGTACAATTTCTCACACGAAAATACACCAAGTTTTTGGCAGAATATAGGTAGAGATTGATTATTTAGATGTAAGATAAATAAATTAATAGACATGTACTAGATTGAACTGAAAATATGGTATAAAAGACTACTTAATTTTAAAAAGAAAATATGTCAGATGTAATCTAATATCCGGGAAATATTTATTTATTCGTCCATTTATTTATTTTTCCTAAATTAAATCCATTCCCTGATAATTTAGACCCTGATCCAGTGCTGTTAGAATCGAAGTCCTTCTATTAACTAGAAAAGAAGTCAGACTGGTTGAAAGCTAAAATACTCAGTCTTTTATTTTGAAATAATTTGTATGTACAGATTGAACATGAAAAGCAAAGTGTTTCATAAAAGAGGCCTTAATCAAACAGACTTCTGCACCTTGTTGGTTTCTTTCCATCACTAAGGAGAATGATACTCATTACAAATGTCAGTTTTTAAAATGAAAAGAGAAGATATTCAGAGTGTATTTGACTGAAGACCTCGGGCTGACAGCAAATCCTGTTGTATGCGATTTAAACTTCATAGTCATAAAGTACTCCAGATTGAATTGGTTTATGGACTTTGGTAAATGTTAGGATTTCTATAAAACTGGAGATCAAGAAGGCCTCAAAATTGGGATGTACTGCTAATTGTTTTGGGATGAATTGTGAAGTTTTCCATTCTAGCTCAGACTTCTCCAAGTGTCACAGGCATTTTTTTTTCACATTCATCTCATTAGGTGTCAGTGTAGGGTTAACCATGATCCTGATCACTTGATGGCATCTTTAAATCACTTACCTCATTAACCTGTGAGGTAATCTCAGAATGCTGCTCTGACATCACAGTAGGATGTCCTCAAATAATCACATTATGAAAGACCAGGTTTGGGCACAATAAGAGTGTCTTCATTTTTGCTTAGCTTCCAGCTGTCATCACACGAATCTGAACCCCTGGAACTAAAGGGAGTTAATATGAGAACAGGAAGAAGGTTTTTTTTTGAACAAGAAGTTCAAAAGAGAAATCAGTGATCACAATAGTTGTATCTTCACGCTGAGTAACGCTTCCACTGTTTTGAAGGCTAGCTTTCCTGGGGGGACCTCAAACTGAATAAAAAGACCAGCTCTTCACTGTCTGCAGTATTTCACCTAGCAATACAATTAAAAAGGGTCAACTCTTATATTTCCAAACATAAACAACCACAAAGCGAAGAGGTGTCAATCTGTACACTAGCAAAATTTATAATACGTTGGTCAGAAAGCATGTCGCTTTTTTACTTTTCAGCAATTAATTTCTGAATCTGTATCCAAGCAAACCATGGTATTTTCATTACCTTATAGGCCCAAGTCTTGACAAAACAGAAACTAGCAGTGTCCTCTGTGAAACTAGCATTGCTTTCTCATGCTGCTCTCAGCTGGTAACAGCCACAATTGCATTGATTCAGGCCATTTATTGCATTTGGTGTGGCTGAACTAGGTATGAGATATTAGAGTGGCCAGATATGCCAGCTGACTTACAAAATGCAGTTTTACCTAGGAGAAGTACATACCAGCTTAGACCAAGAGGAATTCAGTCCCTGAAGTGAGGCTGGGTTGACATGTAACTGAGACAGACATATCTTGAGACACACACAGCTCTAGCTTCAAGTTAGAGAACTTGTTCTTTGTTAATATTCCACAGCAAACCAAAGCCTGCCAACACCTCCGTGAACGCAGCATCTCCTGCTGTCAGAACTGCAACCAAGCATCAAGAAACCTCCAAGGCACCATCAGCTGTGGTTCAGACTGTGTCAACACCAGTTAGCCAGGTAGGGGGGACAATATGGTGAGTTTCAAGGACTAAAAGCAAGCCCTTAAAAAAGTGTTTCTTCTGCAGTTTCTGATTGAGAACCCCAAATTTTCTGGCGTTTGCTTTGCTGTTGAACTTCAGCTTTGAGCCTCACAGCCATACAGCCCACAGAGGAATGGCCCTGCCTCCGAGGTAACCTGGAGCACCTGGCCGAGGGCAGGGCACCTTCCTTCCCTGGCTGCAGGAGGAGCAGGTGGCTCAGCCAGCACTGGGAATTCACGTGCATTCCAGCAGCTCGGAGACGGGAAGGGCACCTGGATGTCCAAGTCACCTTTCTGACCTCTCCTCGTCACAGACTGGCTCATCCACTTTCCAGCCTAGCACGTCTTCCTCTCCCTTGCTACAGAACTCACTTGAAATCTTTTCCTTTCAATGAAACTTATTTTAAGCTGAATCGTTTCACTGCTATGTTTACTTTATATGTAGATAAGCTTGTTTGCCACGTAACATTTTACTATCCACATCAAAGAGTTTCTAATTAACATTACCATGCATTTGGAGTCGTTTCTGCTGCAAAGTGTCAGCATGTTCACAGCTGTGAATTCTTTCCTGATAGGAAAGGGGAGCCATACTTACTTAAAACTGAAAAGTTCATGAGTTTCTCACTTTACACTGCCTGTTCAAAGTTTACAGCCCAGAATTAGGTGGTAACCAATAAACAGATACTGAGCAGGTGGAGTAATGCACGTTTAGTTTTGATTACAATGAGAATAGAACTAAGCCTCTGCAACACTTTGCCATTTTGAGAGAAGATGCTTAAGGGCACCTTAAGTTACCTCAAAAATCACTACTTTTGAATTTTGTTAGCTTATAAGGCACGATCTAAGTAATTTGGATGTTTCCTGAGATACTGAATCATTAATTCTGCTGTTCTGGGGGAACTCCTATTACACTAAAATAAAAAACTATATTAAACACTCAAGCTATATAACAAAGTTTTCCAGGAGGAGAACAATTCCATCCTGTTTTCACTGAATAGGATCAACAGGTTGATATCCCACCTCTGTAAATGGTTTGGTTTTGGCAAAGGAGAAGAATTATAGTAGCAGTCACAGATGTGACTTAACATTTCCTTATTAACATCAATAACTATTTTGTAAGTAAGAATTTTTAAAAGAATACTATGACCAAGGAGACAACATATATTTGCCTTATTGAAGTATTAAGAAAAGATGTTCCAATACACTGTAGTGAAGCTTTTCTTGCCATGATTAACTGAGTAAGGCAATAAAGTAATAACAGCATTTTTGCTGTTATCCCATCCAGGAAGATCACCAGCAGTTGCCAACAGCAGAATTTCTGTTCATTGCATTAAATATTTTGCTTTGGACTTCATCCACCAAAATCTCTTTTATGTAATTCCAAAAGCACATTTCTCCTGTATATGAAAAAATAATGTCTAAACATCATCTTGTGATGTTTTGCAATCTACAGGCTCAAAGCCCCACTAACTATTTGCAAGGACTGGATGGAAGACCTATAATTGCTGCTCCTGTATTTACAAAGGTAATTTGTTCTATGACATATATGAAAACTAGAGGTCAGATAACTGTAAAGAGAGATAATTAAAAAATAGCTCTCAAAAGAAAAAAAAAAGCTTTTCCTAAGCCATTCAAGAGTTTAAGTGGCTTTATTAAATCTTACTGAAATCAGTATTACTTCCAGACCTTTAAGACATTTACTGACTGTCTATTCATTTTCTCTATTAGATGTTACAGGATATTTCAGCTTCTGAGGGGCAGCTTGTTGTTTTTGAATGTCGGGTGAAAGGAGCTCCTTCCCCAAAGGTTGAATGGTATAGAGAAGGAACACTGATAGAAGACTCTCCAGATTTTAGGATATTACAGAAAAGTATGTTTCTTGTGTTAAAATATTGTGTCTAATAAAATATAGGCAAGCAGCAAAATTGCTAACATAGCAACACTGGGAACTTCTTATTTCAACTGTAATTTTCATTTTCAAATGCAGTCAGAACACCTGCAACTTTCTCAAAGTCACTGAAATGCTAAAATTGTGAAAATTCAACAGAAATTCTTTAAATACCATATTAACTTTAGTGAAACAATGGTTCATCATAACTTGATTTCATGTGGGTCAGAGTTTCAGAAATTGTCTTCAAGACACAATAAAATTGTGCCAATACTGAAAAAAAACCCCAACTACTTGGAGAATTTATTTCCTATTCCTAAGTTCCCAGCGGTGTTCACAAGTGTTCTTACTGTTCAGTGGCTGTGACATACCATTGAATAAAAGGCCTGGCTGTCTTCACCACCCCTTAAACAGAAAATTGGATCAAAAAGAGTATTCCATCATCTTAAGAAGGTCAAACTTTATACTTAGTGCTTAAGAAAAAAGAAATACTGGCAAAAGTAACTATATTGAATCTAATAATTCTGCTCTTCTTCCCTTTAGAACCACGATCTATGGCTGAACCAGGTGAGGATCATCAAAAGGCTCATAATTTTTTCATTACATAAATGTGTTGATTTAACCTCACAAAATATTAGTTATTAAAACTTCATTATTTAATTAATGTAATTTCTTCTTTCCCCCATGTTCTATAGCTACTAGTGACATACATTTCACTGTAGACTGTTCCACAAACACGTAATTTGAATTAATTCACTCTCTTTTGAAGATGCTTCCATTCTGCTTTGACCCAGTTTTAACTCAGGATCTAACTGAGCTAAAGATTAATAAAAGTAATGTATGAGGGTCCCCTGTACATCTGAGGTCCTGAAGCATATGAGATGAGGTAGATCTGAGCTATTTTTATCTAGTTTACCAGTTAGGGAACATTGCATAAGATGTTTAGCCATGTCAGCCATTCCCTGTGCTCCCTACCAATGTAATGTGAGAGCACCACATCAGGTGTTCCACCGCTGGTATCAGCAAATCCTATAAATGTGGCTGGATCTGCTGGTTTCAAGGATCAGGGCAGAATGTAGGCTATTTCTCGTGGTACGCACAGGAGCCTTTTAGCTCTGATTATTTCTCCATGAGAGATTCACTCTCCTCATCATGCTTTTTGCCATTAAAAATATGAAGCTGCCCCGCTTAAGATGGAAAATTACCAAAGGCGTATTAATTTTTATGGAATACAAACTTCTGTAACTATTCTCCTTGCCCTATTCAAAACCTTTTTACCCCAAAAAGTGTCTTGAAAGAAACTGCCTCTGTCTGAGATTTAGGAATGAAAAAATGGAGCTTCTACCAGAAGCCACCAACACGGTTCTGTTACTGTCTGGTGGCATCACTGCTGAGTAATGTGAAGCAGTTTTTAGGGGATAATCGGTTTGGTGCAGTTGTCACAGCCTCATCACCTGCTGCTCATTCAGAAGGAATCTGGACTTCCATGCATGCAGTGGTTGGCAGATCCCAGCACAATAAACTAGATACTATAATGCCTTAAACTAGTTCTGTTATCATACTACTATAATAAACTATTATTCTCCTATAGTTGATAGCAAACAATCTGTTTGTTGCCATTAGATTTTCCTTGGTGATGACATGACATGAATCAAGTTTAAGTGCGTTATGGCCTTCGACAAAAGTACTCATAAAATATTTATCTTGTAGGGTTTTAGGAAAGTTTATTGAAAAATGGTAGAAAAATATTCACTGAGTAGGTGAAGAAATTTTATCAGCCCACATTTCAATCCATTTTACTGCTCCTACCCCTCCCAGCTACACAGCCAAAACAAAAGATTTAAAATCCCATCACAATAGGTATTTATTAGCTGGTACTGCTTCCCAGACTGTCAGATACTGGTCAGACAGGAATGTCCTAAACCCAGATGGACTTTTCTAGATGGAATATAATTTTTGCTGGTACAATTTTGCTAGCATATTTTTGGTGCCCATTAGTCATCTCCACAAGGAAGTGAAAAGGCAACTTTCTATAAGCGCAGTTAGCACAATCCCCTCTATCTGCAAATCTGCACTGATATTTTTGAAAACAACAGCCTATACATATGTGTTTTATATTTCTCCCCCTTACAGAGTGACTCCACTTGAAATGTTCCCAGTCAATTATAATTAATCTTTCAACCTGCCGAGATAAAAATACCTGTATTTTAGTGAGCTGAGAGTGTGGAGTACACTAGATTTTTCCAAATTAAATTTTAAGTTCTTTTAAGTCTGTACATCATGTGTTAGGAAAACATTTTCTAATGTTTTCCACACACTGCTGACACCTGTTCTCTGCTTTCATTGGGCATGCTGGAACACAGAGGGTACCAGTTGCTGCAGACAATGCTGATAACAGCTGCTGCACACAATGGCTGCTAAAACTGATAATGCTGATGGAACTAGAAACAAACTGAGCAAGGTGGAAGACCTTAAGGAAATCTCCCCCAAAGGTAGTCAGGGTTCTGTGTGTTTGTTCACTGCATGTTCACTTCAAGTACTAATCCTGCTCTGATGCTTTGCAGAGGAGATTTGTACTCTCGTTATTGCTGAAGTATTTTCAGAAGATTCTGGCAGTTTCACCTGTACTGCAAGCAATAAATATGGCACAGTATCCAGTATAGCTCGTCTGACTGTCAAAGGTAAGAGTTTGAGTCCTTTGCTCCCTAGTAAATACAAGCAGAGCAGGCTGTCATTTATGCTGGGTACTGTTGACTCCAAAGCAGCTCAAGTTCTAGCAATGTTCTCCAAAACTAAAAAGTATGAGAATTCTCTGGGGCAAAAAAAGAAGTTTCTATTTCAAAGATGTGGTGGAAATCACTGGGGACATGGCTGAAGACCACTGATTAATTCTCCAAACTGCAACAGTCCCTCTTTTCCTTCTACCTTTACAATATTCCTTTTTTAAGGGAATTTGTTCTTAAACAAACGAGGTCAAACAACTCAGTCCAACAGCTGGAAGGACATCAGAGTGAATTTTTGAACTGTAACTTTCGGGATTTCTTTTCACTATGATTTATGGCATTTACATATCCCAAAGGTTTGACCTTTCCTGTTTCAGCACCTGAAGACAGCAGCAATGCTCCTGCCCTTCACACAACGAGCTCCATCGATTTTGTCGCTACTGAACACCAACCTCCCCCACAAACTCCTTCCAGCCATGGAGCAAATCAAACACCCAAACCTAAACTCGAAGGTGTTCTTGTGAACCACAACGAGCCCAGGTCGAGTTCCAAGGTAGGGCTCCGTGTACACTTCAAGCTGCCTGAAGATGAAAAAGGAAGTGAACCATCCTCAGAGGATGGACCTGGTGCTACAAACCAAATCCGACCCAACCATTTCCCAGAGAAGATAAATGGACAGCCAGTGAAAATACCAGAGCCAACATCACCAACCAAGGAACCTCCTCCAGTACTGGCTAAACCAAAGCTGTAAGTAGACAGAAGTCTAATTCTCAGGAGCATCACTGATATTATTTAGTCTATATTGAAAACACTATTGCACTGGAGCAAAAGCTCAAATGCACAATTAAAAGATGGTAGGTATCACATGGCATTGGCCTAATTAACCATAATCTTAGAAAATATTCTACAGAGCTAGATTATTTTTTCTGTATATCCCTCTCAGGAAAAGTCATCTCCAATTTTAAAAGGAATATGTTTTCCCTTTGAAATGTTATTAATTCTACAATGTTTTCTGCTGCAATCAAAAGGTGAAGAACACTGATCTTATGCAGGCAAAATAAAAGCAGGTTCTTCAAATATATCTCACTCAATTCTAGGTATGCAATATTGCCCAAATCAGACATATTCAGTCTCACACATAATACAGACTGGCAACCAGCAAGCAGCTGTCATCCTGAAGGCCATGCCTCATGACTTTTATGTCCCACAAACGTCATCTCCACCTAAAACAGATAAAATACTTGGAAATGCTTGATAATGTGAAACCACTTGAACTAAAAAGCACCTGCATGATTGATGCACTGGGAACACAGGGGAAATTTGAAGAAATAGTGTAGTTTTCCTAGAGGACAATTTATGGAATTCACACTGCAGTTTATTAAGAAAAGTATTTTCAGCATTTTTTAAACCCCTCACACATAGTTTAACAAAAAGTACACAGACACCTTCATTTCATTTCTTAAATAGGTGGAAGCTTTACCTAAGGGCTCAGGAAGGACTTTATTAAAGTAATTCACTGGTACTCTTAAGCAGGGATGTAATTTCATAGCATGAACATTACAAGGAGAAGACAGAACTTACATACCTTGTAGCAGAGGAAGAACTTGGAGCACAGCTTTTTTTAATTTGTGAAGCCCACATTCACAGCCCTACATACTTTCTGACCTATATGAGTTTAAGGAGGGAGCAGAAGAAGTATTTAAGTGCCCAATGCTTGCATAAAGCAGAATTTCTCTCAAAACCCCCCCCACACCCCCCCAAAAAAAAGCTCTGTTACAAAGGATTGCTTTAGTTTGCAGATGTATATATGAAGGGCACAAAATCAGGCCCACACAACTAACTCTCTAATATTCTACTTTATGAAAGCTTGAAATTGCTATTTTGTCTGCCTTTAATGTGATTTTTGTTTCGTACATCATAGAAACTAATTCTTTTAACTAAAACCAAATGATGTTGAGTAGGTATTTGGTTTGTCAGGAGCAGTTGTGATTGGTCTTTATATCTACATTTTCCACTTTTTATCAGTAATTATTTAATACTCCATAGTTTATTACACAATCATTTTCCATATCCTCTACGTCTTTTCTGGTTTTGGAAGGGAAGAAGCTCTCTTGTTTTTCATGCGCTCTATTTCCATATACAGAGTAACTAAATAAACCACTTGACATGCCAAAATAATTTTCCTTAATTGCAAAGTAAAAAAGCCCTGGAGAACTATCTAGTGGATAGCATCTAGAAAACAACTGCATGGAATGCAAGTTCTCTCTGAATTATCCACTCCTGCCTGTCACTGAATGTCAGCACCACCTAAACTACGTTGGTAATATCTCCTATGGTGGATTATTAGCTTTATCAGTCAAAGTGCTGGTTTCAGAACCCACTTCAGCAGGAGGTAAATAATGCAATCTGGCTTACAAACGCTCATTTAAATTATGATACACCAAATCTTACTCTTAGTTACACAAGCAGAGAGGTACTAAGGTGACTTTGACAATGCTATCCCTCAAATATCTTCAAGTAAGATTTATATTTATATTACATGTGCTAAAATGCAAGAATTATCTTCAGTCAAATAATTTGCAGACAAAAAGCTTTTGTACCTCTGGGAAAGAAGGGGAGATGAAGGAAAAAATTATTTTAGTAGCAAACTAATATTATGCTCTTCTCATAATGTTAGAGAATGTGTCACATAGCAGTTTCCTGTCTCTTACTGTATAACACCACACAGAATTTTTCTCTCTGAATTCATATATGGAAATGCAGCCAACTGGCTCATTGGGGGCTCATAACCAATTTTGTTCATCTTTATTTTCTGTGCAGTGATCAGAGCCAGTTAAAACAGCTCCACAACCAGGTCCTGCTCGAACAACAGCAGGTGCATCAGGCATCTCTAAGAGAGCTGTCATTCAACACCACTTCAGTGAATTCTACTTCACTCTACCAACAGTCCACCTCAACCCTGTACAAGCAAAGCTCAGCCTCTGCTTCGCAAGCCTTCGGCTACACCCGCCCCAAGCAGTTCCTGCCACCACAAACACCCCCCCCAGCCAGCTCCTCTGCCAGCTCCTCCGTTACACTCAGCAGCATCCCTCAGGCAACTCAGAGAACAAATAACACGGAGAATTTCATAGGAAATCCTCCACCTGCCCAATCAAGGTCTTCAGGAGGGTTTACAAGCAAAAGTGAACAGTCTCTACCAAGCCCTAAGGAATCCGTGGTGCCTCCATTAACACTTTCTACATGCAGTGTCAAACAGTTTCAGCCACAGACTGTGACTCCTGCTCCCATCTCCCCAACCGGACGGATTCAGAATCCAGTAGCTTTCCTTAGTGCTGTTCTTCCTTCACTTCCTACCGTGCCATCAACCAATGCCATGGGACTGCCCAGAAGTACACCAGCCACGTAAGTAGCAAAAACCACATGCACAGATGCAGGGAAAAGAAATACTCAAAGGAAATTAGGATGTATTTCTGTTCAAGGGTTCAGTGGGGAATTCACTGAAATGCAAGTCTTTCATAAAATAGAAAGGTGAGTTATTAATATATTCTGGTCATTTAATCTAACCTTTACATCCAGAAAGAAAAGAAAGGATAATGCCTTTCTATAATTAGATAGAATTCAAGATAGAGAAATGTAAGTATATAAACAGATATACATGAATGTGGTGGCTCAGAGTTTCATAAGACTGTACTAGAGTGAGAAAAGAGATTTCATGAGCTTGCAGGATAAGTCTCTCCAAGAGTCTTTGCTTACATGAAGTATAAAAACATTTATACCTATTGTAAGCAACAAGTAAAGTTTTAAAGTTACCTTACATTGCAAGCTATTTTTTTAGTCCAGGTCAATCTAAGAAATAACTTATGTAAAGGTATTTTTCTGGTTGCAGTACTTTGTATATTTGAAGTCCCTCAGAAAACCTCAGGAGAGCTAATGGTTTGCACACAAATACTTTAATTAACAGCCAGCATGATTTGTATGACAAAATAGCTACCATGATACAAGCAAATAAGGATGATGATGTACTGGCAAGGTGGTGGCCTTAAGAGTCTCTTCTTTACTGGTGGAGTTGAAGTGAATTTCCCTGTTGTGGACTGTGTGAACTCTGTTTTAGCATGGCTAGCACCTGTAGTTATATTTACTCATATAACTCCAAATCCTGCAGAAAGTAAGGAATATTTTCCCCTTTTCTCAATAGTACAGTTTAGGGCAGTGATAGCTATCAGCAAGTCACAATCTCCTGACTATCCTGCTGATACTACGTCAACCAATCTGTTACTACAACAGAAAAATGTTGTCCCTGTGTCTGTAACATTCACCATGCTGTGTGCCAAGAAATCCTACCTTCAGACCAGTACTGCACTGCTACTCACAGAACTCCCAGTTGCCCAGCACAGCCACATAATTGCCATCACCCCGTGGCATGTGCCTGGAGGCCTTCCCAGCCCTGGCACCCTGATCAGGCACACAGCATAAAGCTACAAGGGTCACAGTGAAGGTTTGCACTTTAGCCAGCTCAAGCCTTTGGTCTGCTTCCACAATGCTGCAAGAGCAAGCAAAAATCAACTGCAGCTGTCACCAGTCCCCTTCCAGCCCTTCAGAGCTGGGGCACAAGTGCTCAAGTGCTGTTCTCTTTGCATTAATGACACTTAACCCCCACAAAGTGCTTTCCTTTTTCTCACAGCTGCACAGGCATGGCCACAGAAGTCATCACAATATGCCTACCAGGCAGACTAGTTAAATATGTTTTCTTCATTTCAGCCTTCCTGGGTCCCAGCCCAGAGCTGAATTCCCACACAACTAGTCTTCTTTTGCTGAGATTCAAATCTTGACTTCTGCATGGGAGAGAGTCTTAGCAGGGCACAAAAGGTCAGGAAGGAATGTGAACAGTATCTGTGATAATCTGTAAATACCTATTGAAGCTTCAGCTTCTCTTTTTGGCATTATCAATTACAGTAATTCTGGTTACAAAAGGAGTGAGAGCTCACTGTGTCTGCAGGACAACAGAAGGAAGATACCTGGCAAAGCAATCACCAGTTATGCCTTTAGCTAGAGCCCCTGTTACCAAGATCCCATCACCTGTTCTGGTAAATGAGCAGAATATTGCACACTCCCTAGTAGTGTCCTGCTGCTGGGCTCCAGCAGTGCACTCTCACAGGCTCCCAACAGTCTTATTTAAGAATTTAACTATTTTCAAACCTTACTAAAATTAAACAGACCACATCTATAAAGTAAAAATAAAAAATAACTTTAGATGTGTCATAAAAGGGTGAGAGAAATGAAAGAAGTAAAAGTTCATGGAAAGAGTAAATGATCAATGAAGATGTGAGATAAAGATCAATGAGAAATTGTATTAACTTTTAAATTATTGCCTGATAACAGTCAAATGTACACATTGTACACCTACAGTAAGGTAACACCTACACATATTTCTTTAGCATTTACTGTGACATCATTATTGCAGGATAAATATGAATGGAACTTAGATGCCTATTGTAGCATTATAACCCTTAATCTCTTTCAGATGTGTGTTTTTAATTTCTACGGCATGGGAATGGGATGTCCCATTAAGATTGTACAAAAAAAAAAGTGCTTTGGCTTCTATGTAAATAAATAATGGGTTCCACCATAACATATCATATCATACAGGTGACAAAATATGTATTTACTGGTCACTGCATGTTAGTATCAGAATTTTCTTTTAACAGCCCAACCCAAGGATCAACTAAGAAAAACCTGAAGCCTCTGCCATTAGCAACAGAAGATTCTATTCGGGAAAACAAAGCTGCCCTTGTAAAGGACCTGGAAAGAAAACTGCATTTCAGAGAGGATGCTAACCAACAAAGTGGTCAGCAGGTAAGAAAATCGAGTGTTATTAAAATAAATTTCACTCATTAACAAGACATATATTATGATGTGGAAAACAAAGTGTTTGTGTGGGTGAGCTGCTACACTAGTTTGCATGGGGAGCTTTCACATGAGTACTGGTTTGGAATAGCAAACTGGAGCTTTAAACAGAAAGCATGAGGGATGCAGCTGTAGAAAATTTATTTTGTGACTGAGCAGCATTTTTCATTTCTCAGATCATCTCAGAGGCTGGTAGGAATGTAAAACTTCTTTATTTTCATGGAAGATTCTGGACACTGGCTTTTATTTTTTTGCTTTACATGTGGTCAATTCATTGCACACATATACACATGCATACATTCTATATTTTAAAACAAAGAGTAAAGTAACAGAATAGTTTAGGATAAGGTTTCTGTTTTTCTTTTGGTTGAACTAAAATGGGCTTTCAATTTTTTAGCATTAAACCTATTTTTTCAAATTTTTAAACTTACATGAATTGACAGGGACTTCTTGGGAACTTTATTATTAGAATTGAGCAAAATAACAAACCTTTTACAATGTTCAAGGAACTAAATATCAGTTCACTCTTAACTGGAATTAAAAAATTCACTGAATCTGGGCACTGTCTATGAAACTAAAGAAGAAATCAAAAATGAAATAGTATAGAGGTTGAAATGACTGTAAATCAGGTTCAAGGACCCTCGAGTAACAGCAGGACACACTAAGGACTGCTAGATAGCTGCTCTGCCTGCAGGTGATAATTCTCCTCTCACCTTGGCCATGGGGCCCTCCACCAGCTCAGGTTTAATGCAGGAAATAAGGGTTTACCCCCATTTGTTGTCAGCCAAAGAACTTTTCCCATCATCCATTACCCTTCTGACAGAGAACATGCAGAGAGAAGCAAAACGCCACCGAGTCTTTGGAGCAAAGTCTCCTCTGTGGACAACTGCAGTGTAATCCCTGGGGTTTTTAATTTTGCTGTTGACCTTTCCTTCTGGCACATCACAGTGCCAAAGCACTTTGAGTAAAACAACTGGCAAGCAGTACGTTTTGCAGATGAATCACAAGTGTTACAATTTGTACTTGCTATGGTAGTAAGAGAAATTATTTAGAGAGCTACTGTGAAATACCAGTCAGTCTTTGGAGTTAACTGCATGATAACCCCTTTAGAAACAATGATCACTACTAGTGTCAGAGTTATCTGCTGACAGCAAAAGTTATTTATACACTTATTTGCTATTCTGTGTGAGACCAAACCTAAGTCTTGATTCTCAAATTCCTCAAAGGCTGAAAAAGTTCAAAGCTGGCACTTCTCTAATTCTTACAGTAATTAGAATGCCAATGGCAATGAACTAAAATCAATAAAAGTTCCCTCATTTTCCTCTCAATTCCCAACTTTAATCCCTTCTGATTTTCCTCTTCTCATCTGAGAAAAGCTTACTCCAGCAAATTCAAGTCTGATTTTTCTTCTCAATGAAGGCAGTGATTACATAAACAGATGACAGGATTAACAGTATTTTCCAAAATTCCTATTGCTATACAGAACAATCAACATAACGAGAATAATATGCTGGAGTGCTGGATTCACACCCATATATTTTGTCCTGTTTTTTCCTCTTAGAGTTAACACAGAATTAAAAAGGAGACATTTTAATTCCACACACAGCATATCTGTATTAAATCAATTATTGTAATGGCAGGGAAGGGCTTACTCCCTTTCTCATAAATACAAATGCATTTGTATTTATGTATCTCCTTTGTGTCAGAGATCACTGCATAATGGAGTACAGCATCCAGTAAGAATCTCAAATGTTGGTTTCCTTGTATTGTCTACATGCTATTTTAAAAATTCCTTCTCATAAAATGTGTCCTCTGGTGTACTTTTATTTAGAGCATTGTACTGAGACCCTCATTTCTCTCATTTACAATACCTGCAGAGCTTGCAGGGATCATCCAGAACGAACACTGCAGATGACAAGGCTGTGCCTTAAAGTCCTGGTATTGTCTTGTATTGCTACAAAAAGGGCAGTAATGAACAAAGGGATTTGCATTCTGGTGCTCTATTTACTATCTAAAATTTACTTGTGTGTGAAAAATGTTTAGCTCACAAGATGAGATTTTCCTAAGTGTCAGCACTATGCACTCAGCATGATACCTGATAATCCAGATGTACTCCTTCTGTTTCATCCAGTACATCATTCATCACCAACAATAAAGAAATCCAGGATCAGAACATAGCTGGTAATTTTGCTGATGCTGCATGAGACAGAAGAGATTAGTCTCTGGGCTTCTACAGCTATGATGACCATGAGGTGCTGACAGAAATACAAATATGGCTTTGCTAAGATTCTAGCTGCAACTTTGATCAAGTACATGCAATAACACGCTGTCATTTGGACCAGAAAAAAACTGCCATACCCATAATTTCTGCAGATGGTGGCATGCTCTAGTGCCAGGTGAAATTTCATCACAATTAGGAGTGCTGAAAAAAAATGTGATTCGGCTACACCCAAACATCTTCAGTCACATTTGCTCAGTTCTTTCAAACAAAAGGGGCACTGAATGAGGATTGGCTTCATACAATCACAGGAAGATATTAGGACAAATCCCAGGATAGAGGAGACTTGACTCAGTGTCTTCCTTGGCTTGAAGACAATCAAATTCATAACTCTGAACTCCCATAAGGACAAGCTTCACTCCTTGCCAGTGGGTACATGTCATGTTGGTGCTGCCCCAGATTGCTCAAATAATTAAGCATTCTTTATCAGCAGGAGAAAAAGCTGGAAATTCCACCTTTCAGAACAGCTTCTGTGACAGGTGGCTTAAGCTTTTCTACCACCTTCTCCAGCTCAAGGAATAAAACTTAAGACTTTCAGGCACCAAGAACATGCCCTCAATTAGCAGGAGATTTCAAAGAGCATTTCAGCTTAATGATTAGGGTCCTCTGAGGAAGCTGGTAGAATTCTTCCTTCCAGCATGTGATGGAGAAAATGAAGAGAGACAGACTGAGACACAGAAATAAAAAGAATCACTCTCCTGCCCAGAAATCAGGACAAGCAACACCTGGATTCTTGTCCTTGCTGTAGTGGATGTTTCAGTATTTCTGAAACGTGAAAAAGGACAAGAAGGACAAAGAACATCCCTGTCCACTCATCTGCACCCCCAGAATGTTTTACTGGCATAAAGCTTGGAGTTTGCTCTCGGAGACTGAGACTGAAATGCTGTGAGACCAAGCATCCAAATCTCATAATCTCAGTGAGTGTCCAGGTAACTGCACCACTCGATGAAAGGAGAGCACAGGCAGTGTTATCTGCAGTTCCCAAAATCTGTCAGTCTAGTCCATTGGGCCTCTTATCTGCCCTACAAATAAAATATCTCAGTAATGTTCAGTTAGAATATGTCATGTAGAAACAAAAAGATGTGTGGGGAGTAAAGGAAAGAAGGAGACTTTGGGGAGACTTTGGCAAATGGAAAAATATGATTGGGTAATGGAAACTAATTCTTTTACCCTGGTATTTGAAAGCATTCACGGGCTTCACCAGTACAAATAAATATGTAAGTATTTCCTCTGTAAATAGAGGAAATTCAGCTTTACAGGCAAAGCTTGGAAATTAATGATATTATCTCCTCAACATTTTGTTATACAAATAATATAAAATAGAAAAATGAGGTAATTAAACCTCAAAATCATGTACAGTAATAAAACTAAATTAATTACTGTGCAATAATAAAGGAAAGCACAGTTAAATACCGGGGCCTGGTTTATACATTTAGTTATAAGAACTCCAAACCATGCTCACATATCGGTGTCATTTACTATAAAGAATATCATTTGGCAATGCTGATTGGTTGTGTCTTATGTAAGACTCAGATAGCAGCCTTATTTTAAGGACAAAGAAAAAATCTATAGCTGTTTAGAAAATTATGCACAGCCCTCACATGAATATTCCTTACTTTTGTTAGAGAATATTTGATAAGAAACTTCAGAGCAGAAGAGATGCAGGGTTTGTCCAAAAGCTTTCAGATCATTAAAAACCAAAGCCTGCAAAGCCATATGCAGATCCCAACTCATCACACAGGCCCCCACACCAGTAACACCTCAACACTGATCACACAGAACCATCTCCTTGCAGTTCCCATACTGAGCACTCAGTCTCAGAAAGGCCCAGGAATCACCCAGAACTCTGTTCCTAGGGCATGAAAATTACAGTTAATTCAATCACTCCAAAAATCTGCCTCAAAATCAAGCTTCAGATCATCTCTCAAAGGTCAGCAAATATCACTAAGGATGGGAATTAAACCACAAAGACTCCCCACGAAAGTTTGTCTGCTCTGTACTAGAAATGAGAAGAGATTTAAGAATCTGACCAAGACAAATTTATATTAATATGTATAAACTCCCTGTAATTGTGGGAATGAACAGCCACTTGTGGCTGTCTTCTCAAGACCTAGATCTAATCAATAAGAAAGTACAGACAGGTTTTCATGGTAGGGATCCTGGCTTGCAGAGCCCATCACATCAGAGAGGAAAGCTGAACTCTTCATGCTTGCACACACACTCACTCCAGCTGCTAAGTCTGTGGGAATTGGAGATGGCAACTCCATTTGCTTTCTCTCCTCTTTCCTTCTTGCTTAATCACTCTGAACTGTATTTTGAATATTGTCTATTTAGACAATGACTTGCTAGGCTCTTCACGGGTTTCTGTTTGGATAAGCATGGGATTCATGCCTAGTGCTGTGTAGGATGCCCCATACAATTCATCTGCAAGAAATAAATCACCCCAGTGGTACCTCTTCACAGGACATGACAAGTGGAGAAAAGCCTGTACATTGGATCAGATGCTTTTTGATTCCCACTGCTGAGAGGGGAACAGGGGGAGGAGAGAGAATCCAAACTAAGCAGGAGATTTCAGTCAGAGTAGCCTAGATTAGACTGTGAAGTTAAGGAGTGTTACAGCTTGGAAACAGATGCTAAGATGCAATATATGCCACTTTCTTAGATAAACTGTTAAATGGATTTAGAATAACTCTGCCAAAAAAGCCAATCTAGTAAAAGTTACAAAACTGGGATTAAATTGGGAAATTTGTCTAGAGTTGGCATTAAGTTGGCAACAGAATTGTTTTTATATAGCACATGAGAATAAACATTCGAGTAGAGTCCCCTTAGCCTTTCTGTTTGGGGTAATTTCCATGAATTGCTTTGCTAACATCAGATTATTTTGATTCTACAAGCTTCTACTATCTGTTAGTATGTATATTCACTAAGATCTGAATCCTGATAAAGATACATTTTAACTTCAACAGATGCAGGATTTTAGAACTCCTATTCATACACAAAGGTGCTTAGAAACTTACAGGAATTACTACACTCTATGCAATTCCCTTTTTGCCAAAAATGTTCCTGGGCAGCAGAAAGGCCCAGGAGTTAAATACTTGACAAGATCTAGGAGACCATGATTCAGCTCTCTGCTCTGTCAACAGGCTTTTTATGTTACCTTGACAGATCCCTCAGCTTCTTTAGGTCTCAATTTCCCACAGGTAAAATGAAGGTAAACAGCCCTGCCCTGAAGGGTGCTGTGCTCTCAGGTGGTCAAAAATGATGGTGAGGGGGCCAAATAGATCCACCACAGACAAAATGATGTGAACCTTCAGCAAGACTGGCATTGAGAGAAGATTTTGTTTGTTGTGCAGGACAAAGTACAGCCAACCACCAGCAGTCTACAACAATATGGCCAAGGCAGAGCAAAGGCAAGCAGAAGGAAAGCTGCATTTCACTTCTCTATCTGCCTCTGAGTTCCACTAGAACGGTACAAAACCCCTTCAGATACATATTCAGCACATTTCCTGGCTTTGCTTTGGCCAGTTGTAAGTCTTTTACCCTTCAAACCATACTGTGACAATATTAATACAACCACCACTGCCCCCTCCCCTTTTGCACACTGTGCACACTAAACAACGTGCATTAGATGTAGGAGAAATAGCCAGGTTTCCAAAGCTGCAGTCTACTCAGTATAAATAGATAAATATATACAATTAGAGATGCATTATATACATTGTGCAGAGCATTACAGCACTGAACAGGAGCTTGAATTTTTAGCTGGTAGATATAATAATTTAAAATATCTGGCTACTATATATTGAACAAGTGTGTGAATTACTGCCTGTAAGAGTTTCATGTTCTAGGAAAGCCGCCAAAAAAGCAGCTGCAATGCTACATTTTTGACTCCAAACCAGGACTTGAACCTTTGTGCTCTTTCCCCCAGTCTCCTCAGTATGCTGAACTGCAGCCTCGTTTTAACATTGTACCCCATGGCCACATGGGCTTGTTCTTTGTGTGACAATTTACAAAATACTTGTCTGAACCACAACAACAGCACTTTGCCCTACACCACTTTGTAATCACATTCAGAAATAGGCTGATGGCTTCTGTGATAAAAACTGTCGTTCAGAAAGTTCCGTTCATATTAACAACTACTTTCTGTTCTTGCTAATCCTAAAAGAAAACCTACCAAACAAGCAAAAACCTACAAGATTATACTCTACATACAGAAGTGTATTTTCACTTATTTCACTTATTCAGAGATTTCTGCTCTTTATAAGAAGTTTGGTGGAACATCTTCGGCCTCTGAATGTTGGTGTTCAGATTTTCACTGCAAAGTTAACTTGGTCTCGTTGGTTTGTTTGTAAATTTATACAAGCACATATATGCACACTGAATACATTTAGAAAAGCAAAGACTGAAGTATGAGGACAACACACAGGAAACAGCAGCTGTGGGAACCCTAATTTCAACATTTTCTAATTTAAAATATATTTTTGAATATAACTCCTTTAAATGAGCAGCCAAACTCCTGCAGTCAGCCTGCACAGTTCCCAGCCAGAGACTTGCATTTGTACAAGGACACTTAGGGCTTCCATGAGCAGGGAAGCAGCTGCCAGCAATGACAACCTTGTGCTGATAGTGCAGCAATATACTTTTTTTTCCCCAAAGTGCTACTTTTATACCTCTTTTTGTGTATGCACATACATCCAATCACATGCAAAGAAACGTGGGAGAAAACCTGTCCATGATTAACTTCAAAGGGGGCCATGAAACGCATTCCTTCCTCTATTGTATTTTCTTCTGGAAGCAGATATTTGGAAAGGAAGAAGTGCCCATATTTCTTAATGAAGTAGTTTGTAGGAAGTAAATATCCTCAGCACATCAGCCAGGAAAAAAATGATACACTGTGTTCACAGAAAACTTTTTAGGATCTAAGGCAGATGCAAGGTTAATTTGGTTAAGTACAACTTGAAAATGATTGCTCTAAGTTTTATTTATGTTAGTTGGTTAGATCACTTAAGATAGATCTGCACGTTTAGAGGAAAAAAAATATGTTAATTGTCTCTATCAGCATTATTTTGTTTCATCTGCAGGCCATCATGGCTACAGCAACCCTACCCTATTAATTTCTTATAACATACAGTGACTTCTTTTGGACAGCAATGATTCTAGAAAAAAAATCCATACAAAAAACTGCTGACTTAACTCAGCTGTCTATAAACAATACTGTACTGTACCATCAGCTTGCAATATTTCAAGATTTAACTCTGTTCTGCAGCATTTTCTTCTGCAGTCAACACCTTCCACATTAACGTGATGCCTTGAAAGTGAAATGGTAATGCCTTTCTAGCCCCATCACTTCCTTCTGCTACAGCAGCCACTCTCTGATTTTTACATTATTCTGCCTTCCTAAAAAGACACAGGCCTTTTCTCAGTATCAAGGGTAAAACACTGATTGCTTAACTTTCCCTTGGAACACTATAACCAGTTCTTGCCACCTACATGAGAAAATGATCCGTTTGGTTGGTGAGAAATCAGAGAAACTCCCGTTTTACACTGGCTTTAATGAGATGAGAATTTGATCCATGTAGGAATTTGCTGAGACCTGCTGCATGAGAGAAAAAAAGCTCAAGGAGATGAAACTTTATCAGGCTGTTTGGTGCTCCCCAGCTGCCGACCAGCCCCCTGAGGAGGTGGCTGGTACCACCCAGTGCCTGGCTCCCAGCCTTTGGCACGTCTCACACTGGCACAGAGCGGGCAGCTCAAAGCTCTGCCTGGCAGAGCTGGGCTTGCAGGACAGTGTCAGAGAGCAGAGTGGCCCTGTCAGAGCGGGGGAAGGTGTCAAAGGTAAGGAAGGGAACTCGGAGGGGGGCTCAGCCACCTGTGAACGCCCCCGGCCCCTTGGAGCTCTCGGCGCTGCTCCGAAGCTGTGTGGAAGGAACAGCCCTGCAGCATCAGAGAACAAGGGTCCAGGGCAGGGAGCAGCAACTTCATTCATCAAATTCCTTTCCTACCTACTCCAAGCTGGCTGCCTTTTCCTACCACAGCTAACCTTTTCTAGAGCTGGCTGTAAAGCAACCTCCCCAAAACAGACATTTTAGACGAAAATACACAATGTCTACCACTACAGTTCCAAAATCAGCTGTTACCAGAGTGTTTACTCCACCACAGCAATTTCCAACTTTTTTTACTTTGTGGCTGCCACATTTTCCTCCTCTCACCCCCAAGTCTTACAAACCCCTGTCTCCTCAAAACTCAGCTGTAATGTCTAAACTTTTATCCACTTCTGTCTCATTGGTCTTCTGAAGAAAGCAGAAGGGTTTGTCAGCTAAAATTCTTTGCTGCCCCTCCATCTTTTCTCCCTACTATCTGGAATTTATTGGTCAAGCGTGTAATCAGTAGTAAGATGGAATGGCTAAAAGATCAGGGATGTAATTGCCAGTGACTTGGGATATATGCTGGTACTTAAATTAACATTCTATGAGATTTCAGACAAGATGCATTTCTGAACCTTGTTTTTTCAGCAAATTGAATATATCTAAGGATTGGCTACACCCTTATTTACTATTCCGTGGTTTCTAAAATTCTGTTTTCAATAGAAGCAGAAATGCAAGCTCTGGGCTTAAAACCTGCACAAATATAGGTCTGAGCAAACTGATTTGTCCTCTACAGGTAATACAAGATTCCCCCCCAGAAAGGCAGCTTGTAATGGCTTTAGCAAGGAGCTCTTGCAGCTGAGTCAGTGCAGCAGGCAGTGTGTGCTACCTGAGAACTCCATCCAGGTGGAGCTGTAGTGCTCCACCATGCCCAGGACAAACATTGGTTTGGAGGCACAAAATGAAGCTGGTTCTTGGTCTGAGGCTTCACAAGTCACAGCAAGAGACATTTGGTCAAATGCCTCCTGGTCTAGACAAGAGATTTCCTCATGCAAAACAGCTCAGTGGTGAGACATTTCTAATTGACATCAGGGGATCAGGAGAAAGTTCACAATCACATCAAACTATCTGGAAATGTTCATTTATGTAGGAATATGCTGGGTTTATTGCATGGTCTGTTTAATCTTCTAAGAATTTCAATGTAATATATTTTGCTTTCTCAGTTATACCTGCTAGAAATCTGTGCAAGTTTAACCTGAAGTTAATTACTCTGAAAATACTTCACTTTCTTCCTAATTTTCTCTTTTAGTAGGTATAGTTTTCTTATTTAATGATGAGCTAAAATATATAGTATTCATTTCTATAATTAGCAGGTGACTAATATTTGAACACAAAATCCTCAAAAATTTGGTATGTTTTAATGATCTCTTTCGATCAACAGTGTGCAAGAGTACAATTTTTTGACACGGTCTTAGAGGAATAACATATTTGATTTCTTTTGCTTTGAAAAAACTCAGTCTCATTAATTATATTGTACAGACTCACGATGCAGTATATGTGCCTGCAAACCAAATTCAGACTGTTTCAGGATGTCCTAGGTTTACTTAGGCTTTTTTATTTTCACTTGCTGTAGAATTAGTCTAAAAGTGGCAATGGCTGCAAATACCCCAGAACACGACTGGTTTTGTTCAGACCTGTGCCTCTCTCACCCTGCAGGAATACAGGATTTCAAGCTTTGAGCAGAGGCTGATGAATGAAATAGAATTTCGCCTTGAACGGACACCAGTGGATGAATCAGATGATGAAGTCCAACACGAGGAAATCCCTACAGGCAAATACATAGCTCCCATCTTTGATAAGAGACTCAAGCATTTTCGGGTAATGGAAGGATCCCCTATCACATTCACATGCAAAATAGTTGGAATACCTGTTCCCAAGGTACGTCATTCTCACTGTGACTGGTAAAGGAACAAAGCCCAACTACCCACTGTTTTCTGTACATCCCTCCTAAGAACATGGCTCTGTGGAGAGAGCTCCCAAAGTAATCATTTCCCCCACCTTTCTAAAATAATAGTATCTGCCCCTGAGCATGCATCAGGCCTTGAGGTACAGCCACTGACTGCAGGAGACACAGAACTGCACAACCCTCAGAATGTCTCAGAAATATGAGAACTGATCTAACCAGTAGCGTGCCTAGAGCCAAGAAAAGAGAACCTGACAGGCCCAGCTATGATATGCAGCTTCCTGAGTTCAACCTGGAATCATTCTGTTTCACATTATAACTGACCTGCAAAGTTGATAATATTCTAAAATATTCTAAAATTTGATTAGCTATCACTCAACTTACATTATTTTTCTAGTCACTGTTAAGTCATGTCTGATCACTACAGGTCTACTGGTTCAAGGATGGCAAGCAGATTTCAAAGAAAAACACACATTTCAAAATGAACAGAGAAGAAGATGGAACATGTTCTTTACATATTGAAGCTGCTACTAATGATGATGATGGCAACTATACGATTATGGCTGCAAATCCACAAGTAAGGTGTTCTTTTTTCTTTTACAAAAATGCTTGTTTCATCCTTTTCTAATGTATGTTAACAGGAACACAAATTAGGCCATATACTTTGACATCAAGTGGTGACTTTATCACAAATCAGATGCTTCACAGCATAGGAGAGGAAACCATGTAAAGATGACTGATGAAACTACTCCCCTATCAGACATACAGTCAAAATCATTAAGGACTTTTTTCACATTGATAACTCCTGCCCTATCTCCTTCCCACTCTCAGATGCTGATAGGTACCTTTTGAGATGTGGTGACAAGACAGACACGATGTTTCAGGCAGAAAGAATAGAACAGGGAGAAACAAATAGTTATATCAAATTTGGAACTGTTAGCAAACACAATTATATTCTTTATCTGGGATGCAAAGATGTGGATCTGCAAATAGTCTCACTCCCTTACACCATTCTCCTTGACCCCATGTGCTAGCTTAGCTGTTTATTTAGAAGTACATTAATCAGGCAACCTTTTCCAGTTTAAATGTTTCTCTTTCTTAAATTATATTTCTTTGCAGTTTCTTTATGGGTGCATTTTAAAGTATGCCAGTACAAAGGTATTGGCAGACAGTACCTGTGGCAGGAATAAACAAGCAGGGACAGGCACCACTGCTAAATGCATTGCCACAGCCTGGAAGAGTTTGAGAAGCCCCTGCCTCAACTGCAGGCTGACAGCATTTGCTTTGGGAAAGTAGTATTTTCACTATAGTTCAGCTACGTTATAAAAATAAATCCTAATGCATTGTAAGTGTTCAATATTTATACTTTAAAATAAGCTATTAACCAACTATTAATTCTGTTTCTGCTGTGATTTGCAGGGGAGGATCAGTTGTTCAGGACACCTGATGGTTCAGAGCGTCCCTTTTCGGGGACGAATATCAACAACTCAGCCTCACAGGTGAAAGAAAAAAGTCCTGCAGACCTTCTTTATGCTTTTTACTGAAGGCAACCAAAATAACCACTGCACTCACTGAACTTCAGTTCTCAATCATAAAATGGAAATAACAGCAGCAGTTCGCTCCCAAGAGGTCACTTCTATGTTTTTGAAGGTCATCCTCAAATACAGGGAAATTTAACTGTGATTCCATTTACTTGTTGTATTGGAGCTAAAGGCAAGGGATGGATTAGCAAAATGAAATTCAGCCAAAAATAGCAAAAAGAAGCAAAGGCCGGCTTGGGAATCTAAGGATACTACATGACATAGTTAACTCAATAATCTTTCTAAATGCAAAATATGCAAGAATTAAATTATAATCAGTCCATTTCTTACTTCGCTTTTATGTAACTCAAGTTATCTCTCCATCCTTTTACCCAATTCCTTCCCTTTTTTTTAAGCATTAGGAAAAAAAATTTGACTTCCAAACACCCACATGTGATTTTTGTGTTGCAGAACACGACCCCGGGTGCCAGAAGGAGACAAAGAGGCAGTTCAAGAACGCTTTTTCAGGCCATACTTTCTACAGGCTCCAGGTGACATGGTGGCACATGAAGGGCGACTTTGTAGGTTGGATTGTAAGGTATTAACTGGTTCCTCTGTTCACTCTCACTTTCCCTACCTCTGTGTTTTCATGTTCTTTATTGCATGCATGAACATTTTCCATTCAAGTTTTAATGCTTCATTTTAAAAACTATTTCTTAATGCCATTGTCTCTGAGCTGATTCCAGGGATTTCTTTTGAACAAAAGCTCTATGGGATGAAAAACACAGAAAACACAACCCAGAAACAGAAGGCTCACTTACAAGGTTGTTCAACTTACTAGATATGTTCACTGTGTCCTTTGCCAGTATGAACTCCAGAAGTTCTGCTCCATTATCAGATTCTTGAACATAATCCAGAATAGCACAAAACCATGAGAAAGAGAGGATTCAACATGTTGCTTTGTGTTCAAACAAATGTTTCTATTGTATTGGACTGAATTACTGAAGATTAATACTCCCTGAAAAGAGGGAACTGAGCCCAGTTCATTTTATGCTTCCCCAGCACGCACACAGGCAGAAACATCCCCATTTACTGATTGAAATCCTGACATGAAAGAGTTGTCAGAGGTTAGAGTACACATAGTGAACATCCTGTCACTGAACACCTTTAAGAGAATCATCTGCTCCAACATGTTCAGGTAGCCTCTCTGTGTCCCTGCAGTGCAGCAAAGGTGGCAGTGCTGACACTGACCTCTACCCTAAAGAGGGTAGAAGCTCTGAGGCACAAGTTAATGCCCTAAAGATGAGCAAGACTCATTACTACTTAATTTACGAGGTAAAGTTTACTAGGAGCATGCCAAAGAAGTTGGTTATTCCTAGCTCTGCTATCCTGGCAGAGCTTGTGAAGCCTTAAAGCGTGTCTGGCATTGCACAAACCTGGGAGAGTGCAGTCCTCACTCAGGCAAGGACCACTTCTCTCTTTCTCTGCTTGGTAAAATATTGTTGGAAAGCAGTATTTTAGACATGAGTAAGTACTGCTACCTATTAAAAAGATTTTTAATACTATAATACAGTCTAATAACCTTTCAAAAAATACTTCATTTGTAGTGTTCTAAAGCATGCAAGTTTGACAGCTATGAAGCATTATATCATTCTTCATCAAATTTTACAAAATACAAAGTAACTCGTATAGAACCTTTTTTCATCTCTGTAAAACTCTGTCGGATTTTAGATCCAGGAATTTGATTTATATTCAGCACCCAAAAAAAAGAAAAACTAGCAGATTATTAGGAGTCTTTTGTCAATCTCATATTCTAATTTCATATCTCATAAACCAAGTTCTTCCTTCCTTTCTAAGAAAAATGTAGATATCTCATGTCTTTTTAAATCTTTTTCCTTGTTTGTTTTCTGTTTTTCTCCCTTTTGGAAGTAGTCAGCAGAGAAACAAAAACTGAGAAATAATATTTTAACAATCTTTCTGGTCTAGATTTTGACATGATTCAGCTGGCATTTGCAAAAAGGCCTGGCTCTGAATTTACTAGCCTCTCCTGTCAGTTGGACATTTGTCTCAAGCTGTTTCCCTGTCTCTTAGGTGAGTGGGTTACCAACTCCAGACCTGACGTGGCTCCTGAATGGCAAACCCGTGCTCCCAGATGGCAGACACAAGATGCTGGTCAGAGAGACTGGAGTTCACTCTCTGCTCATCGATCCCCTCTCCCAAAGTGATGCTGGAACTTATACTTGCCTTGCCACTAACAGAACAGGACAAAATTCATTTAGTCTGGAGCTCACTGTTGTAGGTAAGAAGCACTGAAAAACTAGTCTCAGTGATGAAGTTATCTGCATTTCTTCAAACTTACTTACATAGTTTCCCTACAGAGAAGTACAAATAAATAGTTAATGCACTGAGAGCAGGAGAATCCAACAGCTATAGACACAGATATGTAATTTTTGTATCTGTTTTTCCCTCCTCAGCTGATGGAGGGAAATACACCTGGTGTTCAGTTGACTAGTGCATTCCTGTTACTAAGAGAGGGCCGTGAGAATTCTGCCTCGTTATCACACTACCTCTCATCTGGGCAAAATGACATGCTTAATTTTCTCCCCAGAAAATGCTTAGGATTTGAATTCATAATATATGCTGAGGTATCCTAGATTTCAGCCCCAATTTTATTGGTTTAAAAATGTTTTTAAATAGAAAAATTTAAATCTGAATATTGCTGTTTAATAAAGCCTTAAAAGATGTGAGATATCGAAATTTATAGATCTGGCATTATTTTTCCTGCAGTGGTGGTATGTTTAGACACATTAGACATGCATATATTCATTTATGAACTTCAGTTCTGCCTGTTATTTACTTTATGTTCCCTTACAGAGGGTATGGCATGGCATTTCACTTCCCTTCCAATATCCCACTAAAAATTCACAACCTATTTTCGTATCACAAGAATATTTTTTATTGTGTTCTTCCGTACTATTCCAAGAGAAACAAAGAATAAAATATCTGTTGTTCTACAATTCTTTTTCCAGCAAAGGAAGTAAAAAGAGCCCCCATGTTTCTGGAGAAGCTTCAGAACTGTGGTGTCCCAGAAGGGTACCCCGTCAGATTAGAGTGCAGAGTTGTGGGAATGCCACCTCCTGTATTTTACTGGAAGAAAGATAATGAAACCATCCCATCAAACAGAGAGAGGATGAGGTACTGTACCATAACACCCATGCCTGAAGTTTCTTGTGGCTGGAAAACCTGTGTGATAAGTACAGATGCTGGTGCTTTAAAAACAACTTCTTTCATCCACAGGAAGCTGTAGAAGGTTTGCTTCCTGTGGGGTGAGCAATGGCTGTTTCCTTGGTTCAGAACAAAGGCACGATGCACCACTGCTTCAGAGTGAGCAGGGGGCTTGAGGGGGCCTGACAGAGAGTATGAATCTCCTTATCAAACATACTCTGATATGGTATTTTAATGCATTTGAGCACCTTATTCTCTCCAAGCTATTTTTTCCCAAGTTTAGTTCCAACTTGGTATGAATTCAAACTCAGAACAGTTTCAGTGCTCCAGAGCATAGGATAATAGAGAGTTTAACATATCAGATAGAGAAGCTGATAACAGAGTTGGTCACAAAGGCAAAGACTTTGATCCATGCTTACAAAATTCAACAATGTTCAGGTTCAGCTCTTGCAGTCAAATGTATCACTATTTTTTAAGTTTGTCAAAACAAAAGCAGATAAAATGATGTGCCTGGCTGTAATTAATGATAAATTAATTGCTTTTTTTTAACATTTCTACTTCAGCATATATCTGATTTTTAATATTTTTTTTCACTTGGTTCCAACTAATGATTTGATGTGATCACTGGATCTCTGAGATCAGCTTCAAGAAGTACCCACACATTCACACACATTCCTGCAGGCTATCAGTAAAGAAGCTGGCTCTGCAGCAGCACATGTTAGGGATGCACACATATCACAAGGGAAAGCATTCCTGAAAAACTCTTTCAGTGGTTGCCCTGTCCCCACCCAGAGACTGCTGTCCCTCTCCAAAACCCCCACCTGGCTCTGACCTTCTACAGCCTGTAGTCTATATGGTTTGGGCCCAGTCCTATTTAATATCTTTACAGATGATCTGGAGGAAAGGATTGAGTCTATGATTAGCAAATTCATGGATCACATCAAATAGGTGTTCCCATTTTGTAGGAATTGCTGTTATACACATGCAAACACTGGAGTTACTGGAAAATGAACTATCCTAAAACGCCACATTTCCAGTTGTTTCACAAAAGGTTAGAAAACAAGTTTTTGCTTCAGCTCAGCAGAGGAATGACTAAGGAAAACCTCCCACACCCCACAAAGCCAGGAGCAAGCATCAGGGTTGTGGCAGCTCTGCTGTTTCAGCCAGTTGAGACCAGACTGCCCCAAAGGCTTCCAGTGGCTCTGCACAGACCCATGGGCAGCATTGTCCCTGTTTGTCCCTATCCTGCCTCACTTTTGCCTTCCTGCCTGAAGCCAAGAGATGTTTTTGTATCACAACAGGGACACACACCAGCTCCTATAATACTGCACCCCCAGCATAAGGCAAATTGTGTAGTGCAGGGAGCAAGGGGTGAGTGCTCCCTTTTTTATTTGAGCTGTCGGAAGTACAAAATGTCCTCTTGTCCTGAAAGTCTGTGGTTTCATTCCAGTTCATAAGGAAACAAAATCTCAAATTTCAGAACACCCTGGAACTTCAAGTGTTCCGAAGCACTCATCTTGCACCTCTTCCTTTACAATGAGAGAAACACTTCGGTTGATAAAAAGGACCAAACTCAGCCTAGAGAGCAAAGTCTCAGTTCTGTTATATACTACTGAAAAGTTTTTCCTGAAATTGCAGCCACAAAGTCTTAGATCACTGGAGAGCAAAGGAAGTGGAGGGAACAATGAAGCAGGTTTCTTTTAGAGTGTTGGCTAAGTAAATGTTTTTGATTTTCTCACTTGGTCATTTTCTCATGGAAAAGGGTGCCCCAAGAAAGTTTCTGACTGGCTCTGGTTGCTGTTGTGAAGACATCCCAACTTTGTACAAGTGCTCTTGGTATTTTGATATGTTCTTGTTCTAGCTTCTGAACTAGAAAAAAATACAGTGTGATTGTGCAGCAGCTTTACATGGGTTTAGTTCATTAGTATTCAATAAATAATGCTAATATGAACATATCCAGAGCAACAATTCAGCTCCCACTGTCACACCATGGCTGTGCACAACTGTGAGGAGCCAGAACAGATATGAGATCTTCTGATCATTGTTTGAGGTCAAACTGAAAACAAATCTATTAACTATACGTGACTGAGACTACCACCTCTTTGAGAACAGAAATAACAACCTATCTGTTTCTTATTTAATATATATAGTTTAAAAGCTGAAAACTGATATGCTCTTGAGAAATACTAATTCCCAAACACTTGTTTTCCCAGCATGCATCAAGATACCACAGGGTATGTCTGCCTCCTGATCCAGCCTGCCAAGAAAGCAGATGCTGGCTGGTACACCTTGTCTGCAAAGAATGAAGCTGGCATTGTCTCCTGTACTGCTCGACTGGACATATACGGTAGGGATTGGCTGGGAAATAAAACAAGCCCCCAACTAGTTCTTAGTCTGGGTTTGACATGGATTAGAAATCAGTGTCACAGCATGGCCACAGCTTAGTAAGGCCCCAGAAGAGATATAATGATACCACTAAATGGCCAAACCAGCTCTCTGCATCGGCCTAAAGGAGGGTAAGGAAAAAAAAGCCCAAGGAGGAACCTTGCACAATATTCTCTACTCCCATTTTCCACCTTCCAGAATCCCTAGACACATAAGTAAATATTTTCGAGTTGAACCTTAACTCTACTGCCTCTGACACATCTGTGCTACAGCCCTGACCTGATGGAGCAATAAATTGCACACAAGAAAGCAGACCCCTTCTTCCACAGAGCACAGGGGGTGCAAACCAAGCCTAACTGATGGGGCTACTTTACATCCAATACATTTGTCTAGGACTCAGAAGGCTCCAGCCCATTTCAAGAACTACAGCACATCATTTAAATGTTATCTCTGCAAGACAGAATTGACAAAGCAGAGTATTTTGATCACTTAAGCAGCACAATAAAACAGAAAACATGTTCCACAAACTGGTTGGATTAGAACCAGACCCTCAGAAGAAAAAACAAAAAGCCCATGTTTTCAAACTCATATTTCTAGTTTGTTTTTAAACCCCACCTAATTATCAGAAGTAAGTCACCAGTGTATCTCTGTCAGCCTCCTGCCACCTTGTGGTGATATGGGCAATAGTAATGGAAGGATCAGAGGAGAGCTCGGGAGAGGCTGATTCAAGAAAGGTGATACAAGACGAAAAAAATCCTTAGATATCTAAATGTTGAAAGACACAAATTTTCAAATTAAGGATTCAAGGCATAAACAGGAAAAATACAGAAATCAAGAAATACTTCCCAATTCCAACCGCATTTTCTAAAATATGCAACTCACACCCCAAAGTGAGTGACAGAAGTCATTTTTCTTTGTGCTATTTTGAATGGGTGGGGTCGAGAGATTGAAGGTGTGGTCTGATATTTGCAATTCCACGTGCAAAGAAAAATAATAATGAGTAAATAATGAGTTCAAGTAGAAACAAATTGGGCGCTGCAAGAAAAAAAGGAGGCTCTTTTAAAAATATTTCCACATAGGGTCAAAATTCAGCATGGGAAGATTCAGCATGGAAAGATATTTCCTATCAATGCTTAATATGTAGATTGTAGTCTCCCACACTAAGTTACCTCAAAGCATTGGTGCCTGAACTTGACTTCTGTTTTCATACCATTTCATTTTAACTGCTGACAGATAGGTCTATCTAATTTGGGTGCAGACCCATATGGATAAACACTGGAAAAGAAACATAATTTTCCCTTTACTGAAGTGTTTTAACGATAACAAGTGCTACGAATTACATCATATAATATTTTTACAAAATTTTAGCGGTATTTGTTCATATGGGAATGTGTAGAATGTTACTTCTAAATCACTGAATATGTGTCTTTGGATTACATTTCTTTCAGTATTTAAAAGAAAAATGTTGGAAAACATTTTAGTAGTTGTAAGTACTAGAGGGCAATAAAAATTGCAATCACTTCCTTGAAGAAAAGCCATCCAGAGGATGAAGTAGTACAGAATCAGAGCCCTGGCCAGTTTGTTCATCTCTGTTCATGCTATGTTATGTCTTTAGTTTTGATTGCATGGACTTTGGAGAAGGCTTCAAAGAATCAATCATTCAATTCTGGACTTTGTGAAATCCATGCAAGCGTTCCCATTGAATTGAACAGGGATGAAATTTTAGCTGTAGACTTCACTAAAATTACTGAACATACAAACTATGCCAACGATAATATTTGAAAGAACAGACCCTAACCCAGAAAGAACAATGCTGTGCTCTCTTCAAGGATGTTAGAAGCAACTTTCCAGGTGTGTGTATTTATTTCTTTTGTTTCACTGTGACCAGAACTAGAGGTTTATACAGCCCATTGTGTTTCTGTTGCTTCAGCTCAGTGGCACCGCCAAATTCCACAAGCGCTCAAGCTCCGCCCCGGGGGCAGCCGCTACACGAACCTCAGCAGCCAAGGACTCGACATCTTCTCTGCCTTTCCAGCTCCTGAGAGCCCCATGCTGTTTTCATCCCCAACCCAAAAGTTGGTGGAGAGTGAAGAACTTTGAAAAACAAACACTTGTTCCAGTTGCACCTGCGGAGATACTAGAACTGTGAAAAACTAAATAAAAACAAAAAGAGGTACAACTCAAGATGCTCAAGGTTTACAAGCAACTTGTTTGTAATTAAGTGTTCTGCTGCTGCAAATGCTGCAAGTAATATATCGTACAAGACTTTTGCATATGATTTTAATGCAGGATAATTGTGATATGGAGTGTTGTGCAATAAATTCAGTACTGTGTAGTTTGCTAAGAATTACATAGTAAACATAGTTTTCAGCACCTAAAAGCCAATACCACTTTTACTTCTTGAATTAGAGCTACTGCACTGTAGCTGCCATGGTAAGGATTGATGATGATTAGCTGGAATACTGCCAGTGAAAACGTTGCCATTACAGTAACAACGATCCTGAATGAGGGTAAACAACAAGACTTTGAATGTAATTCTTAAAAACATGCCAAATAATCACGAAGCACAAGTTAAAGAGAAAAGATGTAACTCATTTTTATATATGATTATGCCAGACTATTTTAGAATTTTTGAATTCCAGACTAGATAAATATGTAGGTACAACTGTATACCCTAAATATTTATATCTGTGTGTGAGTGTAGTCCATGAACTGTGTACTCTTGGTGTAAGGGTTCATAAAATAAGGCACAGGGCACGTGCATAAGGCACTAACATAGGAAATGAAAATTCCTCCTGTCTGAAGTATGTTCTCTTGAGCCCGTAGCCGAAACTATTTTCCAGATGTGCTTCATACATTTTTCTTTACCATGTTAGTGATCCTCTGATTTTAACACAGATGACACCGAACTTGTAACTTCATGGCTTTTAAATATCAGTCTCTTTTTCCTAATTTTTAATGTGCATCTACCATCTAGCTCATTTTATAGCTAAATGGAAAACAATTGCTACCTGGTAAATTTTCACCACCATTTAGGAAATGATCACAAGTGTGGGGTCTAATATGAAGACAGAAAATTCTGTTGGTATAAAAAATCTAAGAAGTTGAGCAACAGTTATATGAAAGAAGCTAACAAAAGTCCTACTGTAACTATTAGTAGTAATAAGTAAGGCAAATTAATGAAAGCTCAACAGAAGGTGTTAAGTGACAACACTTAATGATTGATTTAAATATATTTGGCATCTATACAGTTACATTAATACCCCCCAGCTGTTAGAATCTGTGAATGTTCACAATGTTTTCCTGCAACTTTAAACTACTGCTAACCTTTTTCTCTGAACATTGTCTTCGAGCACTTCTTACTTACTGCTTTCAATATGGCTGCAGAATGCAACAAAGTCATGAACAAAGTCACCAAGATCTAAAAAAAATTTAACTGATACTTTCATTTTAGACTACATTTGGGGTTTTTTTTAATTTAAAATTTTAACTTTAAAAAATTACATATCCAAAGAAAACAATGGGGACTTACCTTAAGAGCAAAAGAATATTGGATATAGCCAGAGACTGAGAAATAGAGTGCCTTTCACTGGGCTTCCCACAAATACAGCTTCATTGTCCCTAACTGTTGATTCCCTAAAGGTTTAGAGGAAGTGAATTTCTTGTGTTGTTTTACTTCCCACCTGAGTGAACACCATAAAACAAAATCACCATTATAATTCTCATGCTTTTGCTATAAATCTCAGGCAACTCACCCCAGACTGGACCGACCAGAAAGCTAATACAGAGTCTTATCCTAAGATTTAAAATAAGGTGCAGGTATTTCCACGGGAAAGGAGATGTTGCCCATGCTGTACCTCTTCCCTGGCAAACGAAATAAAACTCATGGCTATTAAAAGTGATGCATTGAGTTAAGTGACTTCAGTAATGAGATGCACAACTTAAGATATACTGTGGGTCTGGTTGTGTTAGCTTCTGAATCTACTGTTCCTCTTATCTTCACTTGGTTTTTAGGATGGCTTAGGGATTCCAAGACTAAACCCAAAATTTAAAGTTTCCTGTATTAGTTACTACTCTTGGAAAAATAATCCAAGAAAAGTTACTGGATTTTGCCTGCTTAATTCAGTGCTGTTGGGAAATGGGAAGGCAGGAAATTAAGACACAAAAAGATCAAATACTCCAATCTCCAGCCCTCGTCTTCCCATTATTTCATAAACTGGAGAGGCGGTTTTGATCTGAAGTATTCCAGGTTCTGTACTGGCCATCAGGCTTTATCTCTAAGAACAAGCTTAGTCAAGGGGTTGCCTGCTTGGAAGTCCCCTGTGACCCCTTTGCCTGGCTGAGAGTGAGTGGTTGGACCAGATGACCCCCTGAGCTTTCTTCAGACCTAGGTCACTCTATGCTTCCTAAACTGTTTTATTTTCCACTGCCTGTCTAAATATCCCACCTGGATTAAGTTACCTGTCAGCTGAGTAGAAACTAAGAAGTCAAGCAAGCACAAACTTTTCCTTTTTGCTGGAATCTAACCTATTAGGCAAGTCTAGCTACACCCAGTGTAGAAGAAAGGAATAGCAGTACTTGCTACTGGCAAGTATCTGGTTACCGGTGCTGGAATCATACTGATCAATATTACTGACAGCAGTAATGGTTTTCACGTTTTACAACATCACAGCCAAAAATTCAATGCAAATTAAAAGATAAAGTGCTCAGTGCAAACATGCAAACCGTATCTCTTCACCTTTTCTCTGCAATATCAGTGGAGTGTCTCTGAACTCACATCATTATAACCTGAGCTGACATGCTGAGGATTAAGCGGTACAACATTTCTTAAAATGTACATTTTAAGAGGACAAGAAGCTGAAAGACTCTTCCCAAAGATCTGTTGTAAGAAGGATTAACCCTTAGTCATTCAAAAAGGAGCCCCAGAAATCTCAGTGAGAGTTAGGCTACAGAAAGTAGATCACCAAAATCTGTTAGCTGAACTATAATATTCTTTCCTGGACAGTATTTACTAGCAAAAAGATCAAAACCCTTCACATTTCCCTAAAAAACGCAGAACTCAGCAATTTCAATTACTTCCAGTAGCTCTGATAAAAACAAACTCAGAATCTGATCCCAAAAGGTCTGTAGTAGTTGTTACATTTTGTTCTTTAACTGCTACAGGACATTTCTCTCTGTGTGTACTGAGCCCATGAAGGGAGCCTGTAAAGGCAGCTTGTGTGAATGGATGTCAATGCTGTTTAATAAGTAGTATTGATGTGCTCATCACAAGGGAGAAATTGCAAGAAAAAGACACCAGAATTACGTTTGTGTTGTTAAGTGGTGGAAAAGACAAGGGGAAAAGGCCTGTGGAAGAGAAGGAAGGACAGTAGGACAGTACTGTGTTGCCACACGGTGTCAGGATGTGCTAGAGCCACTCTGCTCCCTCCTGAACAACTTGGCTGCTCACTGCTGGTGTTTACTGAATAACCAGTTCCACTTCACACTAACACAGCTTTTCATTCTCTTATTCAGGGCAGGCTACTGCAGCAGCAAAACTTAATGTTAGACCTTCCACTGAAGTCACTGTTAGTTATTAACTCCAAAAGTCCATGAAACCACCACAATGTGGAGCATAATGCTGTTTAAGTGTGATACAGAAATGCTCAGGTTTGTAACCTCTCGAGTGTTTACTGATTCAGGATCTTGTAGGTTTATTTAGTTTCCCATTTCCTCCTACTCCTGGTTTTGTATACAACCCATCAGAGGCATGGTATATTGCAAACCAGAGCAGAAATGACAACTTTTGTGTTGCAATTCTAGATTTCAAAAAGTATTATTTTGGCTTTAAACTTTTGGTCCAGATTGATGCAAACCCAGCCTCAGAGGCAGCAGCAGCATCACATATGGGTCTGCATTGATAGCATTGGACCTCTTGCCTTAAAACCACTGGATTGAGTTCCTTCCTTCCACATGGAAGGTGGAGCAACCCTTCTGAATGCCTTACCTCTGCTACCACAGGAGATGAGAGCACACACTCCAGATACGAAAACCCAAGTCTGCAGTCTTCATCTCGATATATAAACAACTGCCAGTCCCAACTGTTTACAGTAATTATAGGTACTTCAACCAACAAATCTGGAATAAGAATTCATTTAAGAACTGTGTTCTCAATGCTACCAGGTTTAAAAGCGTTAGCTTCTGAACGTCTTTACACAACCTAATGAAATATTTATACTGTTAATACAGGAGAAGTAATTCATTAATAATTGCCTTATTATTTCCAATGCAAAAATGTTCACTTTGAGCCTTAAAATTCTAGTTAATATTTTTTCTTGATTAAAGTTGATATTTTTAATTTTTTTTCCCAAGTCATTCTCACTGGGAAGAAAAATGCTCATATCAATTTTATAGTATACTCTAGATACACGTGAAAAGAGAAAAACAAGCACTTGCCTGTTCAGTAATGTATTTCCCTTCATCTCACCTGAACTTAAATAAATGCTTCAGAGTTGCATACAGGACTGTGTCCTTCACATGTTCAAATAATCGTGAAAATGTGCAACAATGCCATAAGTTTTCTCAGTACTTTGCTGTGACAGCTGACTAATGAAATCAGATTTTACATTATTTAGAAGAAAATCATAAATACTGTCAAGTTATATACTAGCCATGCTTCTAGCAGGTAGTTGTGAAATAAAAGTTGTTGCTTTTTTAAACAATTCTTGGTATCAGTTCACATTGGTTTTAAAATATACTCCTACCTACAGTCTGCCATAGCTGAACTCGATTGTGCCACAAAAATTTGTGCAGTCTGCCTGCTCCACTGGTCACCTGGCCCCCACACTGCCCTGAAACCCCTGTTTGCTGTGTCCAGACCAACACTGCTGCAACTCTGTGCACTCAGGCACAGGAGGCCTGGGACAGAGCACTGCTCTTGTCAACCCCTGGCTGTGTATGCAGCCCTTGGACAGGTAAAATCTGAATTAGGGCCAATCAAACACACAAACCACACTGAAGTTCACTCTTCCCTATACCTGCCTTCACCGTGACAGACTGAGCATCTTCTTTGTATAAGGGCCCATTAGTACATCTTGGAATGGGTTTTAAATGATGCAAACCCAAGACTTGAAGGAAGCTGGATCTCATAGCTCAGACACAGAAGAGAACAGAACCAAAGAAAGGATGAGTCCCATCACATTTGCTAGTACAGATTCTGCTTTCCCATGTGACCATGGTTCTCCATTCCTACCTGATTTCCATGTACTTCTGTGCCTGCCAGGTCAAAGGAAATGTTCTTAAAGCCATTTTAGCTCGGCTACAGCTCAATGAGCTAACATGGCTCCTTTACATTTTATCACTTGCTCCGAGAAACATAACTTGCTTCCATTAATGCCTTTATACATCAAGTCCACTATAAGGAACCATTTATTGTTTAATCGAAAGAAATTTTGGGCCATATGGGCTGTGAATTTCAGTGGAGTTCTCCATTTATATCAGTGGGAATTCTGGTAAGAAAGTCATTCTTTATGAACACAGTCTGTTAGTAACAGGCAACATGGTTTTGTAAAGAAATGTAAAAATATTGAAGACAATCTGAAATGTGAGCAAAAATATTACTATGCACCCCAGGCTGCAGGAAGACAGTCAAAAATGAACTTCTTATTCCTTGGAGTTACATATGCAGGTATGTAAAGCAAATTTTATATAAGATATCTTTTGCATGCTAATTTCTATACAAGTGAAAACTGAATTACAAATTAGAAAAAAATTAGTAGACAATATTAAAATACACTCTGATAGAAAATACATTTAAATATTATATGTGGCATTGGTTAGGGGTTTTGAGAGCCAGGTTTTCTTGAAATGTAATTAAAGTTTTAAATATAGAGCATTTTTTTAGAAGTCCACAAGTATCAGGTGAAATCAATGTTTGTTGTATGATATCTGTGTAGAGGAAACACTGGACTGCTTCTTCAATGAATAAAATGTCTTTATCCTCAGTGCATTTGGGTTTTTTCCTCTGGATATTTTGTAGAAATAGAAGAATTGAACATATTTAGACCAAAACACAGATCTTCTGTGAATTCTTATTTTTAAAATCTAGGTAAATTTCACTCCTAAACTACAAAGAACCATATCTATATTGCTTAGCTCAAATAGCTGGAATCCCAAAAGTAAGGGTACCTATGCCAAGGCAAAAGCTTCCTTTTGCAGATCAATTCTTTTGGCCTGGAAATAGTATCTTCTAAAAATCTGTGCCTAGTGAATTCCATCACAGGAGGGACTTGCACAAAGATTTCACAAGGAAAGTTTTACTTAACAAGTACAAGGAGTGAGCTAAATATTGAAATACCTAATGATACTCATGCTTCCCCACAGGAGGAAGCTGCAATGTCATTTGACTTTGTATAGCTGAGGTCAGTCACATTTTTATTTTAAAGAATGGGTACTGTAGCACTATTTCAGAACTGCAGTCAAGAACTGAGTCTTGCCCTGTATGTATGTATAGTACAAGATGGACTGTGCACTAAATACCTTATAAATGGTGAGATGGAAGACAAAAGCCTAAACAACTGGAAACAATGGAGGTTGAAAGACATGCTGATGATGAGGAAGAAAGCACTGACTTTTTATTACTAACATACGTTTTGGGAACATGCTACCCTAATTCTGCTTTTGGCCACTGAAAAGTCACTGCAGTTAAAAATGCCACTCTAGTTCCAAGCTCAAAAATAACTCCGAGCATGTCAAAACAGTGTGATATGATTAAAAGAATCACAGAAGCAGAGTATCTATAGCTTCAAATAGAAAACCCTGCAGAAAGTCCTTTCAGAAAAATAGAGGGTAATTTCCCACAAATAGTTCATTAGACTCTCACACTGAGTTTCACTATTGTGAAACATGTATCTGTATGGCATGCAACACATATTTAATGAAGCAAGCATTTGTTATCCCTAATGTTCTCACAATAACATGGTTCTAGAAATACAGTGATAATTGGACAGATGTATCAGATGTAATAAAGATACTACAAATAGAAATATTTCAGGTTTGCACTGCTGTTCAGTGGGACAAAGATTTATGAGCAGACAAAACTCAGCCTCAAAGAACACACCAAGCTCTGAGCATCTAAGCTTTTGCTTATTGGGAGGCCTAATAGAAGCCATAACTATTTAAGGGGAGGGAGTATGAAATGCCCACACCAGCAAAGTCCAGTACAGAAGGTGGCTCAGAGCCATTACCTGACCAGCACCAAACAGTCAGTGGGGAACAAATATTTGGGAGCAATAAACAAACCCAAGTCAAACAGTCAAGTTTACATCACAAATGTCACTGAAGTATTTGTAAAGCTATGAAAATAAACCAATGACTTACTGAATAGTTGTTGAGTTGGAGAAGTCCCAACCATGAAAGTTATTATCTGCTTTTCAAACTGCACTCAGAAAGAGTTTTTAATGATTAAACTTTCCCATCGCCCCAACTGACTCCACAAAAGGCTTTGGCAGATAATCAATAGACAGACAGCTGTCTATGCACTATACAGAATTTACTCTGCTGCCTTCAGTACTACAGTAAACTGAAAATCCCAACTTCCAGCTCAACACTGCACCCTCCCAAGAAAGAAAACCATTACAGCATTAGATAAAATCACAATTTTCCCAGCAGCAATATTATTAACTATAAATAAAAGTATAAATAAGCATTCACATCCCATTAACACAATGAAATCTAAGAGAATGGGGATTACAGGGGATTATAACCTTAACATATTGTTCAACAGCACAGATTGGTACCATGACCTGACTTGTAAGCGTTCACTATCTATGTACTGCACTGAAATGCTTTGTAGGGCTTCAGTTTCAATTCTTCATAGTTTTTGGTAACATGAGCACAGATATTTTATGGTTTGTGTTGCTTTGTTCCTCTGTATGAGAGTTTACTACCATTTAATCATTCCCTGCATACTAATCCATTATTTTTTAATGATACCATCATATGCAGTAGAAAGTAAAGTACAATGCTGCATGGAAGAAACAAAATTGAAAGAGAAATGGCTGTTAAGTACTTTTACCTGAATTACTGCAATGTCATGTCCCACAAAAACAAATCATATGCCAGTAGAGCAGGAGCATCAGTCGTGTTCTTGCACCCTACTCTGGCATTTATCCTTTAGTACTGTATTCCCCTTCCCACCTCAGCTTTAGGCAATCTTTCACCAATCCAATTTTTCCATGTCACATAATCACATCATTTATTTGCATCCTATTCCTGTTTCAGTATGGAAAACTCACTGTTGTGCTAGCAGTGCAGGTGAGACAGTGTCTGCCTGAAGTTTACAGCTAATAAATCAGGGTAAGATAGCACATCATTTAATTATTTAAGAATTGTATTCATTGTTATTACATACATAAACTTGCCACTTAGTGGTAAGTAATATTTAAACAGTATTAATTTGACTATATGATGGACAACAATTAATTTTACTGTCTCTGAGTAACATGACTTCATGTCTCTGAGGTTGAATCCAATTTCTGCTTGCTGATAATGATCTAATGTAATTCACATGAAGCAAAGGCCCATATTTTAATAATTAACACTATTCATTACCTTTAAAGAGACTAAATACACATTAAAAAACCCACTCCTGAATGCCAGTGTTTAAAGGAGAGAGTTGCTCAGAACACACAATGCCTCTCCCACCTGTGTTTAAGCCAGGCTGAAACCCAGCCTCCATGCCAAGAACCATCCAATTCCCACGCCAGGAAATGCAGGAGCCTGCAACAGTGACCGAGGGCGAAACATCAGTGAGGGACAGACACACAGAGAGGTCAGGTCTTTGTACATAACTGCTCCTGCAGCACAGCCCTTCTCCCCCCAAACAGGGCTTAGTTCCTATTAATGCCTTTGTTCTTCTCTGAAAGCTGCTTAATTGTCGAAAATAACTCCTATCAAAGCTATTCATTTGTCATTTGAAAGAGTCCAAAAATACAAGACATGGCATCAGCCAGCAGGGAACCCACAGGCCTTCCCTGCTGGAAATCCACCACCAGCTGTTGTGGGACAGCAGCTCCCTTTCTCCTTCCCTCTCTGGGCTAACACTGGGGAGGGTTTGTCTCTGGAGTCTCCCCTCAGCAGCACCAGAAGCACCCTCCAGCTCCAGTCTGCTGCCACCACACCAGGCACCGGCAGCTGAGCCTCTGCAGGCTCCACACCCGGCTACAAACACATCTGCTTCCCCAGCCACCCTCTCCCACGTGTTTTTTCATCTTCCCCACCTCCTTTCCTCTTCTGCCTTTTCTCCCCAGAATCTCCCCTCTATCCCCCACAAGTGAAAGCAGCAAGTAAACAAAAAGCCATTCAGCACATTGCCAGGGATTAAATGAACTCAACTGCTCTGCAAGAATGGTCCATAATTTTTTCCCAAACTCATACATAAAATACACTCCTTACTGTAACTGGGAAGCATTTGCTGGGTGGTTCTTCAGCATATTAAATTGCCAGGATTGTGATACAAGTAGTGTAACATTTGGGGTAGAAAATCCACTAGTAAGTAATTCCTACAGTAGGAATTTCAGATATTTGGTGAGGACATAGCATAGAAAACACTTTATTTGAGATTTACAAAATCTGTTATTGTTTCCAGATAACATAAGATTAGAAAATAAAATCCCATCATTTAAAGCCTACAAAAATCTAGAAGCTTAGATTATTTTCACGCGAGCACTCTCATTTATGGTATATAATCACACGTGCTTTTACAACCATTGAAAATAAAACATTCCTTCCATGACTTGAAACTAGCTCTTTTTCGAGCATACAAGAGACACCATAAATTGGATTAAAGCAAACCTACACAACTTTGGAACCCATATGTCAAACTTACAAAGTTTAAGAAAGTTAGTTCTCTGAGGACTAGAACTCCAATACATTATAAAACTTTTTCCATGTGAATCATTTATGCAAAAAGAAACTAAAGAACAACTTTAAAGCTGACATAAAAAGAAAAACATGGAATGAAGTTCATTTCTGGTGCTATTCCATTCAGTTACACCATGGGTCAACTTGTCCCATGATCTGTAGAAATACTGTCATGATTCATCACAGTAAAAACAACACCAAAAACTTATTTAATTAAAGCATCGATTACACTTGATAAACTAGGAAAAAATAGTCAGAAATATTTCAAATTAAAAGTAGGATTTCCACCAGCATTAAACAAATTCAATCATCTTAAATGCCTTTTGATTTTATGTTCTCAGAGCAAATTTATTTTGTCAAATTACTGTAAGACGCAAACAAGAATGAGCTATTATAATGCCAATATTACCTTAGTCAAGCAGATTAACTCTTGCTAATTATTAAATTACACATCTGGCCTGCTGCATATTCTTAGCTGGCAACAAGTTCTAATTAGCTATTTGGAAGTGTTCGGGGTGGTAGCTGAACACCCTCTGTGCGTAAGGATCGCTGTCCGCGGGCGGTTTCTGCGCCGTGTAGTGGTGGTAGCTGTCGGCATGGAAGTGCTCACAGTGCAGGCTAATCCACTCTCGCTCACTACTGTACCTTTCAGCTTCAGCAAGGATCCTGGTGAGAGCCATGATGTAGCTCAGAGCCATCTGAAGGGTCTCGTACTTGGACAGCTTCTTATCTTGCCCCCACTGCGGAACGACCTTTCTCAAGCGGTCGAAGGCGGTGTTCAGTCCCTGCATGCGCCTCCTCTCGCGGGCGTTGGCAGCCAGTCTTCTCTTGGCAGCGCTCTCCATCCTGTCCGAGCTGCACTTCACACCGCAGCCTGCTCCGCTCCTGCACTGCGGGTCTGGCTCCACGCACGAGTCCAGGTGACTGGGTTTACAGGTTTTCATATTTGATGCAGCTTCGCTTCCACACGCACAAAGGCTACCTAGCAAAAATTCAGTGTCTAAAAAGCGGTAAGGAAAGCATTCATGTGAGTAGCCTTTGTACCTCTTGAATCTGTTTCCCAGTATCAGTTATGGAGGATTTTTCTTAGCTTTTAAAAAAATAAATGTAATAAAATAAAAGTTCTTCTTGTTCTTCTGGAAATGTCTGGAAATCGTTTCTTATTGTTTATAGAAAGAATGAAGAATTTTTTTATGTCTTATGCTTTCATTAGTTTAATTTCTTTTTGCTTTCATTCTTTTAATTTCTTTAATCTCAAGGAGAGACAAAACAACAACATCTCCATTCTTAAAATGTATGTAACTGAAGAAAATGGTCCGTTTAATCCAAGAAGGATCTTGCTGGATTAAAGGCACAACAACTCCAAATGGCTGCTTCAAATGAGAGAAGTTCTGATTCAGTTTAGGAGAGTATTTCTCAATGGTGAAGGGTTGCAGTCTCAAGATGTAACTTCCTAAGAGAGATCTCTTTTTCCTTGGCTCCTGCCGGCCAGCAATGATTGTGTCCAGCGGACAAGACGAGGCTTTATAGAAACTGCAAAAGCTAAACAGGTGGTAGCAGGTGGGCGGGCGGCACGCTGCTTCCATCCCAGCACCTTCCCACCCTGGGAACTACAGGGGGAAAAAAAACCAAACAGTAAAACCCCAACATTACAGCCTTCATCTGGTGAGAAGTCTTCCAAAGCCATTCTGTCCAGCCCTAACAACTTGCCATCTGGAGTAGTGTCTGGCTGGCCCCACAAGACTCTGGGCAGTTAAGCAAAAGATCCTTTCAATGGATAATCTGTTGCAACTCAGGGAAAAAAAAAATCCCTGTGCATTGTCGTATTTATACATTAAAACACGTGAAAATTCTGGCTCAGTACTGAAGATAGAAGAAATAACTGTATTAAGGAAAAGGGAGAAAGAGCTAAAAGATATGTGGCCTAGCCACTGTTTTGCACATATGGTACCAAAATAAGTAAACTCAAATTATTAGACACCCTCCAGCACTCACAATTTTAATACTGTATAAAGTACACAGCATTGCAACCACAGTAGTATCCTGAGAAAAAAGGGGATTATGTATTTGTCTGTCAGCAAACTTGTTGTTGTTAAAATAATTTAAATATATTTAAACAGTTAAAATGTAGCTAGAGATTTATCTAATAATTGCCAAAATAGAGAGGTTGTGATAGTCATACACAAAAACATGTAAGTATACAAATCACCTGAAAGCTGCCTTTTTAAATATACCAGATTAAAGTGTATGTCTGTATTTTATGTGAATTAAAAGTGTCTTTTAGTAGTATCTCTATATAAGTGACAAGAATAAAAGAGGATGTGAGAAACAAATCTGCTCACTGGCAGCAAGGGTTTAATTCTGCTACCAGCTGCAATGACAGAGGAGCCACCATATATACACACCCTCACCCCATAATCAAATAATCTTTTACTGTACTTGTATTATTAAAATCATAATTACATAAACTTACAAGGAAATATCATATGATCTTTTTATGATGCACACAAAAGAAAAAAAAAAACCCTGCCATACAATGATTTATTATCTGTATTGATTTCAAACTTAATTAATTGTCACCAGCATTCTTAAATTAGTAACTTTTTTCATTAGAGACTGAATACTGTATATTTATTTAGAACTATAGCTCAATTGTTTTCATTATGACTCCAAAACTTGGTGTAGTTGTAAACAGCTGATTAATCCCTAGCAAAAGCAATGACAATGAAATGAGGTTGAATAATCCAAAAACAATAGGATGCAATTGAACACTAATGGACTCCAGCATGACAGATGTTGAACGTCGGCTGTTACGCCCAGTTGCTCTGCTCTTAATATTCTGCATCCTAATGATCATGAACAGAGATGATAGTTGGGGTAGGGAGTCTCCATTATTCCATTATCAAAATGTATGCCACTTCTTCAATTTTTAAAGAAGTACAACTTCATCACGTTTCATTAGAAATGTCCAACTTTGCTATCTGTGTGCACTGACCTATTCTCCCAAACATAAAGAGCTACTACCACATGCTAAAACGCCACTTTCTGACTGACCATTTCTGATTATCTGTGTGAGAACGGCTCCCTACAAAAACCCACAGAAGCATATGTCTTTCCCAAAAGGATCAGCAATTAGAACTTGTGAGATTTCTGTTTCTGAAGATGCTCCACGGGAAGTACCGCATGTGCAGTAGAAAAGAAAATCCACATCTGATCTTCATGCTATTGCTAAAGCATATTTTAGTGCTACTGCAGCCTTCTATCCCAATTAAGTTTGTTAGTTAAACCCTTTCTCTCTTACAATGTATCTCAAATGATTTTTCATGTAAAAGAACACCAGAGAATTAAGATGTTCTGTAAGTTAATAAATACTGTGTGGTTACTCAATTCAGGTAATTAATCACTCTTCATTTTAAGAGTACTGCTAGCTTCATTCCATAAACACAAAAAGCTCCCCTTTAAAATAGAATACTGTATTTTTTCACTTGTCAGCAGTTTTCTTTTTTTAACTTGTCCTGCTAGTTTAAATTACAATAAAGATTTCAAATATACTGAAAATCACAGTGCTTCAGAAACTTGTATTTTACTTCACTTAGGCACAGTAACACAGTACACAACAGTGCTGTTAATTTTCCCTTCCTAATTGATTCACCACCATTATCATACTTTGACTAACATACTGCTATAATCTCAAGAGAGAAGCTGTGATTTATCTCTCCTTCTGAACACACTGTAACTTCAGCTTAAATGATTTACTATCAAATCACAGGACAAGAGCCCAGATCCATTTAGACTAATAACAAACTGCTAACAGGATTTTATAGCTCATAGGCAAAGCTAAAAATGCTTTCTGGCTGATCAAAATACCTGCTTTTCATCACTTAAAATTTCACAAAGTTTCTGCTTTATGAAAGAGAAATACAGAAAGCATGATGGTCTTACCTACAGGTCATTAATTGATTTGCACAGCCTCCTTGCATAGCCTTATGATAATGTTACCTCAAACTAAAAAATAATCTGCTTTATTGCTCAGTGAATAAGAGAAAGGTTATCAGTTGGCATTTTCATGGGTTTCCTTCACTTGGTTTGATTTCCTCTATATTTCAGCTTGTCTCAGTTAGTGCTTACATAATTTTATTCCCTCCTTCCTTTACTTTTAACAATTTCTCATAGATATTACTGTTTGAAATATTTTTTCAAATTATTATCAATATTTTTATTATATGTTTTTTAAAAGCTATTAATATATCCTGATGTGATAAACTGCTGTGGTGCTAAAAGCTTCTCTAAATCCCAACTTGTATTAGTTTCATGGGTTTTGTACACCAACCATTTCTCAGAAATCTCCCTTTTATTCTTCTTTTTTTGGTCATAAACTAATCTCAAGACAGAAAAACACCAGAATCACCAGAAAGAAGTTCTGTGTCTACCCAGTTGCTCAAACTTCAGTCTTTGAATCTCTAACTATGCAGGTACCAATTTAGTGCTACTCAATGATCCTTGCAGCATTATTTTTGAGTCATATTTTAATTCTAAAACAGTATCATTAATCAAAATATTATGTTTTCCTCAGAGAAAAACAAGAGACAGATAAGAATGCTATTTCAGTCATACACCAGATTATTTTAGCAACTTCAGCTCACCACTGATATTAGGAAAACAAAGGAAAGTTTCAATCCATTAAAGAAATTAGCTAGTTTTGGAATTTATGACTACATACATAAACCCATTCAAAACTGTCTGTTAAAAACTCAGAAGCTATTAGCACAGCACCCACTAAGAGATGAATGTCTTTCACCTGTACTGCTATGGAAATCACAATCTATTTACTTTTATTGGGGATTGACCGGGACCAGATAAATTTAAAATGAAATTACGGCAATATTTCTGGTTAAAGTCTAATTCCTTCCTACTTTCTCTACCTGTGTTTAAAATAAACATGTACAAGCAATGCATCAAAACAAAAATCTTACCTCTCCCTTCTAGCCAGAACGATTTCATCTCAGGTAGATCCTTTCTATAAGCCTCAAGACTCCTCACCACTGCAGCTTACCCTGAGCAAAGCAGAAAGACTGGCATGCTGTACACTGGCTAATTAAGAGCAGGTGGGTAACTACCAAAATATGACCATCCTTAAGGGCCCAATTTCTTGTAACGTTTGACTCAGCTCACAAGACAGGCTAGAAATCCATGGTGTGCAGAATCGCTTCCTTTCCCGCCTTGGTTATTTGCATTGTTTTCCCTGTCCCAGCTGCAGGACTATCCAATACCAAAAATTCACAAGAGAATGTTGTATCCTGAAGGGACACTTAGACAGTAACCAATACTGGAAGTGGAATAGCAATCTACAGCTGCAAGAGGAGTTTGTAGTCATTTCACCTGGGGCTTCCCACCCTGGCACTGGACACCCTTTCCTATAAAGTGTTTAGAAAATGTCACTTTTCAGTCTCTCTGAGGTGAGCTCTTCTTTCTAGCAGCCCAAGTAACTGTCCCAACTACACTTAAGGCTCTACCTGCCATACTGCCCTCCAGTTACCACTTCTCAATTCACCCTTTTCTCTTCTGTTCCACATCCTTCTCACCTCCCTCAGGTGAGGCTCAAAAAGCAGAGCTTAGTGCAAAGTGATCCTGCAGAGATCCTAAGTCATCAGAGATCCTAAGGATCATCTAAGTGATCCTTAGAGCAAAGTGATCCTGCAGAGAACACCCTTTCAACATAACTTTGTTTGAAAGCATGCTTTTGCAACAGGAGGTCAGAAACTGCTTAAAAAATCAAAAAGGAGAACCAAGTCCTTTCATCACATACTAGAGGAACATGTCTTGAACACTGAACTGTTTCTCACCGACATTATATATTGAATTTGGTTACATTATGTACCTTTGTATACACACACGACAGATCATGAAAGAAGTTTCCACTTAGAATGATATTGCAACTCACTGCACCACTAAAGCAGCAAAAAAAGCTCATATAAACCAGTGAGTTTTCCAAGTATCATCTACATCTCATGTGCTTAAAAACAGTTATCTATCAAGGTCAACTCCACGTGTACATGCTCAGCAATTTGCAAAAGCTGTGCTGATGTTTTTCACATGGGGACCTACAGACACGACACACCAGGGCACACATGGTGACCTGGCACAATGGTCACTGCTCCACCAGAACTGTGCAAGGAAGCTTGGCTGCTGCAGTACTACAGCTGTGGGAGCTTTGCTCCACAGCTGAACTAACTCGTCTGGGTAAAATACTGACTCCTTATTCATCTTTTGGATGTCAATTAACTTGATCAGCACTATTAACAGTAGCACTGGGCAATACAAATTCAAATATTGTTAAGCATTACATAGGCATTCTGACACAGGCAAGAGCAGACCCCATTTATTTAAAATGTAATTCAGTTTCTTTAAGCACCTTTTATTTTCCTATGTACCCAGTTTCAATAAGACAAGAATCTCCCAGAGAAGACTTTCCATTACTATATAGTTTGAGACTTACTAAAAGCACTATGCATGCTATGCACCATGAAACAGATGAGGGAAGGAATCTAGTTAATCCTCCTGATTCCAGACAGGAATTACTGTTTTTATGATCTCTGATAGATGCTTTCCTAACTTGTTCTATAAAACCTCTAACAGGGTAATTAGCAGCACAAGTGATAATTTATTATTTTTTCATATATGAGGTACCTCAGGATTAGAAAGATGAAGTAGATGGTCGGGACATACTTCATCAGCTGATTTGACCATATTTCCTCACAACACAAGGAAGTATAAACTCAGGACTCTTGGGTTCAGCTCCAGGTTCTAGAGAAAGCAATTCTCCAGAGGTCAATTAACTCTTAGTCCTGAGGACCTTACCTTAGTCCTTCCCTCTCCTGTGGACCCTCCCCATTCTCTAACTTTTCCAGGTGTCTCTCATCCAATTATCAACCTGCCCATTCCTCACACTTGTGCATCACAGCCACCTCTGTAAAATTCAAGGGATCTTTGAGGTTACAGGGACGTGAACTCCCGTGTTTCACCCCCTGTGCCCACTGCCCTCCAAATACAATTGGCTGGTCCTTCTAGCCTCAAACCAGAGTTGTTTGTTCCCAATGGATTCTGCAGAGATGGCAACAACGAAAGCCCAACAATTTATGAACCTGCAAATGTTAACTAGGATGCATGAAACTGTTTTTAAAAGTTTATAAATGTAGCTAAATTTAATGAGATACTTGACGCTGAAACAACACCAGTGCTACAAATGAAACAAAACCAAAAATCCCAAGCTTGCTGTAAAGAATGCATGAACCAGAAATGAGCTGTGCTCTTCCTTAATCAACAGACATGGTCAGACAACCTCAAGCAGAGGGTATGATTTGTTACTACATTTTACCTGCTGAAAGGTCAGCCTTTTGCTGGATCAGGTGGTGTTATGGCTTTCCTGCCCCTTAGGAGCTGCTTCCTCCCAAACATCAGCACGGGAGGCAACACAGCAGTCATAGATTTATTTGGTTTCCCACGCCAACTTCGTGAAAAAGAGTCTTTCTTACCCTGTGGTAAGTAACTCTTAAATTACCTGTTTGCTACGACATCAGAAGCACAAGCAACACAGTAACATTACTGCAATCACTGTTAAAAAAACCCCTCCATTTCAGTTGCTCTACATTCAAAAAAATACCAAGACCATTCAAAAGTTGGCCTTTAAAATTAATTTTTTCTTTGGAATTGAGAAGAAAGCCTACAAAAAGTCCTAAAAATAGAAACTGAATGGGTAACTATGCTCAGAGGTAGTCTGGAAATTCATCATGGAACCAAAAAAAAGCCTTCCCTGAAAGGCTCTCCCCAGCCAACTGTTTAAGATCAACAAATATCGAGGTGTGAAAACACAACCCCTTTCTATTTTCTGATAAGCCTTTTTCTCTTAATATCTGGGGGCTGTCTTCCTGATACACAGGAGAACTAAATCTGTTCATACAGTATCTACAGACTTTAGTATTGGCAATGAACTGACTTTATCACAGCCTAGGGAAGAGACAGCTGTTACAGGAGTGGAGTTTTCTGTTTACTCTTGAGGGGAAAAAGGGAAGCAGAGAAAGGGAGATATAAAAGATGTGTCATAATAGGAAAGGAGAGAAGTGCTCTCACTCTTTCTCTCAAAGAATGTGCTCCCACTGAGTTTCCTAAATACCTCATGAGAAAAAAATCTTATTTACAATCAATCAAACAAAAAAACTTCTTGTACATGCAGGTTTTGGTCTAACCAGTAGTTTGATGACTTCAAAAGTAGACAAAAAAATTGTAGCATGTTACCTATTATATTAAAACTTTTCTGCATAATTTGTAACTGTGAAATAAATGCACACCCTGAGTAAAAGCTCCATTCCTCTCCCCAGACACAAACAGGTAATCCATCTCACTTCTAGTGAGGTTTTTTTCCCTCATATGCCAACTGTCCACGGGACAGAAGCAGTAACAGCCCCTCTGAACATGCAGCATTTTATTCCTTCCACCAAAAACACTGATTTTGTCCATTCTTTCCTGCAGTGAAAAGTCACTGTCTATTTTCTATTCTCTATCAAGAGGCACCTGAGACTGAAGCTGGTATCTTCCCTGCACCTGTAGCCACAAAAACCAAGGAGACATGAAAATGAGTGCTGCAATCCACTTATGGGACACTATGACTTGTGTAAAGCTACTGTACCATAAAGACTTTGCAACCTGCAACCTGCTTCACTCAAAGTACAGAAATAATTAATGTGCAGAACAATACAAGGTAGTTTAAGGATGAAAGTGAGAGTTGAAATTGTTGAAAACATAAATACTTCTTGATGAGTAGACAAAAAACTAAAGCCATAGGGAATGGCCCCCATTTTGAGAAGCAGAAAAGTACACACAGAAGGAGCCCTGTGTGGGATAAAATATAATGTCTATTGCCATGAGCCTCTGAAGACCTGAGTGTATTTAATATTCAGCCCTAAGTAATCTCACTGAATCGAATGGCAGTCTGCTTACAATATTAGACACCAGCACCTGGAATTTCAGGGAAAAGAGAAAAGCAATGAAAGGCAATGGGGAAAAACAAGGGCCACGAGATGAGATACAAGCAGAGAGACAGGCAGGAACAGAAAATGACAATAATAAAACAATAAAAATAAAATAAATAAAAATAAATTAAATAAATAAATTTTTAAAAATTATAAAAGTGGACTGAGCTGCAACAGTTTACAGTGACAGGAACACACAGTCCATAAGATTAGGAATTGTCTTTTGTTTAATTTCTTCTCATGCCCTCTGACTCATTGTTGTAACGTGAAGAAGAGAACATAATGCACCTTGGAAATGAATTACAGTTACACAGCTGGTTCCTAGCCAATTAGGAAGAAGACTCTCAAAACTCCTCATCTCCCAAAACCATAATTAATGCTGCAGTTAATGTTGTTCGCCCAAAACAAAATCGTGTATAGATTGTGCCATAGTTTATCGACTGTAATAAAAATACATGAAGGAACAGTGGAGAGAGTGATGCCATAGGATGCTGTAAGCTTTTTATAAAATGATTTTTCACTTCAGAAGGAGTTATTTTCTTGTGTAAACAGGCATAAAATTACTACCCAGTGCCCTGCTTCTCATTGATTTCTACTTGGCACAGTTTGCCAGATGCTGTTTGGTCTAAGTGTTGCCTTGACCTCCACCGGTGACGCTGGCCCCTTTTCGCTTTGTGGCGCAGTATTTTCCCAGCAGGGAGGTCCCACCCCTCCAATAGTTCAGTTGCAACTTTTGCTAAAGGCTTAGAGGTTACCCATATGTTGTAGAGGAGGGGCCAGCCTGGCTGGAATTAACTCAGGAGTGGCGTCCAGCTTTGTGGCTGGAGCTGGCCCAGAGGAGATTATAAATGCCCCAAAACTAATTAAATATTTTGTCTCCTGCTGGTAAACAAAAGCGAATGAGGGCAAAAATACAAAATGCCTGATTTAACTGGGATCTGTAAGTAGCTTGACAACAGCAACCCTGAAGTCAGTGATGCATGATTTAAAAGCCCCTAATGGGTCAAAGCTGTTACACAAATGAGACTTTTGTCGATTATCCTTCACTTTATATATTTGCAAAACTCTTACATAAATGTACTTCCTATCAGTTTTCAGAGCATTTCACAAGAGCATTTCTGGGGTAAGAGCCATGAAGCCCAGATATTTATTTGGAAGCATTCTTAACTTTCACTTTTTCACTAAACAAATACAGAAAGTAAATATAACCACCAAGAAAATAAAGGTACAAATAAGAAGTGACAGCATTTTCAGTAACATTTTCAAGGATCTGAACTGTCAAGTGTTGCTTCATAATTATGAGAGAGAATTCTCTCATTTAATACATCCAGTAAAATTTTTTCAATTCAATTTTGTCAGCTAAATGCCTTCTTCTAGGCACTTCTATTTAAATATATATATTTAAAACACATATAGAATATATATAATCAGTTAAATTATTTAAATGCAGAATAATGTATATTTAATCACCTAAATTATTTAAATAATGGATCAAATACTGTTGATACATATAATTCAGATTTAATGTATTCAGTTGTATAAATCAAAAATCCACTCTCATGGCATCTTAAATATTGTATGTCCATAAGGATACACTATGTTTTAAAATATACTACTTCAGACTCTGTTTCTGTTCTTTTAGAACTATGTAAGAATCATCACATAAATATTCCATGACAATGTTTTAGAAGGTTAAGTGAAGAAAAGTCTTACAAAAATCCCATTATGAAAGAAAATGAGAATTCTAATTTGATGTTCTGTATATTAATTTCCCATACATGCTAACATCATGTGTTTCTGTAATCCTAGTGCAGCTAATGGGACTAATCCAGTATGCAAAGGTAAAAATAGCTGAAAGGTTTGGTCGTCCAGGACCCCAGTACATAATGCTGTGAACTAGAAAGTGACTTGTTAATGAAAGCAGAGCATTCACCTCATCTGGGAGGGTGTGTGTTCAATCTTTGTATTTTCCATAAGTCAACTTTTACTTGCCTTTTTAAAAAAAACCTTTACAGTAAGGTTGTCTTTATTTGCTGAAATCTGAAACTTACTGAAAAATGTCAAGGATGAAGTATATGAGTAAAAGAAAAGGAAACCATAAAACCAATTGGTAGATATATTTACATATATATATATACATATAAAATATACAAAATATATATATAGACCTCACTTCATTTTTATTGTACTTTACCAATAGATTTTTACTTTATAATTTAACTGTTATGCAAATTAAGTAATCCTCAGTCAGTTTACGTAAAAGTTTATCCTAAGGGCTGATGTTGCAATTACTGCTTTCCAAATTAAGGAGGAACTCTTGTAGCTCTCTTGGTCTGCACCCTGCCCAGACAGCTGAGCGCCCACGCACACACTCATATTCCACATCTGCTCTTTTGTCTGCATGGACAGCAGGACGCCACAGAGGTTTCCCCATCAAAAGAAAGGCAATTCTAAAAGATTAAGATGTTCTAGTTAGGCACATGGTAACATTTGATGTTTCGGATTTTCAGCTCTCCCAAGTGTCACATTTGCGAGCTCTCACGAATTGGATGTGACGGGTGTATTCTAAAAGCTACCAGGAAAGGCAGTTGTGAATAAAGAAACACTTAATGTCATGCCTGCTAATAGATAGTGCTGGGCTTAGAACGCACAAAGGACAATGTTTCCCATCAGGTACAACAGAACAAAGTGATAAGCCATGGCTAGAAGAGCAAAAATCTCACTTCACCCCATGTATTTAGCAAAAGGACTGAATGTTTGATATCAAAAAGCTTGTTGTTTGTTTTTTTCTCCCATGAAGTTAATTGTTTCTTTTAATTCTTTACTATTTCAGGATTTCAAGAGTCTTGAATGTCAGCATTCTATTGGATTTCAGTGAAGTTTTCTTTTGAATTATACAAACTCGAGGATGGAAAAGTTTTCTCAGACTTAATTATTATCACGGTGGAAATTTCAAATTAGGAGTTCTAATAATTTTTTACAGAAGTATTTTCAGCCACTTCTGTTATACCAGTTTCCTTGTTTCCATACAAAATAAATTACACAATCATCCTTATTTAATTGCATACGTCATGGTTTATGTCATCAACTAATCATGGACTTTAATTCCTGCAAAAAATGCAGGAAGGCAGTTCTATTTCTGTTGCAGCTGGCCTTATTCACATATAATTGAGAAGCAAAAAGATACATATTACTTTTTTTTCTTACAATTTATAAAGAATGTCTGAGCACAGTAACAATTATATTTGTGTATTTCAGACAGGCTGTAACACGTGCCTCAGCTAAAGGTGCTATCAGTTTGAAGAATTAGGGATGCTTTTAAAGTGAAACACTAGGAAAACCTTTGAGGAATATGGGTGACAAAACAGGGACATGTATGACTGGACAAGGAACACGAGGTTGCCCCCACTTTTTTCAGCAAGGCTGTTTTCCAGAAAGGGTGGTAATGTTTTCTCCCCCAAAGGAAAAAGGTCTCAATACATTGCACAAGGGCTTTGCATAGGTCCAATTGGAAGAAGCATGTAAGAAAATTTCTCCTAGTTAAGAAAAGACTGGCATAATCAGTCTCAGGTCTCACTAAAAGAATAAGATGCCTGAAAACGATTGAGGAGGGGAAACAAACACACAGAACTTGTGGTATCTCCTACTTTTCCTTGGCTGGCAGGGAAGGCCACCAGAAGCGATCAATTCATATTTACTGTTCTAAGGATCAAGATCCCACTTTCTTTTTGTCCATCTCAAAATCCTAGGGCCCAGCACAACTTAATCCACACTCCAAATCAGCAGGAAATGTAGCAAAGATTACGCCTCCTATAGTACAATTCCCTTTGGAGCTCTTCCTGGAACTGACTGTTCTATTCTTCAGTCAGTGCTAGTGCTTGATAAGACAATCGAATCCTTTGTTAAGAACTTCCAAAATGAAACAGAAATACCAATTAACTGGTATTCTGTCTGGAACTAATTTAATTCAAAGGTGTCTTTTAGTACCTTGGGATATGGTGTGTTCTGCTTTGGAGAGAATCAATCAGTGAGAGATTGATGAAGGGGTGGTGAGGTCAGGTTTGCAAATACAGAACCATCTGCAGAGTCTCCTGGGTTGGTACCTGCAGCATAGTAATTTACAGGAGCAGGTGTTTCCTTTTAATCTACATTTTTTTTCTGCTGAAATTGTAATTTTATTGAAAAAGTGCCTGCAGTTTGTTATTAAGAGCGTACTTTGTTCATTTTTGCTATTAACTAACTACTGAAAGGTTTCTGAAAGTTGTAGTGCCCATAATCCTTAAAAATACCATTAAGAGGCTGTGACATTAAATACGGAAGCCAATCAGACATCTTCAGAAAGCTCCTACATATAAACACAATAAAGCCCAAGTCTTTTTTTAAAACAGAATTATATTGTTCAGGAATGAGCCATTTCTTCCCAAATATGGGTGACTGAAATTATCATAGTCGTTAAGATTATAATTTCTTTCTCTTTACAGCCATAAATAATTATGGAGAAAGGAAGCTTTCTGAAACAGAAAAAGATTTCAAGACTTCCAGCTGGAATTTCCCACCTGAGTTGAGCTTGGTGGGATGGGTGCTCTGGTCAGTCCCCTTTGGTTTGGATCCAAAGCACAACAAAAGGTCAGCAGAGAATATATTTGAATTCAAACTCAGGTTCCTGGCTTTGTTGCAGCTCACACCCTGCTCCAGCTCTCCTGGCATCTGCATTATCTCTTCTCTGGCCTAACATCTCTCAACCTGATTCCCACATCATCCAAATTGTCTTTGCACCATTGACTTCAACTGGTGGCAAACAGGCACAGTGTGCCCTGAAGGGTTTGAACAGTGCTCACATCCTACAGTCTCTACACAGGCATTGCACCTCCAGCTCCACACAACCTCCTGCACCTCCTTAAAACTTCTGCCTCTTCACAATTCTAATAATGTTCTGGAGGATTTTCCATGGGTTTCCTGGTGTATTTTACCTACACTGTAACTTTTAACAGGACAAAAATGAAATACAGGAAAGTAGTTTCTTGGTTTGGGTGTATCACCAAAAAAAGTCACAGAACACTGCAAAGTGAATAAAACTTGGGTTTATATGAATCACAGCATTAAAACCTAAGGAACATCCTTTGCCAATCAGTGAGGCAAAACCCAAGTCAAAGTGCACCTCTCACTAAAGAAACCAATAGAATTAGAAATATTTATTTTTAAATTTTCTGCTATAGACATTAAATCTAAATGTCTTAGTCTACAACCAACCTCCTAGGAAAAAAGAAACCCATACACACTACTGACTATCTGGTGATATACAGGATTTTTTTCTTTCACTTTCCTGTTCTTTGGAAATTTTTATTTATGGTTTACAGTAAATGTCAGGAAATAAAAGGACAGTGACTCAGCAATTGATAAAAATCCCTTGTTCTGTGTTTTTGTTTAAGTCTCTTAATTAATTTCAAGACAGATTTACTCCTCTGGGGGAAAAAAATAGATGTGAGAATCAAATGTGCTTAATTGGCACATTTTTTCAGTTTTTAATTGAACTAATTTAATTTTTACCTGACCAAGCATCGCCCTTTATTTTAATTTAGGGGATTTTTTTACTTCTGGGAAGGATCCCTCTGTTCCCTGCATGTTTCCCTGTCACTCTGATGAATACTGAGACAAAGAAATCTTTCCTTTCCCAGAAAAAACTGCCTCATCTGTTGCTAATTTCCCTTCCCATCCCTTATGGAACACATGGCTCCTTTCTATGACCTCTTGCTGTGTGCACATTCATGAAGTCTTTAATTTCCTCTTGCAAAAATTTCCAAATTTAGTAACAACTTTTAATGTATGCTTTCTGTCTATTCACATCTAAATAACACCAAAAAAAGCAAAGTATTTTCAGTATTTTCATGAATCCTTTAAGCAAATCTGTTAAATGGCTTATTGAATAAAAAAATGGCTTCCCATTTTCTTTACATCCCTTTTAGCTCTACATTCGTTCATTTATATAGCAATAAAGTTGTATGGTTTCTGTTGCTCACTAATGTTTCTTGTTTTGCCCCCTTCCTCATGGCTCTGTGCTCTCCTCCCAGCCCCTACATGAGCAGTGTCTCTGCAGAGCCACAGGCCAAAAGGCAAAAAATGCAAAAGTGCATTTAAATGTTCATGTCTGGGCTGGTGGATGTAGCTGTGGATTTACTCCAGCCTTACAGTGGCCTGAAACTTCTGTTGGACACTCTCACAATAAATAACACTCAAGTGCAGAGGAATTTTTGGAATTGTATTTCCCTTCACGTAATTTGCTCTTGGTTCAACACATCTCTATGCCACCAGTCTTAATTAAGAGAGCAGCATAAAACAGTTCTGCAAACCCTCTGCACCAGAAACACTAAACAAATCTTTTGCAAAAAGACGTGAAACAAGGCCACAAAAAATTCTAAATAATCTAAGTTTGCACAACCTATTTTTTGTACTGGGAAAGACAGAATTTGTCACAACAACTGATTTCCTTTACTGTTAACTGAAAATGTGCAATATATTAAAATAAGTCTTAGTGAATAATCAGGATCACCAGGTCAGCTACACAGTATTTCATGAGAATAAAGTTGCTCCTCAGAAAATAAGTGGTCTTTTTCTTGCCATTCTCAGCAGCCTTACTTGTTTTGCATATGGTTGCATGTTTAATTAGCAATCTTTCTGTAAGTGTCTGCAATTAGACAATGATGATTAATAAAATAACTCCTTTAAAGCTCCATTTAGGCAGCAGAACTGCACAATCAGGTATAATTAATTCATCATTAATAAATCATGCCTGATTAACTAATACGTTGATTACAAACGCATTACTGCATAGCCTCCCACCTGAGCTCTGGTGATTTTTCTATCCTGAAAAGAAATAGAGACAAAGTAGTAGTGAACTATTTAAAAAAAAATGCTTTAAGCAGCAAAGATATTAGTTTGGTCAGGAAATTTAGATAACAAATCTCTTTAAAATGTATGGGCCTTGTTCATTGCTATTCCTCTTGAGTAAAAGAAATAATTGTACTGTCTATTTGTTAAATGTGGATGGGTGAACAATAACTGCTTCTTTAGTTCATTTATATTCCTAAGGAAGGCTTTTGTTCCACAAGCATCTCCGATTATGGGCCAGATTCAGTCTTTGCCTAAGGCAACAAGAAGAATTAAATGCAGCACCACCAGCCTGCAGCACTGCTGCTCCAGAAGATGCAGGTCCCTTGCCAGAAAGGGAACAATCCGAGCTGCGGTGAGAGGAGGCCAAGGCTAAAGCTGCCACAGCAGCCGGGCTGCTGAGCTGCCTCCACAGCTGTGATTTGCACCTGATCACGAGTCCACATTTATAAATCATATTTCAGCTCCACGAACTTCAGCAAGACTGAATACAGAAGAACATGCATTTCTGTTTGGAGACTCCTTTTGCTTGCCACCGAACCCCTGAGCTGAGTAGTGCATTTAAATCACATTTTTGCTATGTTCTTTGTAGCTGCAGGAGATAGAACTTTCTATTTAAATTAACTCGAAGACTTTCACACTCTTACTTGTCCAGCTACTTGGACTTAAGCAAGATGTAAGTAGCAAGTGCTGATAAAATTCAAAGTAAATGGAAAAAAGGGAACTTCGCATGACTAAGTTCCTCATCATTTCTGAAGGGATGACATCCAACTGTTTCCGTAGTATGAGACTCTTTTGAATTCAAAACACTTCACCTGAAATATTGCAAGGAACTAAAGCAAAGCTTAGGACACAGGTGACTTGAAAGGGAAATCAGTTTTAGCTAGAGTAACTGGAAGTTCCATATTCCTAATAAATCCAGTGAAAGACCACATCATGGTGACAAAATCTAAAGCAGTATACTTCACGAAGATTATACAAGAAACTTTTAGCTTAGGAGAAAATCTTCAGGTTTTGAAAAGTAATTGACATTGCTGTAAACAATAACGTTTCCTTTCAGATCTTAATCAGCTTTAAGTGCATCACAATGTCAATCTGTTAAATCTTTCTTCTAAACCTTTAATTAAAAGTATTGACTAAGCAGCACTGCTATGATCAAAGGCAGTGAAATAAAAAATACTGTTCATAACAGAGAAGCACAAGGTACATTTCTAAACCATTTCTCTTTTTTCATATTTTAATTCAAATAAGTTGAGGAACATGGCTGTCATTTCAATATATAGCAGAGAAAATATAATTTTTTAAAAAAATGAATTCAGATTTCATGAAAAATTATCAATATGGGAAACGTTTGATTATTTTATCAAACAGATGTTTACAGTTTAATCCAGGAAGCAGTAAGGGCTTTTAATATGGAATTTGGAAATCAAGAGAAGAAGCATTTAAAAGCAGAAAAACAAGATAGCTACACTCAAGCATTTTCATAGGTCAGTGTAGACAGGAAGTGGCAAGATGGAAGTGAAGAATATCAAGGATCTTGAAGATCAGAAGTGAGTACTTTCAAGTAATTTTTAAAAATGGACTATGAGTAATCAAAGACTTTTGAGAACAGGAGTGATTCACTGCCTAGAGCTGAGATAAAATCAGCATAATCAGAGTATCATGAAGATTAGTGATTAGTGAGAGGAGAGGGAGATTAGTGTCAGTTCCTTCAGAAAGTCAGGTTTCCTTTTAATACAACAGCAGTTTGTCCCGCAATGTCAACTCTTCCGTCATCGCGCACGGAAATCTTCAACTCTCCTCCACGGCGGGAACATTGAAAAGCTAAACAGAAACAAGAACCCAAAGTTAAAAAACTAGTGTGCATCACAGATTATTTAAAAATCCATGAAAACTCAGGGAAAGGAGGCTTCTGGCTCCGGAAAGCAAGCAGCACCAGAACAAATTGCACCAGGGACACCCTGAATGAACTGCCTTTATGAATGAAGGCCAGATGAGCTGAGGGTCTATTTCCAACTAGAACTTGTCTACTGAGTGTGACAAAAATGCTACTTAATACAAGCTGTAAAGTGTAGTTTGCTTTGTTGTAGCAAATTAAGTTTCTTCTGTGTATCTAAGAAGTCTTGAATTCTCCCTTCATGGGATACAGTTTGTGGATGGAAGAAGAAAGAACACCAAGCACTATCTGCATGGGAATGAACACCATTTTACTGAACACCCAAAGCTGATACTACACTCAAAGAATGTGCCTGGATAAAGGGTGAATAAGCTCACAAAGGCAGCAGGAAAAGTCTACAAAGAAACACAGATGCTGCTTCAGCTGTCACAAACCGACACCAAATTCTTACAGAGGCAGCAGCAGATCCTGATTTAGAGAATTCTGAAGATATAATTTAATACAACTGGATAAACTTGAAGTAGAAGCAGCCTTCTGTTTGTAATTAATTAGAGAACGAAACTTTTGCCTAAACTGTTGAGTCCTACACAGGTGGGATGATAATGTTCACTTAGCATGTGGAGTCTCTAACTTGTTTCAGCAGTCTCATTTGACTTGCAGTTTGACCAGAAAATGGTCTGGTTGAGATAGCATTTAGAAAAGGTTTGAGTTTCGAGCAGTGTTGCTTTTGTGAAAGGGTCTAAATGGATGCACAGGCATTAATGTTCACTCTCCTTACTCAACGAACTTCCAACTGCTCCAGAAGTTGTCCAAAGCTAAAGGGCACATTTTTCCTCTCAAACCCACCATTTATAAATTGGGTAGTGAATGTATTCAGATCCCAACAGAGCACAGGCTCTCTGATGGCATATATGCTGTATGCTTTAAAACTATTTCTCAGCCACTGCTGCTAAGAAAGCTCTTCTTTGATCAGGAGATAAGAGTCTCAGACAAAGCAAGCACTCTAAAAGAGTGGAAACAGGAGCTATTTAGAGATTGAGATTGATACTTTCTGTTCTTTTCCATTTATAGAACCATGGGTTGTTTTTAACTTGTCAGAACACCATCTATGAATGGAGTAATGCTTTAACTGAATATTTGAGACTCGTAAAGATCCAGGCCAGCTAAAATTGATCAATTATTATTGCCAGGTGTGGAGACACACCTAAGCTCTTCCACTCCCACCTGATAGCAGATTTAAATAAAAGAAATTAATTCTTTCAACTCTTCAAAGGTTGGTTTGGTTTCTTCTTCTTTAAATGTTCAAACAGTACTGGCTCTTTCATGTCAGGATTACTGAGATTGTTTTGATATTGGCCCATTTTATCTTATTTTTAAAGAAACTTCTAAAGTAGAAGAAGAACAAAAAACAATGCACAAAAGAAATTTTTAGCCAAACTTATATGAAAATAATACTTGATCCAGTCCTTCTCTCACACAAAAGCACTGATATTTCATGCTTTGTCTAAGAGTGAGCAGGCCTGCATGGAACATTTCAATAACTAGAGGATTTCATTTAACAGCAACGTCTCTGGAGGCATTCAGGCATCTCTGATGTGCACTCACCTTTTAGATCACTAAGTTGTTGCACACCTATTCCATGTCTGTATTTGCTAGGAATACCTCATATTATACGCAGATTTTATACATATTTTCTATGCAAACAAGTATGTACAACTGTAGAAACAACATCTAACAGCTGAACTCAGTGCCCTGCACTCCTCTGTGATTAACCTGACACAGAGGAAAGTTTAGGAGCAGCCACAAGGCCTGTGAGATCGAGTATGCTGATACCACAGTCTCACACACTCACACATCAGCTGGTGGCCGTGTACTAACATTAACCTGTTGTTTTGGAGCTCCTTACCAGCCTTCATGTAGCTCAATGACCACTGCTTACAGAATTTAAGGACTAAAGGATTTTCTTCATAATGTCATCAATGACACCAACTCAGGAAGAAGTGACACTCCTGTAATAATATTTATTTTTAAAAATCACTAGTATTTTGTTTGAATTTCTAAACCCTATAGAGGAATGCTCAAAGAAGCACTCATTCCTTAACATAAATAAATTTAAGATCTCCAAGACTTTTGTTTATTCTAAGAAAGAAGGTGGATTAATCTGGTGATTGATAGAGGAAGACACCTCTCCTTTGAAGAAATGTTACACTTGTGCATAAATCTGATGCTGTCAATCTATATGTTGAGATTACTTGAAAAAGATGAAAGTAGCAATTAAAACTCTTGACTTCATAAGAATTCAAATTAGCAAAAACTTAAATACGGGTAGACTTATTGTACCTTAATGAAGCAACAACTTCTGTCTTCTTACATGTTTTGTTGTTGTTGGTAACGCTGGTGGTAATTTTTGTTTCATTTCTGCCCCCCAGTAAACTACCCTTAAATGCTACAAACCTGTTCTACACTGGAAGGAATCAGAGAAGTTAAAGGCAGTAACAAGAAAAAAATTTCCCCACAAATTAATACTATTACAGTTGTCTGAAGTAAACACCTATAGCAAGATTCCCCTACCTTAACCTGAGATTAAAAACTGTTCTGGATAAACCCTTTCTCATCACAATAATTTGGTTTGGTTATAATTTGTTTGGTTATATGGAAGTCCTTATGCATGTTCATAAATGTTACCTTAGAAATATGAAAACAAGGTGAAGGGCTGCATAAGCAGTTGTTATACCCTGCATTCATTAGCAACTGTGAAAGTCTGTACCTCTCATATGAGAGACTATAATTTTTATACATTGCAAAGACTCCTCAAATGAAAGAAACACAAGGACTGATACAAAGTCCTGATTTAACCAGCAGCTTAAACTCAAGGCCATGTACATCTTCAACAAAGATCATAAAGTATTTCACCTTGTAAAAGTACTAGAAAAGTCTCTTTGTAGCTGGTAGAGGTGGTTGTTTTTTGACAATTCAGTCTAAAAAAAAGTAGGAACAGAACCCAAACACAGGAAATTAAGTCTGATGCTTCAGCAGAGCTGCAGCTGACCTCTTCCTAAAGGCCTCAATAGCCAGAGAGATCTGACAATAGATACAATGTTCCTCATTTTTATATTATTTTATATGTAATCTATTTGGGAACTAACAGATCCTTCATTTATGGAAGAAATTCTTCCTTTATTCTTGCAATAAAAAGTGTCGGATATTACAGAACCTACCACAGAGCTTTCTAAAAAGTCCAAAGATGCTCTTATTTATTAATATTTGGTGATAGGGAATGACCTTGAATGCCAGCTATCTTTCCCAAATAATCTCATTAGTAATAGGATTTGTCCAGTACTACCTGATACCCCTCAGAAAGACACATGTAAGGAAAAGTTATTTCTCATAAACATATATGAAATTAACTTGTCCTATTTAAAACAGTTTTGTATGATTTCTACCAGAGAAGAAGTTTGAGGACATACATGCGTGGAATATGAATAAAACACAACCCCATCTTGTGGACAGATAGGACTTTTTTTGTGCTAAACACATAAGAGAAACTGATTACAGCATCAATTGCCTTGGCTGCTTGAGCTAGTTTCTCTAAAAGGTGAAACAGGACAGTACATACAAAATACATGAAAATGCAAAACAGGCACAAAGTGTCAATTTTAAGTGCAGACAGAATTCCAGTCTATTTGAGTACTTAAAGAAGCAGTGTCTATAGATGGTATGGAGAGTTCAAATTCCTCATTTACATCCAAAACGTCAAAATCTTCTGAGACAGCCAGTCCATAAGGACACATTACCAAAGACACTTTTCATCTTCACAAAATAGGTTGAGATTTCCCCCTCCTGCCCCCCAACATTATTTAAGCTACCACAGATACTGTGTGGTGTAAATGCAAATGCAAGATATTTGGGACAGAATGTTAAACCTTTCCTTCAGTCCATGATGGAAAAGGTCTTGTTCATGGTGGATCCTTTACAGACTTACCATCCTCAAAGAAAATCCATTTTGAGATTCATTTGACCAAATATGGGAAGGTTTATATTCAGGGTAGCTGTTTGTTTGGAAAAGTGTTTACTTCTATGGACAAAGAATCATATTAGATCAAGTATCCAACCTCTGTTCTAAACTAAATGTGACCAAAGGCTTGTGTGCAGAATTGCCCCCTGTCCCCTCTTGGGGATCCAGGTAGGGGACGAGGGTATTTTGTATTGCTTCTCTTATTCTTCTGTTCTCTGGCAAAGCACTAGAAACATGAGAAGCCAGGAGTCACCCAATACCTCTTCATCTAACATTGTCATATATTAACAGTTTCTCTTGATTTTTTTCCACCAGGTTCTTAAGTTTCTTGCTTAAAAACAAAGATGTGATCTAATAAGCATATCTCATTGATTGAATCAAAACACATAAACAACATCAACTGAGGCTCACCAAGCTTCAGTTATGATGAAAGGTCATGAGAACTAAAATCCAAAAGCCAAGATCACAACCTAACTGCAGAGAGTTATGATCCAGAAACCAACACTTCAAACTCCCCAGGGCATGATGTGTCATGGTGGCAGATAGGAAAGAAAGTGATTTCTCAAAGATTACCTCACACACAGAATATTACATAATATTCTATTCATCTTGAGGAAGTGGATAGGGAGTTATTGCTACAGTTTGGATTGCAGTAGTAATACAACCTTTCCTTTTCTAGTGAGTAGATGTACATAAATTGACAGCTTTGCAATAAAACCATTTGTCTTACCAAGCATTTCCTTCTTCCCCAGCTGCTCTGACCAGTAGCTGCTTAAAACAGCATGGGCAGATCCTTAAAAGAAATTGGAAAACAAAGTACAGAATTAAATTATAGTCACTACTTTACAGAGTAAGCATAGTCAAAATGTAAATATCATAAATCAAGTGCCACGTGTGTTTAAGGTAAAAAACCTAAGAGTTTGCACAGCAGACAGAACTTAAGGCTTTATAATTACAATTATTTATGGCAAAGCAGTATTACTTCCACATCCTCTAGCTTCAATAGAAATCTTACTTAGACGAGGGCATCATCATTAGCCACAACTCTCAGCTGACTAATAATTAACCTGTGATGAAATGGTACCTAAGCAAAGAACATCACCCTTAGGCAATCATCATCACACCTAGTGAGAGCAACATCAAAAGAACAGACAGTAACACATCTTGCTGCCCTAAGTGTACAGCTAGCTCAGTTCTCAAAGGCCTGAGAACACCAACAGTAAGTGTCATGAAACTAGAGAAGATCTCAGCTGAAATATGTAGGAAAAAAAACCCAAACAAACAAAAATCCAAACCACCACAAAGAAAAGAACACCAACAGAAGTGGATATAAATTTTCACTGCAATACTCATCCAATACTGACCTAGTCTTTCACTTTTCTCTAATTGGAATACTTGAGCGAAAAAGATCTGAAAAAGACACAAGAATATCTGGCCTAATGACAGCAAGAAGCTGATTTGATTTTTTCTGAATGAGTTGGCCTCAGTCATGAAAGATTTTAGTTTAATGAGCACTCCTGCTATCCATATAAACCACTAATTTGTAAGAGTCTCCAAAGTACAAAAACAGATTAATGAATTTTAGTAAGAACCTTTTAATTGAACTGAAAAAAAAGTATGAGTTGCTTATCATATAAACACATACCTGTAACAGGGTCTTCCAGAACTCCATACCAAGGTGCAAAATATCTGGAGTAAAAATCATGGCCTTTTCCACTGGAATTTCCCTTAACAGTGAGTATGAGTCCTTTCACTTTTCCTGTCTTTTCAGCTGACAAAAAGCGTTGTGCACTCACTTTTAATTCTTCCAACACAGACCTTGAATATAATTATTATATTTTAATAGCCCATATTCTTCATTTTACGTGAATGTAGGTATTGAAAAGAAAAATAAAGCTATAGAATCATCTTCTCTACAACTCAAAACCAGCCCTAAAATATTAGAGGAGACAAGATTCCTAGCATTGTCTTCCCAGTGGTATTTGACAGAAAATTACCCTGAATCTAAAACACTCTGAGTTAACTCTGGAAAAATGCTCAAGCCATGCATTTCCTATTTATTTCTGAAACAGAGCATCCTGAATTATTAGCCACTAAAAAACCAAAAAATCACACTTTGTCTCAACATTTTAATCACTGAAAGAATTATTGCCTCACTACAGAATGTACCAAGTGCTCCACCTCCTTTCAGAGCAGGCAAACAACTAACATCATTCAGGTCTTCATGGCACTCTAAAGCACTCTACAACTGTCTGATACATCCCTACAAAATAGTCTGGAAGAGTGAAAATAGTAAGTACTCAGCTGAGAATATTTCTATCTCACCATTACCCCAGACTTTAACCATTAGTTAGGCCAAACTTCAAGCTCATAATTATAGTAATTTGGCCTGATTAAAGAAGATGTGTTTTGGCAGTATATACCTAAATCATACTTGAATTAACAATGAAATTCAGCTGAGATTAACAAATGCTTTGGAATAATTTGGATTGGAATTTCCCCTCTAAAGCTATTTATGGGGCTGTTAAGCATGTGTCAGCAGATTACAGTCCAATGGAAGTAAGAATCCCTGGCATTCTGTCAATGTGCCCTGAACTGAAGCAAGACTCCTAACTTCCTGCTAGATTACTGGATCATTTTTAGACTCAGATGGACGGGAAAAATATACCATCATTTAAACTGTTTCCTACATCTCCTTTTCTTGAAGACAGATTTCAGAATGATCTTATTCAGCTTTGCAGCTTCAAAAAGCTCATATTAAAAGATAAATAACCACTTTATACAAATTTAAATCAGAGGTTTTTAATCCCCACCTGATTTAAAAGTAGATTAAAAGGGCCTAGTATGTAAGGAATAGAGATTAAACAAGCCAACTCAATTTCTGCACTCTTGATTAAAACAACAGAGAAAGTGTAAGATACCTTCCATAAGTATCACTGAGGCGAACTAGGAGTTTCTTTGTGTCAGGAGAATAACGGAGATCTTGAACAATCATGTCACCAACAGCTGCCTGGTGGAAAATGTAACGGAGACAGAGAAAAATACCATCATCACTTGAATATAAAATATTATTTCCTTAGCATTTCTGTGGAGCACATTCCCTGCTAGAAGAGGGCTTATGCAAGGTGCAACCCTCAAGTACATACAAGCAAGACAAGCAAATGCACCAAGCATGAATGGGTATGGGTGAGCTACAAGCTCCATGTATGTCTACTTGGAAAGAAATCCATGACCTGGAGGAGTGCAAGGACACAGACTGCCCCCTTACACACACAAAAGGCTGAAAATGCCACTGAAATGAATATTGACACTTGGGCCAATGGTAATGGGAGACACAGCTTCAGCTGCAGCATTTTGGAGAATTACATTCCCTGACCTACTGAGTCATTACTCAGAGCTTTGAAGTCTGGTGTTTGAAATTTAGGAGTACATCAGGCAGTGCCTTGTCACCATTTTCTAGCCATTTTAATATAAAAAATAGGCAAAGCTATTATAAATGTTTTTCTAAGACAACTGATAGATTCTTTTTTTACCTTTATTAATTCTTCTACTTCCTTAAGTTCCTGAAGGGAAAAAAAAAACCACACTGTAAAAAATTGAATATATATGTATGTATCTATGCAACTACAGACAGACACATATACTTACATACACATACAAACACATACTTTCCTTGAAAATCTAACATGAATAAAACTTTGACTGACCTGGGGGTAGGCTGTGTAAAGGGGTAAATCCAGGACAATATGATCTTTCACTTGTCTGGCCTTTAATTCCCCACTCAGTGTCACAAACGTGAGAACTGAATTTGTATTTTCTAGAGAGAGAACATTGCAACATTATCAAACATAAGAATTTTAATCTAAATTATTATAGCCCTAGGAGTAGCTCAGTATATTCAGAAAAAGTTAGTTATGCAGCTCAAATATATCTAGAGTAAGTCTGTATTCTGGGCAAAATTCCCAACTAACTCAATAAATCTGCTGAGGCTAATAAACACAGCAATGATCAGGGAATCTTTCCTGCACATGCCTAGAATGAATGGGAATGTCCTTTTAACAGAAAGAGCAATATTCCCTATTCATCAAATCCTACTGTACCTCTCCCAGATGACATCTGCATATTTAGCACTTTTCTTAAACAAGAGTAGTAGCAGGGCATTGGAATCAGAGGGTAGGCATCAGACTACAGCCTTGTAATGAAAGAGCAGTTGTAAAAGGCAATACCCAGGGTATCTCCATTTGTGTTCTATAAATGTTCTGAATGTTTAACTGCCGTTGTTGTAGAAAACAGAGATGTTAATTAGAAGTAAACGTTCTAAAAAGTTATAGTAATACAAAGTCTGTAAACATACTTTGTACGTGAAATAACACAGCAGCTGATGCAAGAGTAGCATGGCCACAGAGAGGAACTTCATTGGCAGGGGTGAACCATCTGAGCCCAAAGCAGGAACCTTGAAAAAATAAAGTTCATTCAGTGCTATTAAGTGGTAGAAGTTTATTCCTTCATTTTATCTCAACATACATAGAGTGATGATGTTTCATGCTACAATCAGTTTTGGTCCTAAACACACTTTTAGGTACCCGTTTTGCACTGATTTTTCAGAATAGCTATCCCTTTTGAATCAGGTCAACAACCTTTGCAAGCTGCACAGATTTTTCTTTTTCCTAAATAAGTCTTATTTAGAAGATAAAGCCTCCATGCCCTTGTGTATTATGAAAACCTGAAAAGGCATAGTCATGATCTCTATACACCTGCAGGCCAGGTTACCATTTAGAGGTTATAAATGGTTTTGTTGGTATAATGGAACCTGTATGGGAGCAAGCTCAGTTATGAATTATTTTGCTTAAACCACCAGTCAAGTCTGATAAATGTCTCTAATGTCTACTAACCCTTCATTTCACTAGGAGTCACATTCCTATTTGTTGTTAAAAAAATTTGGAATACACATGAACAATAATTGGTTTCCTGTAACTTTTGCACATGCATTTCAAGTGAATAATTACCATACAAACAGAACTAAAAGTGAAAAAAAAACCAAATTACACCTTTTTTTAAAAATCCAAACAGGTTTTGTCATTGCCACTGCGGAAAATTAGTGCATTAAAGTCAGTCCCCTGCAATAAAAACGAACAGGAACCCAACAAAACCTTGTGGTGGAAACTATCGGCCGCAGCAGCGAAGTGCTGTGAGTGCGGGCGGGCCCAGCCCCCAGCTGCGAGCCCGCTCCGTGCTGTTAATGCACCGCTCCAAGTGGAAGCTGCAGCTGGGAGCGGAGATCCTGAAGGATCCGTGCCCAGGCCTGAGTGCAGCCAGACAGCTCTGCGACCCAGAACGCCTGCCTGGACACTCAGACACACAGCTGTACCCGGACTGAGGGGACATTGAGTATTCTCATAAATTCCTGTGTCCCTAAAATAATGGAGTTGATTGGTTTGGGGTTTTTTTTAGTTAAAATTAAAACATACTGATCACAAACACCTGCAAAAACATACCCTGTGTCCAGGACCAGTAACTACACCAATTAATGTTCCAGAAGCAGGTGATAAATGACATTCTGATGTTCCTGGTTCACTCCCACCACCCCTCAACACACCCAGTCTCAGGTGTAGCTGAGTGACCAAATTCCTTTGAAAGAACTGTGCACCTCTTGGGCAGCTGTGTGGGTCTGAGGCCACAAACTAGTCCATTAGTACCAAAAGCACTTTAATGACAAAGAAGCTGGCATTTTGTATGCTGTCAGATATGGATGACTTGAAAATAAGTGTGTTAAACATATTGGCAAAGTGCTAACATGAAAAATGAAAAGTATTATCACTTCTCACTCCAAGCAATTAGTCTAACCCTAAAACAAATTCCAATTTTTTAACAATAGGAGCAAGCAATTATAGGTACTACTATCTTCAATATTTTTAATTACAGTGACTGTACTATTCCCTGGACAATCCATCAAACAACAAAGATGATAAACATGACTCCTTAATCTGGAATCCAAGTCCAGACTAGTGGAGTCCCTCCCAGCCCCTTGGCTCATGCCACCACACAACTGCCAAGTGAGCAGATTCAGCAAACTGATTCAGCTGAAAATCAATCCACAGAGTGAGTCTGAACGAATTCTACATTTGTCTGATGTTTTCTATCTTGCCCAGTGTCTCTCCACTTCCTCTCCCAACATATCCACATGCCCTCCCAACAAACACCAGTCAACTCCCTCCATTTAAACCAGTCAAATGAGCAGCCCAATGCGTTGGATTTGGACCATTTCAGAATTCCCAGCTTTGTTGGAAACCTGCATTTTCCAGTATTGGCTCCACAGGTATCTTATGAGACTTTGTGACAAACTCAAATAACATTATAGTTACCCCAGTGATGATCCTCTAAACAGCCAAGCCAGATTCTACTCACTTTGCAGTCCTGTGCCTATGGAATGAGCATGTTCCATCTCTAGTCTTCTTCTTGTTTTAGGAATTATCTCAGGATATTATTAGTAATAGGGGAAATACTAATTGAAAGATGTCTGCATAGCATCTTTAGGAGACTGTCTATATACAACTTGCTTATTTAGTAAAAGGCACTAAAACAAATGGTCTAAATTATGAATAAATGTGTTTATATTGTAAAATAAATTTGAGCACAAATACTTTCAAGAATCCACATGCAATAGTCCCATTATGATCTTGAGATACATCACATTCAAGACTCTGTTTTGCTGTCTTAAAAATTAGCACCGTTCCTTATAAATGTACCCACAGTGTCTTCCTATTCCTTTGTGAGGTATATTGGAGGGTAAACAGAACCACTAACTTTTTGTAAAGTCATCTCCAGGTTTCAGTTTTCTGATGAAAGCTGTTTCTGAAAGGTTCATTTCTGTTGCAATTTTTTGGTGCAAATCTTCATCCAAGTCCTAGGGATGAAATAACAAATCCAATCAAGAGCAGGCTAAAAAATGCAGAATCAAACTTTCTGTCAAATACAGTAATTTAATTTTCTATTATAATAAAACATAGATTCAGTTTAAATTCAAAATACTTTCTGAGAGTAAAAAAAAAACTTCAAGCATAAAAATGGGATAATAATTGTGGTATACAGCAATTTCTAATATCTGTCCTATTAGTTTACAAATTCTTGGACTATGTTTTTGGATTTGGACTATGTGTATGGACTTGGAAAACACAATCACCTAAAAACTAAACTCAGTCTTTCCAGGAACACAAATCTCTTTCAGTTGTTATTAAAGTCACACAGGGAAGTTGTTATGACACAATCTAAAAAGAACTACAACTTTCCTTTTACAACTCTGAGAAATCCTTGCCAGTAAGAGCTCTGTAGTGCTGGCAAAGTCCAAGCTGGGGGGTCAGCCCTTATGCTGTGCCCTCAACACTACTCTTTAAAAAGGGGAACAATACACTCCCTCCATAGGAGCTGAGAAGAAATAAACTAGAAAAAAAAAAAAAAAGCAAAACTGCTGAAGCTCACTAAGTGCCTGTGTTTTAAGCCAGTGAACATTGATCCCAAGATACCCAAGCCCCAGGGATTGTATAACATTCTCCCTGGCCCATGTTCACTGCTCTTTCCACACAGTTATGCTGACTGGCCAGGTTCAAGAATCCGATCTTTAAAATATTAAAACTCAAGTGAAACAAAGTACTAAAGGGACCTGGTCAGGGTTAGCCACTAAGAGATAAAAATTTGCCCTTTTAACTTTAATTACTTCCTTTAATAACTAATCCTTTTCAGCCAATAATCCCATACTACAGATACAAACCAGTAACTGGTTAGTACACTAGACTTGCAGAGTGAATTCTATACAGTTAGACAACATTCTAACATTTCACAGTACAGTTACAATCCCTTTATCCCAGGAGGAGTTCTGACAGTTACTGTAAAGATTCTAAACCAGAACAAAGACCAGTAAAAATGTTATTAAAATTAGCTTTTTTTTTAAAATAACATGGAACTTTATTGAAACACTGCCATCCTGTGGCACCTCTGAAATACAGAAAGGGTTGGTTTTGGCGTTCTTGCATTTCTCCCAGTTTTTTCTGTAAAGCATCTGTTGAGACTCTGGAGGGAACAGAGAACAGTTGTTTTGCATGGCTGCATCATGCTTTTCTTGAAGCTTAGAATAAAATGCTGAATTAGGATCTCAGCTTTAGCTGTGACACTACAGCCTTTACTTCCAGAAGTTGTAGAAAAAACTTTTAAATGTCTGCATTCCAAAATCATCATGCAAGCAAGCAGGCCTCACTATATCTTAATGTAGTAAAGCAGAGACCATTTTGAGAGTATTTAGATTTTATGGGGCCAAAAGTACCTCCAAAGAGAGATGTTCCCTGTCACAGCTTTAGCTGACCTGGTAAGCAGGCAATGTTATGAGATTTAGACAGACATAGGAAGATCTAGAAAGGATTCATATTGTCATTACAAGCCGTTGTCATTGGCTACTCTACATATATTTTCATATTTACAATTTTTATCAGGAGTTACTATACAAACAATACAAGGCCTATAAACTTCTAATCCATCTTAGTAACTATTTTTGGTAGAAATCAGGACCAATTAGTATCAACTGTTCACAACACCCTGATGAGGAGGATAACTACTGTCAACTGCACCAAAACTACCATGCAACCCTGAAGCAATAAAAACTGGTTGTTTAAACTTGGCCAAAGCTGAATCCAACACACTAATGGTAGACAATTCATATCCAGGTCTACACCTGCTCTTTTTCTTTCCAGGGAAAGAGGAAAAATGAAAGAAAAAAAGGGAGAAAACCCACACCAAAACCAAACCCCACAATTTAATCCTTCTACTGAGCACTGATTCTGTTTTACAGCATTACTTTTCAGATTTCACTCTGAATCCTTCTTAATCCTTCAGAATCCTTATTCTGAATCACTCTTGGAAAAATCAAGCCATTTTTTTTTACTTAATTCAAAATAAACCCAGTCTATTCCTTAATACTTTTAAAAGCCCACAAAAAATTCAAAGGTGTCTTGTATGACATCGTTTTGATGGAAAAAAAAGAGCACCCCTCTGTTAATTTATCTGTACTCTGGAGCCACAGCAAACAACTCTTGAAAGCAGAACTCCCGAGTAAAGAAAGCAAAGACTAAAGCGAAGACTGAGTGCTCAGGCCAAGTACAGAATGGCAAATGTCACTGCAGTACCTCAAAAAATAGTTGCGTTTTTTTTTAACTTACATTTTCAAGCAGACAAACTGCCGCAGGATTTCCAGAAAATGGCCGGTTTGTAAATGCATCAACCGTAAAAATTGGAATTTGCATTGTCGTGTGCACCTGTTTAGCCGTAGGCTGTGTTCTGCAAAGTACTCTCTAACCTGTTTCACCCCAATCGACAGCAGAACTCCAAGTTAATGTTTCCCTGACGGCAGGCGGAGCCAGCGGCGCCATCCCGTCACTTCCTAGCGCCGACACGGATTGAGACTCCTTCCTACGCCCCCGGCGCTCTGCACTGATTTTTTTTTTTTAAAATTAAAACACATTTTAGCCGCCCTCGCCACTAGCCCATGAACATTTCAACGCGCCCCTTCACCACAGCGCCCGGCCCACTCTGCCCCGCACTGAGGGAGGCGGGGTCCTGCCCGGCTCGGCAGGTTTGCTGAGGAGACTCGGCAGCCATTACGTGCGCCCACACCGGGCAACCTTCCTCATCCTCACTCCCTCCCAAAGCTGCGCCGAGGGAGAGGGACACGCTGAGCGGGACACAAGCTCCTCAGCACGACCGACCGCCGCCCCCGTGAGGCGATGGCGGCGTGAGGGGACGCCGGGGCGTGCGCGCGCCGCACCCCCGCCCCGGGCCGCGCGCGCTCCCGCTTGGCGCCAAAACGAGGGGCGCCGGCCGCGTGACCGAGGGAAGAGCGCGCACGCGCTCGAGCGCCCCTCAGCTGAGGAGGCGGTGGAAGGACAAGGCGGGACCGCCCCCTCCCCTACCCCGCATGCGCTCTCGCTC
>VZRO01002494.1:921258-939557 GCA_013397915.1 Daphoenositta chrysoptera
GATGGCTCCGCGCCTGGCGAGGCGGCGACGGCGGCTCCCTTTGTGGGACGGTGGCGGTGCCCCCCTTCACACGCCCCGTCACACGCACGCCCCCCCGCCGCCCCCGGCTGAGGGCAGACAAAGGAAAGCCTTGTGGCCCCAGCCCCTTCCTCAACTGGTACGCTTCAAAAAAAGAAACAACCGAAAAAACAAAACCCACAAAGCTCTACGGAGCGGATGTGAGATGTAGTCCGAGTAAATGCCGAGCTTTATGTGCCGTGCCTGCCCACGTGCTGCCCGCCGTCCACGCGGTGCTCCCCCACAGCAGCCCCAGTGGCAGGGGTTAAATCCCCTGGGTGGGGCCTTTAGCTCCCATCGGGATGTGTTTAGACGCACTATTTCAAATCCGTATCAGAAATAAAGCTCATGATCCATTATGCTACTTATCTAAATAAACAAAACCCGCCAGATTTCTTTTTAAGAGAGGGACTTAGGCATGGATGGAATCTCAGTGGTTTTTTTATTTCTGTTTTGTTGGGGATTTTTAGGATTTAAATTTAATAAAAGATGGACTGGAGTGGAAAACACAATGGGCCCAATGATACAACCAATGACGGAACAGTGGTACGACTCCGGGGCCTGCCATTTGGTTGCAGCAAAGAAGAGATTGTTCAGTTTTTCCAAGGTACCTCCAGTGTAGTCGGAGTGTAGTGGGTTTCTTTAGAGTTTTCTTGTATCTTTTACACAATGTTTTGTACATGTTTAATAGCTGTTAATGGGGTGGATGGGGAGGGATTGTGCTAAATTAGTTTGTCTTGAATAAGAACTATGCCCTGTAAATAAAGCACAGATAACCACAGATGTAGTAGAACACAGAATATATCTAATTTTGTCGAGGTGGGAAACATACCGTGCATATTGGGGTTACCTGAATGTTAGCATTTGGATCAGTTAAATTGCTTGATTGGTAGCTATGTTTTCTTCATGTAACTTAGGTGGTTGTATTTTTGCATAGTCTAAACAGAAAAGAAGTACGGCTAAATCCATAAATGTTTAATGAAAAATCATGGGCTTAAATTGTTGGGTGATGGGGGAAACAAGGTGGTTTTCTTTTTCGTTGTTGTTGTTTAGATATGCTTTAAGTATTTGCTACAGATGGGAATGTTTCAGCCTTTAACACTGTTCCCCTTGACGGGGTTATTTGTCCTTGGGTTAAAGGGTTGGAAATCGTGCCAAATGGGATAACATTGACGCTGGACTACCAGGGGAGAAGCACAGGGGAGGCCTTCGTGCAGTTTGCTTCAAAGGAGATAGCAGAAAATGCTCTGGGGAAACACAAGGAAAGAATAGGGCACAGGTGGGGATGGAGAGTTTGGGATGGTGTTAAATCTTTATTTTTTGGGGGTTGTGGGTCAGCAATGCTTTTGGGGGGTTGGGGACCATTGGGGAATTGGCTGTTTTTAAGAATTTTTATAACTGATCCTAAGTTAACTTGGGAAATACAGTAGATTGGGGGGTGGGGGAGACAGTATTGCACTGGGTAGTTTGCTAAACTCAGAAAATTGTTTCAATCATTCTTGTGTAGGGTAATTTGTGATAAATGCTGCTATAGCCAGACATTGTTTTTCAACAGTATGTTTCTCATACTGGAAAGACATATTTTAAGCTTAATTTGTACAGCTAGAATTTTGATGTAGTAATTTTTGCCCCTGTAAAGTGGGGTTTTTTTAATACACTTAAGATTCTTACGGTTTTGAGGAGAAACTTAAGTTGTATGGTATCTCTAGTCGCTGCTATTGGCTTGTACTTTTAGTTCTAGAAAACGTAGTATGGCCTTTTGTAAAATTCCGACCACTTCTGCCTGTGTTCTTACTGGTACCTTGAAAATCCTCTTTTATTAGATATATTGAAATCTTCAAAAGTAGTAAGAGCGAAATCAGAGGATTCTCTGACATGCCAAGAAGAATGATGGGACAACAGCGACCTGGACCATATGATAGACCATTAGGAGGAAGAGGGGGTTATTATGGAGCTGGGCGTGGAAGTATGTATGACAGAATGCGTCGAGGAGGTGGTGGATATGACGGTGGTATGTTCATCTAATGAACACAGGTTCTCTTGGCAGTTTCATGTTTCTGACATACTTGTCAAGAAATAAGAAATGGCAGTAGCTGTAATGCCCATTAGGTTTGATGTATTTATCTGAAAAAAAAACTTGTATATATACATCAAAATACGTGGCTTAGTATTTAAGATGAACGTAAATAATAAGGGAGCTATTTTCAGCAGAATCTGATGTCTCTACTTGCATGTTTCAGTCTCTGTTATATAAAAAGAAATGTACTTTTGTACCGTGTTCAGAAACCCAGGTTTGACAGTCTGCAGAGACTGTTTGCAAAGTGCTGGGTGCCCAAAGACTGCAGAATTGAGTGTTGTGTGTGCGTTGCTCTGTGAATTGTGAGCAGTAATGTAATCATTCCTTCCTCTTTTTTCCATTGCACAGGATATGGTGGCTTTGATGATTATGGTGGCTATAATAACTATGGCTATGGAAATGACGGCTATGACGACAGAATGAGGGATGGGAGAGGTAAAAGAAATTAATAGTTTGTCTAAAAAGGTTTTCCTGTTACTTGAGTTGCAAGACACGGTATTTCCAACACAGAAATAATAGCTTCATTGTGCTATTTTGTAAAGAAGGTCGTTTGAAAAGGGGAGGGGATTGGGGAATCGTAAGAAAAGGTAAATAGATTGCTTAGGAGGGCTTCTGGTTAAGGTTTGGGTTGATACATGGGAAGTGTAAACACCGTGCATTCAGCGGCATAATTCAGTGCTTTCAGAAAAAGAGTAGTGATGACTTTTGGCTTTTCATGATCTTAGAGGTGTGTGGGTTTTTTTGGTTTGGGTTTTCCAATAGGCATGGGAGGACATGGCTATGGAGCTGGAGATGCAGGGTCGGGGTTCCATGGTGGCGGTCATTTTGTTCACATGAGAGGGCTGCCTTTCCGAGCCACGGAAAACGATATTGCTAACGTAAGTACCACGGGGAAAAGGGCTTCCTCATGCCAGCAGTGTGCATGTCCCTATCTGTCCAAACTCGGGAGAGTTCTCAAACAAGTCACTGCTACATCTGCGAACTGAAGTCACGGCCCTTCATGTGAGTTGCACTAAGTTAACGAGCTTTTATAAAGCTGCTGTCTGAGGTGGGATTACCAGAGAAGTCAGCAAAGCTATATTTAACATTAATCCTTGCACTCTCTGCTCTTTCGTTTCCATAAAAGGTGTATTGCAGAGACAACAGTTGTTGCAATCAGTATCCTCATTTTAAGGCCTTCAGAATTTGTTTAAGGTGATCTGATTTTGTGAAAATGACAGATGTGAATTTTAGATTGCTTACTTTGCATATCTGTTTGTTGACCTGAGACTTTATTTCAGGAGGGACAGGGTGGGAAGGCTGTAGAGAGCTGTGTTGGCTTGGAGAGGACTGTACCCCTCCTACTTCTCGTAAGAGATCAGGGTGACAGATAAAACCATATCCGCAGGATTTTGGGAGTGCATTCTTGTGACAGTGTAGATGTCAGTGTTGTTTGTAGGGGAGGAAGCTTTCTTGGGAGACGAGGCCTGGTTTAAACATAGCACATCCTTGGAGAGAGGCTGTCTTGCCAGTTGCACCTATATATTACATATGCAGAACTCCATTCTTGAACTTGTGTTTGTTTCCTTTTGTGGGTGGGTCGGTTTAGGTGAATGGAGGTGTATTTTCTTGTGTCAGTTTGATTGTTTCATTTAGGGTAAAGACTATGACAACAAGGGCCAAAAGTCAGACTCTGATCTGGAGCAGGGAGGAAGAGCAGTCTGATGGACAGGCAGCTTTTCTTGAATTCCATGAACACATCCTTGCTTTGAGAAATCTGAAGAAGCAGAGCCAAATTAAAACCAAGTGATTATTTTCCTGTCCAGGATGGCATCGCATTTGACTGTGTTGCTCAAAGTAGTGTGTGTGGGCAGGAGTTGTTTGTATCTTTTCTTTCAAAGAAAGCTCCTCAAGCTCTGTAGCTGCAGCTCTCCAAGCTGTGTAGTAATAATGGATTGTAAATGTAGGTTGACCTGATGTTGAATGTTCAAAACCACTAAGTAATACTTGAGAGAATAGAGGTTTAATTTATGTGGTAGGATGACATTGGTTGGGTGCAATGCACCACTAACCAGGGAAATGGACTGAAAGTAGCCGGCCTTGAATTCTACATTAATGCAATTTGATTTTTGTTTTTTTCTTAGTTTTTCTCACCGTTGAACCCTATAAGAGTTCACATTGATATTGGAGCAGATGGAAGAGCTACAGGAGAGGCAGATGTGGAATTTGTAACACATGAGGATGCAGTAGCTGCCATGTCCAAGGATAAGAATCACATGCGTGAGTGTCGTGTTCCTTGACGCTGCCGCTTGGCCAGGCTCGAGCAGGGCTTTGAGCAGCAGATCCATCCTGAGGTTTTCCCCATTTACCACATTGCAGAGTTGCTTGTTAGTGACTTTCTGTCTGCTGCCTGTAGGGGGGAGTGGGGTTGCTTTGTATCTCTGCTTCTGGTCTGGGAAATAAAGTATAAAGTGAGGCTTTTTTTGCTTCTTACAGAGCACCGATATATTGAACTGTTCCTGAATTCCACTGCTGGAGGAGGCTCTGGAATGGGAGGCTATGGCAGAGATGGAATGGGTATGCATCAACTGCACACTTGGCTGATTTTTTGCCAAGTCTAATGAGTTCCAGGCTTGTAATGGTGCACTCTCGGCTTTGCAGATCAAGGTTACGGCTCTGTTGGTAGAATGGGAATGGGTAGCAATTACAGCGGTGGATACGGAACTCCTGATGGCTTGGGCGGATACAGTAAGTACAAGTTCTCTCCTAAGTGTTTGAGTGGAAAGTGTAAAATGTCTGTTGTTTGACAGACAGAGGGGGCAAGGGTGGTGCGCTTTGGGCTGGGAGAAAGGAAGGAGGGGCAGTGTTTTTTTGAAACTAAATCGCTGGGAGCTTTACACGTCGTGCTACTGCAGCAAATGCTGGTTAAGAGCAGTAGTGCTGGAGTGTTGTTAGTGTAAGTTGTCATCTTCAACCAGTTGTTCTGTATTACCCATCCCATTTTTTCTTTCTTTAAGGTATGTATGCGTGACCTTGTGTCAATTGTTTGCAGGTCGTGGCAGTGGAAATAGTGGAGGATACTATGGGCAAGGCAGTATGGGTGGAGGAGGATGGCGTGGGATGTATTGAAGGATAGCTTTGCTTCTGCAAAACACCTTGGAAGAAACAGTCTCTGGTCTACTAGACTTTCTTACAAAACTTAATTTCTTTTGTATTTTAAGAACTTTATAATGACTGAAGGAATGTGTTTTCACAATATTATTTGGTAAGCAACAGATTGTGATGGGAAAATCTGTTTTCTGTAGGTTTTATTTGTTGCATACTCTGACTTTAAATAAATTTTTATATTCAAACCACTGATGTTGATACTTTTTATACTAGTTACTCCTAAGGATGTATTACATATTCAAGACTACAGTCGGTTTAAAATGTTGTACTATGGTTCCATAAAGGTGGTTGTACTGTAACTCCTATGAACACTGATTCAGTTCTATGTAATCTTGGTCTAGTGAACAAATTTAAACATTCACTTGTTTAAGGGGAGAAAGGTAGATGAGTAGGTTAGTTTATTTGGTAATGACTTTCCTAAACCCTTTTGGTAAGTTGTATGTAATAATTGCACCACGGCATAAAGCTGTGGAGGCTCAAAGTCATTGTTCTGGCTTCTTCCTCCTGCTGCCAGCACCCCCCAGCAGATGCACACCTGTGTAAATGAGCAGCACCCGTTTTCTGCCTCCACACCACCAAGCAGCCCACGTTTCTTTCCACACTCTGCTGTAGTGTTGTAGAGCCTGCATTTCACACATGTAACCTGCAAATCAAACTGAAACACTAGCACAGCTTTTAGCTAACATGACATAGGTCACATACTAGTTCATTTGAAGCGTTTTACTTAATATTTTTTTCGCAAACATGCTTTTAGGAAGAGTGGGGGGTTTGGAAGCAAGTTACTTCTTCTTTTTTTCTTGAATTTATTGTATTTAAACACGGTTCAGCATTTTTTTTCACTGCACAGAGATGATTTGTTTGTATTTGTTCAAAGTTTGGCAAGCCATTCTACATAAGGGCTCATTAGAAGCCAAGATCTCTAAAGTATCTATAGGCCCAATACTTGCTCAGTAACACACAACCCAAACACGTTGATAAAACTTCTTGTGCATTTGTGACATGTAAGATATGTAAGAAACTTATTGTTTGAAGACACTTAACATACCTGATGTGTAATGGAAAAAGGTATTTATTCTTCTGAGCCAGTGTGATCTCCCAAATTAACTGCTTTGTCCTCAATGCCTCCCTTAAAATGTCAAATGTGATCTTGGGTATTGCAAGTCTGTCACCTGTTTTGCTAGTACTGTGTTATATCTGTAATAAATGTCTTCTTGTGGGAGAGGAGAATGGAGTTTATTTCACTAGAGAATTGTTGGGGTGTCAAAGGGACTGGAAGAGCCGAAAAGGGTAACTGGCACAGGAAGCTTTCCAAGCACTGGAGCAGTGTTGGCTAGAAAGGGGAGGGAAGATAAGTTCTTAACCATTCGGATCATTATCACTCTTCAGAACTAGGGGTGGTTGGTCTGTTGCTAGAGAAACTGAGGTGTTCCCCACGTGGGAGTGGTAGGACCAGAGTTAATTCACTTGCAGGAAAGATACCTTACAGTAAGGTGGAGGAAAGGTGCACTTGCAGGAAGCCTGTTTTTACCGTGGGCACAGAGAGAAAGTCCTGCCAGCTCTGCAGTGCTTCCTTGCTCGAGAACACCTGGGGCTCCATCTTGGGAGAAGGAGCCTTGAGACCTGCCTAAGACTCACCTTTGGAGAGCAGGCTGGACTTGTGCTTTGAGCTCTTTTGTACAACCAATCTGCAAACAGTCCACTGCCCTTCAGTCGCAGCCAACGCAATCGCACTGTGCAGGACAGCGAGTCCCCTCTGCCCGTCCTGTCCCTGCATCCTTACCGAGAGCAGCGTTCGGCCTCGAGCCTTGCAGCTCCCTGCGGCAGCACTGAACGGCACAGGAATGGTTTCTGAGAGCCGTGAGCAGAGTGCCCAGCCCGTGAGGCCGGGGCAGTTTCACGGCCGTGCCCCGCAGCCTGGGCTCTCTCAGCCCCGGGAGCTGCAGCGGAGCAGGAGCTCTGGGGCTGTCCCGGGCGGGCGGGGCGAACACGGCCCGGGACCCCCCTGGGCGGGCGGGGGCCCCGAGCCCTGCGCGGGGAGCAGCAGGAACAGCGGATTGTCTCCGGGTGCTTGCTAACGCCCCCGGAGCAGGAAGGCAGAAGTCGCTAGATTTCCCAAGAGGAATAAAATTCTGCTCTGATCCTGTCTGAACAGCTGCAGGTTCTCGTGGGTACCCCACAGCTCGTCCTGTGCTCTGTGAGACGGATTTACAATCAAGAGCAGCGTTTTACAGAAAGACAAAGATACAGCATTAGTTGCAGTGGTGTCCAAAAACCTTAAAAGCAGGCCAGGTATGTAGTTTGAGGCCAAGGGAAATGAAACCACATGGAACACCCAGCATTCATTTTGTTCAAGGCAGAAGTCTTACCTGCAGTCAGTAATAGCAATCTGAATAATTATACACTTTTCCCATGCAAATAGGGCAGCACAGAGGGGAGGAAAAAACGGCAGCTAAGTAACAGAAATTAATATACTGCACGTTATAGAAGTGCACTATATTCTTATTTTAAAAGATTGCCCATTTTAAATTATTTCTGTTTAGTTGCATACCTTTTGACAAGTTACTTAATTAAAGCAGTACAGATGAGCTTTATCCTACCATCTCTATCCTACAACAAACCCTACTGCCTCTATGCCTGCCCCAAGTAAAGCCCACCTGAAAACACTCTCAGGAAGCACATGAGCAGCACCTGATTGTGTCTTTAGCAGAGTACCCCACTCCCCAGCACAGGCAAAAGCTTTCTAAGCAACTTGAACAAGTCATAATAAAATAAAATATTCTGAATTACAAATTTAGATAAAGTAACATTATTCTCTTAGTTAAGTTGCGGATCACTTAAATTTATTTTTTTTTCCAAAAGTTATTTACAGATTTACAAGTATTTGTGTGGTATTTTACAAAAGGTTACATCAGGTCATTTTAAAAACATTTTTCTTTACAAAAACTACATAAGCAACTACATTGAGGTGTTAAAAAGAATAGCTATGTTAGCTTTTAGGATATTCACTACATCCCTATCCTCAGAGACAAAGCCAAGCTCAACAAAGTGCAAGGACACCTAAAAGACCTGTTTGCAAGCCTCCCTTTTGCTGTCAGCAATGCTACTCCATAGCAGGAGCTCTGGGGCTGATAATTCTGGAGTGTGGAGGTTCCAGGGCTGGAGCCCATGCCAGGAGTGGCTAAAGGGAAGAGGGTGCAGTGCAGTGAGGTGGAAGTGAGGGCAATTCATCAAAGGATATTATTTCTATTTGCCTACGGAAAGAACAAGGGTTTTACGTTCCAGCAAAAGTTACCCTAAGTGTCAAGAGTGGTTAGACTCAGAAGGGTTCAAAAGTGCTCTGCAAAAAATGAAGTTTAGGAACCAACTCTGAAAGTTTGAGAAAGACAAAATAAGGAAGAGCCTTCCTGTCCAACACAGAAAGGATGTGGTCCCTGGTATTTAATCCCAGTCTTTCTAGGTGGTTTCTGGAGCTATGCAGTGACTACACAGACAAGCTTGAGAGCATGACTTGCATGAAAATAATGCAGAGACTTGTTCAAGGTTACAGACAATGTCAGACGAGGTCTGTGATGAACAGCTCTCTTTTAATGGAAACACAGATATATCAAATTAATAGTTCATGTGAAAAAATCATTCAGCAAAACACACCTTCCTTCAGCAAGTGCCCCGAGGCACTGTTTGTTCCCTGTCTGACAAAAGCTCCCCTTACACCTGTGACTGCACAGAACAGAGCTGCCAGTGCAGTATTTTTGGATGTATCAAATCCTGGTAATGAGGAGGAAGTAAACGAATACACAGTATTTGGCAATAATTTCTCAGACCACTGCATTAATTGCCATACTTTTTTCCAGTACAATTTAAAACCAGCTACTGCATGGTTTTGCTTCACAACAGCCTATCACAGGCACACTCTGGCAGAATTAGGTTGAACTTGTGGCACGTTGACTTGTAAGAGTTATCACCTTTCTCCAGATCATCTTAACAACTAAAATACTCATCCAATACACATTAACACTGAGTCTCCTGTATAAACTGCCCTGCTTCCTCACAGAAGAGCTGCTGAGCCATTTGGGATTTTTTTCATACTCATCTGGGATTCTTTTCTTTTTATATGTGTCTTTTCTGCATTTGGGTCCCATTTTCTCCATCTGTTTCAAGAGGAAGCAGAGAAGTAACTCGTCCACATTACCTCAAAATTGCAACTCTACACTGCTTACCTGGAAGTCTGGAAATACTGCTGCACATTCTTTAGTTGGTGTTGGGCTTTTTACAGGATGAGCTAAATACCAGAATTAATAAATATCTTATGGCACGTTAGAAGAGCACCTCTGTATAAGAATTGCGTGGCAGGAATCACAGACTCGGACAGGCTTTGGTGAAGAGGGCAGAGGCAGTTCATTGTCAGAACAGGCATTGCAGAAGATCTCCCCACAGTTCCTACAGTGATGCTAAATTATGGGCAGAAGATTAAAAATTTAACTTTACAGTGGAAATGTACCTGGTAATTAGATACCAACAAACAACACACACAGAGCAATCCAAAACGTAATTCCTTTCACTTCTTGGGTCGGAGCATGGAGTCCAATGGAGTTTGCAAAAGATAATTCATCTACATCCCAAACTATGATGCAATTCTACACAGATGATGTTTGTCTAGGATTGCACCACAGACAGATACATGGTCTGTCTAGGACCACGTTTTATATATATATATATGCTTTGAAGTTTTTATTCAAGACCTGGATTAAGAATATATTCTGCTACATAAAAATACAGCACGAGCAATGATATTCAAAACAGTGGATGCTTCTGTCAGGTAGCTAATTGAGATTTAACATTAAAAGGTAAAGAAAACTTCCTGTACACGTTAATAAAGCATGGAAATCAATGGCACATTTTACTTTAAAATGACAACCTCATATTTTCTTACTCTATTGTATAAAAAAATGCCATAAGAAGACTTCTACACATGTCAAATTCTAACAGTGCCAGAGCTGATAAGAGTTTGAGATAACAATTCCACAAAGTAGTTAAATAATTTTTAACTAAGTTGCTTTGTGGAACTTCACCAAGACACTGCTTCTTTTGAAATTAGGGCCCAGCTGCATTGTATATTATCAAAGAACTAGAAAACATCTGAAAAATAACTCTGCATTCACCTGATCGTTGACATTCCATGCCACACCTCTAAGATAATTAATAATTGCATAATACTTGTAATAATAATTACATAATGCTTGTAAACAAATTGGGAGAAATTTTGTTAAAGTTTTACCTTCCTTTTGGAAAGCGAAAATTCCTTTTCACATAGCTTGCAATGAGTGGCCTCTTTGTCCTTCAACCAAACCTGGCCCTGGAGAAAAAATTATCATAATTATATGTATCTGATGAAGTTAAACTTTGAGCTCCAGAGGACAAGACAAATCAAGAGCAGAACATTCACTGCCTGAATGCTCAGTGCCCTGGGACCAGTGTAATGTCACTCCAAAGCAGCACAGGACTGCTCCAAAACACTGCAAAACCTCAGGGGACAAGACAGAGCATAGGTGCAAAGAGAACATAGTAAAGCTGGGCAATGGCTGAGCTGGAAGAACAGAGAGGTATCCAAGTCTCAGAGTGAAGCCTATGTCCCTGCTCATCACATGGCAACAGTCCTCAAGATGCAGGGAAGCAAAAAAAAAAAAAAAAAACAGGACAGTATCAGGAACTGTCAATTTCCTTCTGCTTAAACCATTTAATAAACCTGGGAACCTGCTCAACCATTTCAGACACTTTTACTTGGACTGCAGTAATGTGCCAGGTGACACACCAGATGATCAAACATGTGCAGACAAAAATCTCTGCTCTCAAGTGCTCCCTGCTGTCTTTAAGAAAGTCCCAAACCTGTCAACATTACACATCATATTTTATCAGCTTTGGTGCTACAAGTTTACTTATTTCCTAGGGTGATCAAATATTTATTGATCACTGAGATGTACTACACAGTTCAAGCTCAGTTGCCAACACATTCTGTCCCAGATACACTCTGTAAATTGGAGAAGGGTGTGTACCATTGCAACAAGAGTGCCAAAACGCATAGCTGTGCATCAAACAAGGCTTTTTTCAAGGGGATTATAGGGAGTCTGTGGCTCTCTCCCACTGGAGAAATCATACAATGAGTCTCTCTCTGGAGCAGTTGCTCTTGGAGAGAAGTCTTCTCAAGATTACAAAAGATTTCAAAAAGAACAGTTAAAAAAAAGTTTCTTTTCCCAAATGCTACTGACCTGTAATGCCTTGTTCGCTTCTTTTATATCTTCTATTTTCAGCTTTGATCTAAAGAATAAGATAATGCTATTTCAAACTTGGTCAGTTATGCTCTAACAACTTAAAAAGCTGGTTTAGGTACTTCAAAAATTTTAAGCCAAGTCCTCTGAAGAAGACCACATGATGTCATTGTGGAGGAAGCAGCCTCCCCACAGCCATCCAGTGCCAACCCACTGAGAACTGAGTCACAGGAGACACACACGAAGTTATTCTACAGGGCAAAGGCCACATAAATCACAGCAAAACTACTGAGAAGACAGAGATCATTAAATGAAACATCAACACCACGTAGCACTAAGGAGAGTGGTGCTGGCCAGGTGACCCCTTCCATCCTCTACAGACTGAGCAGCTGTGCTGGTCCTGCCTGGGGTAGAGCTCATTCCCTTCCCAGGGGCTGTGTTTTGGGTTTGTGCTGAACACAGGCTGATAACACAGAGATGTTGCTGTTATTGCTGAGCAGGGTTTACACAGAGCCAAGGCCTTTTCTGCTCCCCGTAGGGCCACGCTGGGGAGGAGACTGGGGGTGATGGGAAGCTGGGAGGGGACAAAGGGGACAGAGGACCCCACTGATCAGAGGGGTGTTCCAGACCGTGTAGCTGATCATTGTGCTCAGTACATCCAGTGGGGGAAAGAAGGAGGAGGGAGGGCAGCACTCCAAGGTTTGGAGTGATGGAGTTTTGCCTTCCCAAGTCACCATTCCACGTGATGGGGCCCTGCTCTCCTGGGGATGGTTGAACACCTGCCTGCCCATGGGAAGCAGTGAATTAATTCCTTATGTTGCTTTGTTTGCTTGTGTGGCTTTTCTTTTCCCTACTAAACTGTCTTTATCTCAACCCTCAATGAGTTTTCCAGCCTTTTCCTTTCCAATTCTCTCTCCCTGGTCCCAACAGTGGGGAAGTGAGTGGGCAGCTGTGTGGGGCTTGGTGTGTGGCTGGGGCTCAAGAAGAGCAGCACTGTCCTGCTGGAGCCAGAACTGTTATCTTCTCCTTGAGGCTCTTCTGGGAATGCCACAAGTGGCAAACCAGGCAACTGCTCTCACTGCAGAACAAAGCCTAATGCCCTTCAAATCAGGATTTTCTGTTCACAGCACTGTCATTACCCAGGAGATCACAGCCACTCTACCAGCCAAAAATAAAAATTAACAGACCTGACCTAACTAAGACATACTGACTTCTGATAATGTTTGTTATCAAAATAATAATAATGTTGTCATATAGTGTCTAATATGCATGACCACTGTCCCACTATTTTTCTTAATTCAAGTTTACATGACAAAAATAATATGTATAAATCATCACAAATAATGAAATTACTCGCTCAGCTTGGACGCCAGTTCTTGGAGAGCAGCTTCTTGGTCTTCACATATGCTTTTCAGTTGCTTGTTCTTATCCTGAAGTTTAAGGAACTCCTTGAAACAAAACAAACAAAATAAAATGGAACCCAATTATTCTCAAATTGTGTTTGCCCTACTGCCTAGAAAGCTGCTCCTACTGAAGCTGCTCTTGCTGAGAAAGCCAAGTGAACGAGTGATCCCTCACACTATTAAGGTTCCAAATCCAACCTGAACAGCAACCACTCAGGATTAAACTCTCTTAGACCCCAAGAGATGAAGAAGCATTTCTGCTTGTCTAGCCCACTCCAGGGAGAAAATAAACCCATCTGACTAGAGAGCCCAGGACCACCAGAGAGCCATGGGTGCAGAGTCAGAGAGAAGCTGAAGCACTTTCTGGCCTACAGTGAGAACAGAGCCTTCAACACAACTGAGAAGGGAAAACAACTATTTCATTTTTCCTTCTCCAAAGTACTGAGTTCTGATCTGAGGACTAAATGGGGAGTAAAAAGCCCATTTTTTTCCTTATTCTATTTGTGAGAATACATTAATGTAATTTTTCTTACATATTTGCAGAATTTTTTTTAAATACCGTGTCTAAGTCCATCATTAACTTTGCAGTCAATTTCTAAATTACTAGTAAAAATTTGCTGCAGAATTTACTTTTTTAAGGTTAACTATTTCTTGGGTCTCTGTTCTCAGATGAGATACAGTTTCCTTTTCCTTTTGAAGATCATCCTCTAGGGTTTGCCGCCATTCTTTTTCTATCTTCAAATCTGTTTCCAGCTGAAGCCTAGAACAGGGAAAACAAAACAAAACAAAAATCACTGTGCACAACAGTTACTATTTTTAAAAACAAGACAGAGTTTATTTCTGGGTGCAATAGTCTATTATCATAATAAACTATTAACTTACATGTTTTCTAAAACGGAAGTAATGTGTCAATATAATGATATTTCAGATATTGGTGTAATAAACAAAGCACTGTCACTCAGAAAATGCTTTTCAAAGTAAGTTTATTTAAAGGACCAAGAAAATAGCATAATTTTGAAGAGCTGGCCTTTGATATGAATGAGTAAGAGACTACTGACCACAAAATTCTGAAGTATTTTTAAAACATAAGGCAAAAACCCCTTAACTTTATACAGCTTGTTTCTAAAATAAACCAAACCAACCAGCCATAGTGTCATTGGTGATGCAGGCAATGATTGCAGGTATCTCTGGTACCATAAAAGTTATTTAATTTTACACCCTTGGATGTGAACCTTCTATTTTAGACTAAGTTTTATGGCATTTTGAACAGAACTGAAACTAAAGCAGGAAGGACTTTAAATTAATATTTTAATTGAGCTTTCTACACAGGTGAGGTTCAGCATAAAGAGGGATATAGATTCTATCAGCTTAACTGAACTTCAGTTAAAGGAATTAGGACTATGCTGAGGGAAGAGCCATTCTAGCTGGAATTTTACTATTGGTTTTATGGAAGAGTTGGTGTTTAGAATATGATGGAGAATCCAAAAGGTGGAAGCACACTGTTCAACCTTCTAGATCTAAGCTGTGCCAACACAGTAAAAGAGGAAAAAAATCTCAAGAGTATTCATGCAAGGTCTTTTGATGGAAAACCTACATCCACATTAATTTTCTTGTTTTAAAACCAAACCCACTTTTAAAGGAAAGACTTACATTTTGGGACACTACCTCAGCATCTGGCTGGAAAAGAAGTGAACATGACCTGGAGGTTTCAGAACTGCAGAATTCTAAGGCTGGGGTCTGAACTGTTCTTTTGCCCAAATCTGCAGAGGTGACTGTGGTAGTAAAGTGAACATTTGTCATGACAGTTGAACAAGTGTATTGACATTCAGAGTTCTGAGAGGCAGGGGAGGGCTAATAACTGGATTGGAAATCACTAATTTTTAAGCCCCAATCTTTATGCCAAAGATTTACTTACATAACTGATGTTTTATCTTCCCAAACAGGGAAAATACCTGTCCTTACAGGGAGCTTTTAACATAACATATTGCTTTAAATTAGTACTGAAGGATGTAACAGGAAAAAGACTAGAGGGTTGGCTTTTACATTGGTTTTTAATTTTTATGACTCCGGTGGCTTTTCACTTTTTATTTCCTGTGCAGAGGTAGTTAAACCCCTTCTACCTTATTCTTAAGCTGGATCAAGCAAACCATTGTTATGCCATTTCTTTTTAAGTTTATACTACTCCATACTTGTGGGCTTTGTTAAAAGTGTGTTTTACCTCTACTCCACTACATATTTTCCCCCACTTAGGATAATTTTCTACTGAATTAAGCTGGCACTTTTAGCCAAGAAATAATGTTGTTCTTCCCCTTCCTTTCAAGCTGTATGTCATTTTAGAGGCACCCAAAGTCAGCTTGGCTTTCTTGGAATGACATATTTCCTTCTGCCTTGCCAGTACCTAACATGAAGATCTTTAGTATTTACATTCTGTTCAAAACCATTTAGCAACAACCAGCCTGTATTAGGACAGAGGACATATTGCAATGTAGAATGTTTACTGCCTTGCATTTTTCCAAACAGGAAAGAAATACTCACAGCTGTTTCTCCTTCTGGGAGAATTCGTTCTGCAGGCTTTCAGATTTATTCACATATTCCTGTTTAAGTTTCTCATCCTCAGCCTCAGCCTCCATTTGAGCCTTCTCTGCTTGCTGCAATCTGGTGTAATTCAAATCAACTTTGGGTAAAACTGAAGCTAGAACTAGGGTGTAGAGGGTGAAGAAGACAAATAAAAGAAAAATGGGGAAATAGAAACATTTCTAAATAAAAACAAAGTTTGGGGGAAACTCACAAACTCAAACGAGAAATCCATACAATGCCTAGGGAACTAGCTCCTGGGTCTGCATACAGTAAGAGAGTAATCACTGTAAGTAATCACTGTTTTATTTTATGCTCATGAATAACAGCTGCCGAAGCATGATACATATTTTAAAATTGAAGCATTTAACTTGATGCTTTTCTTTTTCCTATAGCATATGTTCATGTGTTATTTTTGAAGCTTTTTTTTTTCTCCCAAGTAAATCCTGTGAAAGTACTTGGCTTGCACTAATCACCCATTAAGACAGGGCAGAGCATGTGTTGTGCAAAAGCAGCTCAAAACAATTGAGGCATAAGGTTGCATACAGAGCACTGCAATCAGACAGCAAAAAACTTAACTAGCCTAATACAACAAAACACACCCTGACAGGTCCCACTACATTTATAGAACTACCTCAACTACATCAGAATTAATTTAAATAGTCTGTATTAAAAATAATGCATTCTTACACTGGTTAAAATAGCTCCATACTATAGACAAATAAAAATTATTAATCAAGAAATGAGGGATTGTTTCTCGATTTAGTATTTTCTTTCTGAATTCCAGGTTTGTTCAATTGATATTCCCCTTGGAATGCATTAGTTCACTATGGTTCCTCTCTGCTTGGTTACCTCTTCAAACCAAAAAAAGGTGGATGTAATGGAACAAAAATAAATGTACTAAAAGGGGACTTGTGCTATATCATGGTTACACCTGTCTGGAGAATACAAGAGCCTGTAAAATACCACTGAATGTCCCCATCTGATGTACCATGTTCTGCAAAACTGTTTTAAGGGCCTCTCAGGTAAGTGGTGGGAGAAATCAGTGAGATGGTTGATTTCTCCCTTCCCAGCAGCTCACTGAACACAGAACAACTCCCAACTCCCAGTGTCAGCTAAAAATAAGATGTGTCAGCAATACGTCTGCATTTGTGCTTCTGCTGATGAAGTTGCACCAGAGGGAGTTTCCAAAAGCTGCTGGTAAACAAGTGAAAAAGGCTGGAATGAAACTACCTTATAAAGGGTGCACTATCTCACTCAACTGTCCCAGGGGTTTTAAGAGTGCTCTGAGTCACATTTGCAATGGTAGTGCACAGAGGGCCAAAACGTGGCAAGGACAATATCGGGAAAAAGCAGGTCTCTCCCCTGTGCAGAAACTGAATGAAGCTACACAAGACATCAACACCAAAAGCACGTTAAACACTTCCCTAAATCACAAAATCAACTGCACAGTTGTTTCCACAAGCAAGGCAGAAGGGGAGATTGCTACCCCCAAAAGCTGCAGCACCATCCCCTAGCCCAGTGCCAGGGCTGGCTGCCCTGCTGAAATTCAGGCAGATGCTGAGCTGGCCCCAGTTTGCAGCTGGATTTGCCATTCAGATGATACTGGGGCAGATACTTGTTTGCATAACGGCAGTGAGATGGGTAAGGCTCCCCTTTCTGCTATGGTCTACCTGTTCTATTCAGTGTTTCTGGTTTGTGTTTTCTTTGAAGATGGAAGATACTTATTTTTATTTTTCAGTAGCCAGCTCATGTTAAAGGTTCTTTCTGCCTCCAAACCAAGGAATAAACTATTACATAACCAGTAGAAACCCTTTCTCTATTATTGCATCCTGTCCCCACTTTTTCAAACACGTCTTAATTTGCTGCAAAAGTCAAGACTATTTTCCAAGTCAACTTCCACTACAAACTTCAGAGCAAACATCAGGAAGTGTATTAAGGGCAGTCAGGAGCCTAAACTCTTCTTTCTGCAGTGCAGGCAAGCAGCAGCTCATAGCAGAAATATGAGTTGTAGAAGCTGCCTAATGATGGGTGGAGGGAGGGAAAAGGGTTTGGGCACAACCACAGGCCTGATCTCCGTGTAGACACAGCCAGGCAAGATCCTCAGCTGACAAACAGGTTAGGCAGGTTCAGGATCAGGATAATTGTAAATCCTACTCACTACTACACCTTCCAGGGCAGCTGTGCTAGGCAGGAGTCACAGTACAGAATTTGCTGGAGCACTCTGTCTCTGTCTGGAGTCCCACACAAATCAGGCTCCGAACTCATTTTCACTCCATGAGAATATTTTACCTCTCATGACATCAGGGAGGTGGAGCTGTGCTTTAGCTATTTGCTGCCCAAAGCCTGTCACTCCTTCACCGTACACACACAACACAGATGCTGACACCACCCTCTTTTCTTACATCCATCGTTCTCATAGAGCTCAGCTCCTTCCCTCAAACTCCTGCCACTCTGTTTAAGAAAACAGTGCTAGTTACAACCACAAAACCCAACAGAGAGCATGCTTTTGGGATAAATACAGCCTAAAAGTGAAAGGAATAAGCAGGGGAGAAGGGAAGTATTAGCCAGAAGGGCTACTTTTTAAATCTCTTAGTACCAAAGAACCGGAAAAATCACTAATTAGAAACAAGTGTCATAAAAATGTACAATCAAAGTAAAGATATCTAACCTCTTAAAATAAAATTTGACAAAGAAGTGATTCAATAGCATTAGAAAACTAGCTTACATTTGCTTAATAATAGTGCAGTAATTTACTTTTTTTTCTCCTTTTTTTTT
>VZRO01002494.1:939592-987471 GCA_013397915.1 Daphoenositta chrysoptera
TTTTTTAGGAGGGGTAAAGTGAGATCGGAGATGATGTTCTTTCAGAAAACAAAACAGAACCCAGCTACGATCAGTTACAGTGCAGGATTTCTAATACCACTTTAAAGTTTTAATTGGAAAATTCTGAAGTCCTATTTTATCAGCAATAATTTCAACACAAGAGATCTGGAGGAGCTTTCAGAATGATATATCCTTGACAAGTTTATACTGGTGCTGAGCCTCATTGCTGGCACATTTGACGAATGACATTGCAATAGTCCTAGTTTGAGTTAACAGATCTTTGTCACTTCATGAATGCAGTGGACAAAAATCAAAGACAGATGAAGGCAGCAAAACAGTAAAAACAAAAATTGGGATAAAAGGATAAAAAGAAAAAGAAAAAAGAGGGAAAAAGGATGTCAATAAAAGAATATTCATGTCACTAATTTTTTTAATACATAAGCATGTTTTTCATAATCAGATTTAAATGAAAAAAAAGACATGTCAAACACCAACATGACAGGGCTTATGGATATGTTATATTTTACAATTAAAAAGATCAATGTTGCATATAAGGCCACTAAATTAAAACATATGAATCACATCTTAATATTGTGTAGTACATGCAGTCTAACCATAATGTAAATTTATATTCTGGAATTTTAGTCTTTCACTTTTCAACCTTTCAGCGTGAAAACTCATTAAGTCATTGAAAATAATGGCACTTCCAAAGCAATGGACAACAATTATAACAGCTTCAGCAAACAACCAGTGATCCTTGAAGGCATTAATGTTTATATTAAGCATATGCTTAAGTATAAGTAATATTAATGCTTCAGTTTCTATTGCATTTCATTCAGGTGGGGAAAAAAAAGGAGGCAACAATGAATCAGAATTTTGAAACAACTGAAAGAACAACTTTTGATATCAGCATAAAAACCTAGGACCAGAAGAAAGATGGCAGAGGAAGAAAACTGAAAGATTAAGTTTGTATTTTAAATGAGTGTGTTTATCAAACAGAAAAAAAAAAATCCAACAGCAAAGCATTAAATAGAAGTTTCAGAAAGCTTTGGTTTAAATGTTCTAGCTGAAAATTACATTTCAATGGCAACTGTACAAATGCAGCAGGATGTACAGGGCTGGAGTCATGAATGAAGAGAAACAAAGATGGGGCTGTACCTTTGTTCTAGTTGTTTCATAGTTGCATTAATTTGATTGGTCTTATCCTCTAACCGACTAATTATTTCATTCTTTTCCTTCATAGCATCTTCAGAAACCTGTGTCACAAAAGAGGTTAAAACTGAAATTGGTATAATTACACCATTACGTCATGGGGGCTTTTTCTTCAGTACCTGAAGGGGAAAATGGCTTCAGGTTTTGATTCTTTTTGAAGATTGCCTTCTAAAAGCCTTGAGGACAGTATGTAAAATCTTATGCCTAGAGAATTTGTAGTTTTATACTTTGCAAGCGTAGATGCTATTTAATATTTAATAAGTATAAATGTTCCCCTTTGGTTTCCTTCCTTAGTTAATCACTTTGGAAGTCAACTTAAATTCACTGACCAAGCAGCCCTTTAGAACCTTAGCAATAAAGAGCTAAAATGCTTAGTCCAGAAGGTTCTGGACAAATCAAAGGTTCTCCTACAAATCAAACCCTCACAGATCCTAACACTGAAGAACATTCTCTTCTTATTTTTCTCTCCAGCTCTATTTGTATTTCTCAACCTCTGGTCCAGTTTCCTCACATTTGCAGATGGAAAAGCAGAATCCCTTGTCCATCACCTCAATTATCTCTCGGCAGCATCCTAATTTTTTTCCCCTCATTCTGCCACAGATTTGTCTGGTTTCTTGTGCTGGTTTTCATAATTTATTCCATACGTCAAATTCATGTTCAGCATAAATAATTCACTGGTGTTTGGTCATTTGTTAACTGCATTTGGGGTCTCTGAGATCTATACTCTCCCAAAAATTTCATTGTTAGAGATTGTCTTAATTTGTTAACAGATTTAAAAATAAACCCAAAAGTGTAATCAGCTTTTTCCATTTAACATAATCTTGTCTTCCTTCCCTTACTTTGGAAGGTCAGGGCTTCTCTTCAACTCTTCATTCTGTGCCTACATTCTTCTGGTTTTTTAATACAACACAGGCCAAAAAAATGTCATTGTTACAGTACACTATTACTCTATTTCACATAGGATATTATTAGGCCATGATCTTATCCTCATGCTCTTTTCTTCCCTAAACCCAGAAAGTGACTCCCTTAAGAAGTTCTTTGTGTGAAGTTATGTTTGCATGGATAATGTTCCAAAATGTCAAGCTGACCTAAGAAGTGCAAGGAAACCAAAACTCAAGGGAACAGCAGCATTCAACTGACCAGAACGGTAATAAAGCATTTTTTTCCCCTTTGATCCTTTCAGCAGTTTAATAGCAGATTTTCCCTTTACCTGCAGCTTTTGGTACATTTCCACATTAATTGCTTTAACTTCATCAAGCTGCTGCCGCAGGCCAATGAGGGTGTCCTGCTTCTCGTGGATATCCTTCTCCAGCAACTTCATGGCAAGCTCTATCTCGTGTTTCATGCTAACCTGAACCACGAGCTCATTCTCCATATCCTATAAAACACAAGCACAATGCAACACAGAGTATTTAAATAATTATCTAACGTTTTATTTCTGTTTTGAAACTCTAACAGAGCTGCAGCACCACCTATTTTACCACTTCAGGAATTCTGCTCCTCTTTAACTTTGCAAATTATCTATAAATGTTATACTTATATACTAACTGACCAATGGGGCTTTTTCATTTTGGGAGAACTCACATTATAAGAAATTACCCTGCCAGTGTGGCCCAGAGTTGCCTAAGTATTAATTATAAAAATAGAACTAAAGTATTTTTGTGTATATATATATATATATTATATTTGTGTAAGATTTAGCATAGATAGAGAGCATATAGTATTGCTAAAAATGTATCAAAGAAAAATGTGGGGTTTCTACCGTTCTTCAGCAATATTATTACAGAAACATTGACGCTCTGTAAAAATTCCCTTTTTATTATAGGCAGTTAGAGACAAGGTATGGAAGTAAACCAAAGGCAGCATCTAAACTCAACAAAAGTAGAAATATTCCTACACTGCCCGTTCTGCAGGCCAGAGGTGCAGTGCCAGGGACCACTCACCTGCCGCAGCTGTGCCTCCTCCCGGAGCTGCCTGCGTGCTTCATTGTACATCTCATCCAAACCCTGCCTCGAGTGCTTGTAGGTCTGAAGCTCTGCTTCAACATCCACTTTTGTTGCCTACAAAGATACAGAGGTTCTGTTTTTCTTCATCACAAGTTCTGCAGTTTAGTGGCATAAATTTAACGCTCGTGGGGAATGTAAAGAAAAGCCTACAAACACATTCTCCAAGCACGGGACAAACATAGAAAGAGCTGTTTCTGCTCTGTGGACATTGGTTTTATAATGAGAATTGAGTAAAAGCAGCAAAATTAACATCTATTCTGCAGTACTGTCCTCCTCCAGTGTCACTTGAATATGCAAAATACACATATGGTAATAAAACAATCTAGTGTCCTAGAATTTTAATTTACTTATGCCATTTATAAAGCTCCACAGATTTAACAGGTCCTTTCCCTCATGAACGTTATTTCAGATTTGGACAAGTTAAGCTTACTTCAAGACGAAATGTACAGACTTCTGAACAAAAATTAACCACATTATGTTACAATATTAAAAGTGGTAAGACTAACATACCTCTAGATGATGCTGTGTCTTCATTAAAATCAGAGTATTTTCACTCCTTAATTGATGGTTTTCTTCCTGAAGTTTAATTATATTGTTTTTGGCTATTGCTAACTGAAAGAAATAAACAAACAAAAAAGAAAAGCTCACTTTTTGTGAGTAGAAACAAAGAAAAAAATGTCCTGATGAATGCAAGACCAAGACATTCTCCTCTCTGTTCTCCCTGTCTGCCAAACAGAGGATTAGTTGTTTTAAAAGAAAACATAAAGCTCCTGGTTTTAATAATGAGTCACTTTCATTACACAGCAGCAGCATGTTCAGGATACTTCACTATTTCATGTCTGGTGAAGAATGTGCTTTCTTTTCATTGTTTCACCATGACTTAAAGACCCTCAATTCTCATTCCTCATCTTCAACTTTTTCTTTCCACTTGGCTTCAAGTTCATCTAGTTTTATCTTCTTTTTTGGGCATCTTAATATATCATATGGAGCAGCTTACATAAGACAGCCTCCCCCACATGAAAAACAAACATATTTACAAAAGATGACACTTTATAACTGGGCCCTACAGTACATACTTTAATGGCAGAATTATAAGCCAAAGGATCAAAACAGGTAGACAGTTGGGCTGAAGGCTTGTAAAGGAACCAGAACACTCCGAGAATTAACACTCAGAAAAAATGTTTTACCCTATCTGGGTACATTATTCACAGAGTAAGCTAGCTGTCCCTTCAGCAGCTGAATTTAGAGTTTTAAATTTTCCACTTCATTAACTAAAATGGTGCTCTCTCTTATAAAGCTAAAAATATTGGAAACTAGTCAAGCATTAAAGATAACCTGAAATACAGGCTATAAACACAAACCCAGAACCAGACAAGTCTAAAAGCTGTATATAAGCATACAGTAAACAAGCAAGAAACAATCCTTTGGCTACAGCTGAGAACTGGAACAGAAATTGCTTGGTGAACTACTTTCTGTCTCTTTGTAGCAACTGGTGTCATCCATTCTGGACTAGTCATCTGCACAAATCAGACTGACAGCTGGCATTAAGAAAGGATTCTCTTCTCATTTTGTCCAAAGTTGGAAATTGCAATGTTCTACAGAATTAATTTACTGATGCTAGAGGCTACCTGGCAAGCTGACTTCAAAGGCCTGCAGCTGCTGCCCCTCTTCTACAGGCCAAAATAAAGGTATCTGAACATATTATCCAGAACTTCCACAGATTAAAATGATGTAAGTAAATTTAGAGAAACAGTCTTTGAGAGAAAATAAGATGCTATACATTACTAAAATAAAATAGTACCTCTTCAATCAGTTTAGTGTTTGACTTCTCCAGTGAGTCAACTCTTGCATGTAGACTGCTAACTGTGCTACTGAAAGAGAAAAAGAAACAATGGTATTCAAGATTACATCAAAACCCATTCAACCAAGCTCAAAAGCTTTAACGCAAGGTACAGTGATTAATGGTTAAGAGCTAAGAGGTCTGTTCCCATTATTGGAGGTTTTCCTAAATATAAGAAAATTACTCTCCTTTGTTGAACATTTATATACCTCTTTCCAACTCCCAATCTCATCCCTATAACTCAAACTCGTGGTTGGCTATAACTTCCTATGTACTCTCCCGTTCCTTTATCCTCACAACTATATTGCATCCAAAGGATAAGTGAGTTCCCTTAAAAGACAATCCCAGTGTTCTTTCCCCCCTATATAACAAAACCATTCTCCAGATTTTCTTCCTCCAAAACACATTCCTTTTATAAAATCATTTGTTTCTTCACAGTTTTTGAGATTTGTCCTCAGGCTATCTCTTTCTTAACTCTTCTTGACTTCATTTTAGAGTCTCAGCAGAATTTTATTGCCTTTTATTACTCTGTTGTTTTTTATAGTATCAAACTTCATCCAGGCCTTTTCCATAACCTGACTGCCTATTTCTGCAGGAAGCACCTTTTTTTCAGTCTGCACTTCACACATAGGAAAACAGAAAACCTATTCTGTAACACCATTTACTTTTTCACATATTTCTCTGTGGTGTCCTCAGAAGTTGTCAATTCATTAAGAACAGCAGAGCAGAGAAGATTAATGCATTTTAGGATGCCTAAAAAGGAACAGATGAACTGAAATAAAGTAGGAGAGTTGTTGAATCACTGATCTGCCAAGAAATTTTATGCATAAACCAGCATACAAGAACACACAGAGGCTCACCTAGATAATGACATCACACAAACACCACTGTTCTTACTTGTGGTAGTTCCTTTCTCCTCCTTTTCCTTCATTTTGCTCATATTTGATGGGCTCAGTTCCCCTGTGCTGTTGAAGGTTTCTGCTCAGTGACAACATTTCAGAGCAGAATGTCCTTACTCCAACAGGAGCCTTATAGTAACCAATGATCCAGATTACCAGCATTAAAAATTTAAAAAGATGATTACATTTCAAAAAGGATCAAGATCAGCTGTGCTACAGATTCTACAGAAGTTCTTTGTGGCTTTGTTGTTTGGTTTTGGTTTGTTGGGGTTTTTTAGATTTTAGCTCCTCAGACTGTTTAATTTTGTACAATACTCCTCAGAGAATTTAAATCACTGTTCTTCTATTTGCACAGTAACAAATACAGGGGTGGACTAGGTTTGTTCCATCCAGCAAAGTAAGGGGAAAATGCTGCTTTCCTGAAACTTGATTCAACAGGAACCACAACCTACCACATATAAGTAGCTTCTAGCAAGTAATGAGTTTACTCAGTTTCAGTCCTAGGCATTAAAGCCAAAAACTAAAATATTCTGAAAGACAAAGAAATAAAAACATACGGATTCACCAGAACACTCAAAACCAGTTCTGGCAAACTGTTAAATAGAACACACTTAGAACCCAGACCAAGTTTTTCATTCCTGTGAAGTTATGAATCATGAGGACCTTCACCAGTTTGGCCTACTGGTTTTGTGTTTCTTTGAAGAAAAAAGGTTTTGACCGTCCAAAAGCGTGAAAACTTCCTGTGTCTCTCCAGAAGAGTGTCTTTTCCTACTTCACTAAATCTCCAGTCAAAATGTGGAGAATTTCCAGCTCTTTCTCTGAAGTTCTCTCACAAATCAGTGGTACAAAAGGCATTTACCTGTAAGCCTGCCCTGACACCCATACTTCAAAGTAATACTTACTTCAGTTGCCTGTTTAGTTCCTCAACATAATTCTTTTGGTCCAATATTGCAGCAATCTGTACATTTCTAAAGAAATCACAAAATAAAATTAACTTTAACAAAATGATGTACTAAACTATGGACTGAAAATATACATATTTACCATATGCAAATGGCCATCTTAATAATGTTTTTAAAAAGAAAGGAACCAACTTCATCTCATACTCATGAAGGCAACAAACTACATGTTGTTATATCAGTGAGAAACTAAAAATCTAATGCTTTAACTGCAAACAATTTCTCTACATGAAACATACACAGTCTGGAAAGGATGTTTATTTACTCTGCCATAACTCTGGCTCTTTACAACTCTGACTAAATCCCAAGCTGAGGGCTTAAAGGTCTTGCAGGTTCCTTTTCACTGCCACCTGGCAAGCCTCCACTACTTGGAGGCAGTAGGTGATGCTGCTGAGGGTTGCTTCCGACTGAAATTATTCTTCCAGCTAACTAGTAACACAGAACAAACACACTGATCAGAAGATTTCGTCTTAAGGGAACCTCACTTATTTCTAAAAGAACAGGCCCAGGCCAAGGAATAATTTGTTAACATGCAAAATAGGAGGTATTTTGTGAGGACATACCTTTCTTTACCCCCAATGTCATCATCACTCTTCAAATACACAGAGAAATCGATCACCCCAACCTAGGGGAAAGCAAAGGTACAGTTTCATATCATACAAATAACTGCTGTTGGTATTTACAGCCTTGTACTTATGCAATTGATAAAGCCTCAGTTACAGCATTTTTAAGATCGGTCCAGTTTCAGCCAGAAGCTGAAAAACCTGAACTATAAAACTTTAAACCAGATTTTACTAAGTTTAATATTTACTTGGTTAATACACTGCTCTGTCAGGATCCTGTTTGTCCTTTCCATGTCTTTTCTAAAAAGTCTCTCCTCCAAAAACTTTTTAAAAACATATTTTTCTTATTAAAGCAAAATACCATCTCTATTAAATAAGGTAAAATGTTCTGTCTGTAAAAGTTACTTTATATCAATTCACTATGGCTGCATAAACACATTTTACCACTGAGCAGCATTTTTTTAACATACCAAAACTACATTCCTGGCTTCCATCAAGCTCCAGAAGTCTGCCTTTCTGCTCAATAAAACCTGCTGCTCCTGGCTTCTCTGAGAATGTGCCTTCTTCATAGTACTCTTCACAAACAGAATCCCATCTGCACAGCCACTACTACCTTCTCAAATCGAGTTTTATCTCTCATGCAGCAAGGTCACCAAGTGACCTAGATAACAGAGGCATAGCTAGAAACAGATCTTGTGATCTATAATACACATTTGATTCTCAACACGAAGAGCAAGTTGATAAGTCTTCTGTAATTACAGGCCTTCCAATGTTATATCTTCCTTTACACAAGATCAGTGCCTGACACTAATGCTAGACAGTAACTAGAACAAACAACTGAGGACAAGTTCACCACGTGATTCAAAAGCACACACACCCACCTAGCTGTAACTTTTCTTTCCTGGAGGAACCGTTTTTTCATCAAATATATGCTGTATATAGTAATAACCACTTAAACTCAAAGAAGCTGAAAAAAACCAATCAGGGCTGAACACAGTCCATATTTATTTCCAAATACCAGTGCATCTGCCTTTAAACAGAATCTGTTAATATTTCCTTGGAAAAGATCAAGGTTAAAAGTCAAAGCCCATTGTAAAGCAGGAAGAATTCCAAGTCTTGCTTTGCAGAATCAATGTAGTCACCCTCTTATGAGGTCATAAGAGAGTGTTTGTTTTACGTCCTTTTTTCATTCCTACGATGCTCCAGAACAACAATAAATGAATCAAGCAGGGTAAACTGATGACAGAACTATCCTTGTCCCACAGAGGAAAAGGATGGGTCACACAAGTGAGATGGAAAGAACTCTGCATGTCTACAAGAGCTCCCATTTGAGGACAAAGCACAAAACTTCACCCTTGCACTCTGACCATGTCTCAATCTAAAGGTCTGACCCAGCTGATAATGAGGTTAAGGCAACAGCCCCGCAGGTCCAGGAGCTGGATCATCACACCCTCAACAGTCTCTATTAAGATTTCCAACAAGTCACAACTCCAGAGTAACAAAATTCACAAACGAGAGTGCAGAAAAATCCTATGGATTGCATGTACATTCCTTTACCTGGATGGACTTACTTGTGAATCCAGATCTTCTCCCTTCACACACAGGTTGGCATCGATCACATTTAGCCCAACTAACAGCCCAACAATAACTGCTCCTTCTTCCTCCATCATTAGTGCATGATACTCATAAAACTCACTGTGTTAAAGCAGAAAATTGCATCTTACTGATTTATTCATTATATGTACATCCAGTTAATTAATAATAAGTGACATGTACATCTAAATTTTCTCTTATTGTAGCCTTACTACAACATCCTTAAAGATGAACTGGACCTGCCCATACTTTCACCTGATAAATATTTAAAAATTCAAAGTGCATAGTTTGTCTCAGAGGCTATTAAAAACAAGGATACTGCCTTTGGCTCCAGATGGCTGAGACACTGGAGGGGGCGGGGGTAACAAGATTTACTTTACCTTTAAAAGAAAAACCAAAAAAACCCAGAAAAGGCTCTTCCCTACACCTGCTATTAGCCAGTTTTGAAGAGATACTGCAACAAACAGGTGTTTGGCCACACTGAGTCAGACAACTCTTAAATTGTTAAGAAGCAAGCAATGCAAAAGAAGAATGGTAAAAAATTACTTTGTGTGAAAAAATGTCTGGAATTTAGGAATACATGCTTGAAATTCAAGGAGCCAAAGAAGAGATTAAATGGATTAAAGAGAAACATAAAGGGCTGAAATGCTAAAAATGTTTTTAAAATATAAATACTTCACTAAACAAGAGAATATCAGTACTTTCTCCTCCTTGCACTTTTAAAATAAAATTTTAGATTCTGTGTAACAAACTGTGTTTCCAGTGGAAAAGGCCATAGGTGCTGAACACCAACAACATCTGGACATACCAGCATTATCTAGGCATACAAAGTAAATCTTAAAAATATGTATAGCTTATAAAACTGAAATTAAGATGAGAAGTATCTTTCTCTGTTTGTGCTTTAATTACTCCATCAGACAGGAGAAGTTATACTTGAAGAGACCAATCCCAGTGTTAGAACTGTGGAATCAAAGTTCAAAGCAAGAGCCCTCTGTGCAATGGCAGCTCAGTGGAAACCACACACATGGTAGGGATGAATTCACCTCCTCTGCAGAGGTTTTCAATGCTTATTCTGCACGGTGGGGAAACACAGAATTATTTTTTAGGAGACTAAACCTCTAAAAATAAATTGCAAACAAAAACTAATGAATTGTTTACCTGAGGAGATCTCTCTGAATGATTAAACAGCGAAGATAATCAGCCATTTTCTTCTGCATCAGTGCTAACCGTAACCAGGCCCGGGCACGGCCCAGCGGTGTCCTGAAACAAAGGGCATGAAGACAAACAGTCCCAAATTAATACCATATTGATTAAATCATGGTCTTTAACACCTTATCAGCCTACTGGTGGAGCAATTGGTGTTTCTGAAGGAGTGTTTTAAACTATTAGCTGAGCATCACCATCTGGAAAGACATAATGTTTAGGCTTTGACTCCAAGCTTCGGGATAACAGAAAAAATTTAAACTACTCAGCTGAGCTTGGGAGCAGACCCTGGAAAAAACAGGGGATTAGAATGCACAAGAGCCTGATAATCTTGAAAGTCCTGTTTTCTTCTGAAGTAAAATGTTTGCAACTGTTGAGACTCCCTTCTGCAATTTGTTTATGAAGAGTTCAGGGGAAGTGCAAGAAAATGAACCGAATGCCCATCACAAGCCACCATGGCAGCTTCCCTTCCCAATCCTACTCTCTGGCTCTACCCAACACATTCTGAATCCTACCTTTACAAGTGTACAAATTCAGTGCTATCTTAGCAAGACAATGCAAAAACCCCATGAAAACAGATGCAACTGGCAAACACTAACATCCAGCTAATTAAAGCTGGACTTTTAGAAGTTCCTCTTCTAGTGCTTGCTTACTTACAAGTGGTAAGAACATAAATGAAAAAAAAAACCCTGACAAGTTGTATTAGGATAGGAAGAGAGCAACACACTTGGCAAAGGTTATTATTTCTTCTGGCCTGCCACAAGAGTAAATAATAATTTACATGCCTATGTGCTTTAGATAAGGTCTAAGGCTATAAATTAGAACCCTTATGCTGTCATATACCAATCACTGTGTAACCAAGCCCTTTTGGAATTTCATGTATGGCCAATTATAAAGCTAAATACAAAAGCAGAGTGCAGTGGAATGGGAGGAGAATAAATTTACTTCTGAGTAGGACTCTGCAGGCAAGAATCTGAAAAGCTGCCTAATTCTTTTCTCTTTGGTATGTCACCTTTTGATTTTATACAGCCTCGGCTGACTGCACCCATTAATGTTTGCTGCAGTTCTAGACTGCAGAGTGACTGATACACAACCTGCTCCTTTTTGCATTGCTGTTATCCACCTTCCATTCACCTGTGCTCTCCCCCAGCATCATGTGGTAGCTGTTCAAAGGCTTGATTAATGCAAATGAAATCATGAGAAACCTGCAGATTCTCAGTCAGGTCCTTTATTTTCCTGCTGCATTTTACCAATACTACTTACTTAAGGCCAGGCAGATCTCTGACACTTGCTGCTATTTCCTCAGCTTCTGGATATAATTTCTCCACAAGTTCCAGAGGACCCCAGATGGTTTTATTGTAACTTAGAAAGGATTTTCTTACTACAAAAAGAAAAATCAAGTAACTGAATTAATTTAAATTACTGCAGTAGCTTCCTTCAAAATAGCTGGTGTGTGTAAGGGTTAACTGCTGTGTCCAGACTTCCAGATAATTCCTAACTGAGACACTGGTCAGCTCACCAGAATCCAAAGCCAACTTCTAAATTACTTTGCTGTGAATATAAAATCGATGTGCTCGGAAAAATTAATATAGAAAGGATATCTAGCTAAAAATATACATTACATACATAAATGCAGCTGTGGTAATACCTGGACCACGTACAACAAATGGTGTACAAAAAACCAAGTTGGTAAATGTGGACATATATGTGAAGAATTAATAATTACACTATTTGTTATAAAAGGTGACCATTTACATATTTTTTCAATTTTTTATGCAACATTACATATTTTTTTATCTACTTCAAGCACAAAAGGACGAAAAATGGTGAGTTTGGGATGAGAAATATGCAACTAGACCAATTTCCACACCTTTCAGGCCATGCTTCAGGCAGTGCTCCATGACAACAAAGAACTGCTGCAAAGGTGGGTAGTCAGAATCCAGAGTGCGCCCAAAGCTCAAGGCTGATTCAATGAGTCCTTTGATACTCAGTTTAGCCATGTTCAATAAATTTGCTCTTTCTACAGCTGTAGGGTCCTTTACAGCTAAGACAACAGAGAAAAAAATGTTATGATTCAAGTTTTAGGAGTGACACAAAGAAATAAAGTGCTTTATGGCCAACTTGTTCAAAGAAAAACTTACCTTAACCTAATAAACTCAACAGAACAATTCAGTGGGTGCTATAAACCACCATGTCATAGAAAAGCATCCCATCAAAAACACACTCTCAGTGTTTTAATAGGTGAATGAAAACCTGAGAGTTCTGCTGTTGTCTCAGCAGGTCTCAGAAGCAGCCAAGTCACTGCAATTTAACACAGCACCTCTGCTGCACTCCAAACTGCTTCATGGCTGAAACCAGTGCCCTTCCCATGGTATCAAAGCAGCCTTCCTATTAATTTATGCATTTATTTGGTGTATTACAGCAATTAATCACTTTCCACTTTCACAGTGACACAAACACATGCCTTCCTTCTCAAGCTGCACAGAGTCTCTGCCAGTAAACCAGGAGCATTTTCTAGAAAATATTACATATTGAAAATTCAGTTTCTCATCTAGCCACAAAGTATTTTCTACAATTCTTAAGGAAAATCTTAAGAATTAAAGGTTTTGCTTTAACTTCAAATTTTTGGTAAACTTTACAAAGTGTACACTGCAAAAATACATTTGGGGATTAAATCTAGTCCGTTAAAAACCCACAGCTTTTTACAATCGTTTTAGTCCATCTAAGAATGGACAAGGTTCCTCTTCTCAGAACTCCTGCTACTGAAAACAGAGTGGTCAGGAAATTCTTAAGCTTATTTTCATTTATAATGAACCAATTCAAACGTTCAGGCCAGACTGTTTTCTCAGAGACAAAACAAGCCTCTGTTTATTCACTATGATCAAAGCAACCTGGAAAGAAACAAAAGAGTTGATGATTTGCTGTTCAATTAAATCCAAAAAATGAAGTTAAAAAACCCCACTTTTTTAAAGACATTGAGACACAGATGTCAAAATATCTAGAAAAACTTGCATCTGAGGAAAAAACGTGAGCCTGTTCCTCTTCAAATCTGACTATTGCTATAGGACTTTATCTGTTTGCACATCAGAAAGCACAAAGAACCCAAATCATCATAACAGATGGATATTTTCTCAGTTCCTCAACAGCAGTGAAACTACTTGTCTCATTTCCTGCACAGTTTAGGCCTTGAGGGATTAGATATTAGAAACCCTGGAAGTTACTTTCTAATATTCTGTTTCCCTAGTTGCCTGTCAAATACCCAACTACCCTACAACCATACAACATAACTTATCTCTGCTTTCTAGGGAAAAAAAAAAGATGACTGGGATTATATACCTGAGACAGCCTTAAAAACTACTTTCATAGTTCCCCAGTACTTCAACAGAAAACCCCAGAAGACATTAGAAAACAATCAGAGATAATCAGAGGCAGGACTCTGGCAAAACTGTACCCAGTCAGCAGCCACAGCCCACTGGTTTGTCCCTTCCTTCCTTCCTGCTCAGCTGCTGGGGACTGACCAACCCCACCAGGAGCAGCACCAGCACAGCATCCCTGGCTGGAACAGGTGGAAGCTTGCAACAACAGGAGCCTTTCTGCCGGCAAAGCAGACATCCTGCTTTTTATGAGCTTTGCTACTGACAGTATTAAATACAAGTGTTCGTGTAGGAAACGCCTTGCTCAATGCAGACTTCAGGTGGGTAGCTCTCTCTTGCTACATATCCTGTCTATTTCCCTAAAGGCATCATAAAAATTCCTCTGTCAGGTGACCTCATTTTGACTTCTGGAGCTGATCCTCCTCAGACAGACTTCTATGTCTGCTGTCCTTTTAATTATCAGCCCTCTTGTCTGTTCTTTCTGAGGTAAACTGCATTTTAGGTCTGTTTTAAAGTGCAGTCTACCTGCATGGGCTTTTTTCACCTGCTTCTTTAAAAAATAAATTACAAACAATTTTTTTTAAAATTTAAAATCAAGATTTAGAATTTAACATCGTGTGTGAAATCCTAAATCCTAGCTGCTGCTGGGGTACTGTATGGGGTATTGCACAGACAGCAAAACAAGCTCTGCAGACCTCTTCTCCCCGAAGCAGCAGCCCCGAAAGGGCTATTTGCAGGTGGCACTGTTGTCGCCAGCATCACCGGGTCTGCTGGCGAGGCTCGGCCCAGGAGGCGACATTCCTCCCCGGCTGGATGAGCAGCCGAGCCCCGGCGCGCAGCCGCTCGGGCCGCGGGCTGCAGGCGCTGTCCCTGCGGCAGGGAGCGCAGCCGGAGCCTCTCCCCGGCCGCAGCCCGCAGCCCTCCGGCTCTCCGAGGCACCGCGCGGCCCCCGAACCGCCCCGCTCCCGCCGCGGNTGGCGGGAGGACCCGCCCCCGCCCTATCGCCCTGTCGCGATAGCCGCCTGTCGCGATAGCCCCCCCGCCTCGGGCACCGCCGCGCCGCCCCCGGCCCCTGGCCCGGCTGCCCGCCTGGCGAGCGGCAGCGGCCGCAGGGATGGGCAAGGGCGCCGGGGCAGCCTTCGGCACAGGAAGGCGCGGGCATAGGCTGAGCACAAGCAGCACAAACTTGAGGGTTCTCTACCCTTGTCTTGTGATATAAAGCTGAAATCCCTAGCATTTATTCCAAATAATAATTCTCTAGCATTGGATGACATGTATCAGGATAAATAGTATCTAGAAAAATCTGGGAGTTCAGTACCTTCAAAGGAAATGTGCTGGGAATTATACCGGTATTTAAAAAAACAAGTAAGTTTTTGGGGTTTAATTTTAAAAAGCTCTAAAATGTGAATCTGACAGGGAAAGAACCAAAACGCACTACAGTGTTTATCACCAAGCAAGTTTGTCACATCCAGATGGGATCTCAGTTGATGCTTACTGCACCCTAAGCACTACAATATACTTTGCTTAAAAATTATTCTTTCCTCTCCCCTTTTAGGGCAAGGTTAACCAGCAACTTGTAAAACAAAAAGGTGTTCTTTACCTTGTCCAGCTTCAGAGACTGCACACAAAACAGCACAAAGGGTATTACTGCCTGGGCCTGCAAGGAAGGACCAGAGGGCAACAGAGGGACGAACACAGCCCATAGTGACAGGGACAGTTCTTATAGCCAGCATTCCCCCCTCTTAAAAGGAAAAAGGAACTTATACATTTAAACATTAAACAGTTCTAATTGTCATGGTCTGATCTTACCAGTGTGGCATAAAACAACTTCCTTTTTTTTCCATTTTTGAGACTCTCAGCAACACATAGCACACAAGGCGTGCATCTGCATGTCTTCCAGCAGCATCCATGGCTGCTTCTGCACGAGGAAGATGTTTCAAAGGCAGCACTAGAAAAAGTGGTCCTTTACTGCTAGAAGATACTCCCTTGCTATGCATATTCATTAAAACACAGTGTTTTAGAGACTCACATCTCAATTTTGAGACCATCAGAGCAAAACATGGTTTCATCTGTAGACTGCTGCTCAATTTAGATTTTACCACATGACCAGAAGGAAGGATGCATTTTAGAAGTAGATAAGGAAAGTTCTTGTGTTTGTTTCTCATGCAACTTCATGATGGGATGGCAATACCTCTAATTTATTTATTAAGTTTTTAATAGCATGTAGATAATTTCCTGGCTAAGCATTACTTGGTGTAAGAAAACAGATTAGCCAAATCTTAAGAGTTTTCTACAAATAGATCCTCAACACAGAAAGAAAATCTCTTTTAAAAAAGTATTCTGATGTCACTGCTATAATAAAGAGTATAGTTTACCCTATTTTTTCATCTTTTCAAAGACCCAAAGCACAGACACAGTTGATGAAGCATGTATTTTCACCTGAAAAAGGAGGATATCCTGTCAACTATTCAAATTATTGTTGTGCTGTTCAAAATATCTGCCTTGTATAAAGCGAACTATTAACAAAGTATAAACAACTGTAACAAAACAAACAGCAAACTTTTATTATTTCAAACATTACAAAAAGTTAGGGAGCAGTTTAAAAGAGTGAAAATGCCCACATTTAACAAGTTTGTCTGCAACTCTATGCACACAGCTACTTGACATTGATCCAAGAGAAAATAAATGCTAATGATTCTGAAGAATCAACAAAATTGATGTTTCCACCAGCAACCAAGAAAGAAACTTCTCAGTCTCTTCAGTCTGGAATATGAGGTAGCATAAAGAAACTAACACAGATGTCTCAGGTAAAAGGTGTTTTCTGTCGTTTATATGCCATTATCTTTTAAAAAGTAGAACCTGAGCATGTAAACTTCTTCGTCAGCAAGCTGCATCTCTAGTTTTGTTTTCTGGGAAATTTTTGTTTTAAAGACTCCGGATCAGATAAACTGAAAACAGAATTTTACGATGAAGCATTTCACTTCAGATTGATCTGCTGAACACATTAGTTAATAACAGGGAATTAAGTGAATCAGCATCACATTTCTCCCTGATGTATGCAGAATCAAGAGATTAGAAATGTCATCAAGGCATCTTCACATGAGAGATTAATTACATTATGTATATAAATTTAAAAGACTTTAGCATTATTAAAAACAGGAGTAGACTTCAAAGGACAATGTGAGGCTTTGAAGAAGAGGAAGTTCTTCCATTTTTTTTTCCAAACAGCACAACACAGCACCTTAATTAGGAATTCTAACAAATGGAATTATGGTATGTAAACTACATTTTCAAGTTTTTAAAACCAAACTGAGCCCAGAAAACTGTGACTCAATACAACATTGGTTTACACTCCCTTCTTCAAGCGTGTCTCCACTCACTTATGCAGACAACTGTTCATCAAGGTAAAAGAGAATCCAGCAATATCCAGTACTGGAAGGAACAGAGTGCTTCATATTTCTGGTTTGTCACAAGCAAGCTGGGAGCTTTAGTAGCACTGTAACCATCAGCTTTTTCAAGAAATGTTTGTTATTTTACTGAAAGGAAATGTCCAAAGTAATTGAATGTTTCCTGTTTTGGCTGCTTCCAGACTGAACAGTGCCCATCAGCACTGATACCCCAATAACCAGTTATTTGCATTAAACAACAGCAGAAGAAAAGATACAAAGGCCTGTAAAATTTTCCATCTTCACACTCATAAGATGTTACACTTGTGGATACTTTCATGAGCCCCAGCTGGAAGATTCAAGATGTAGCAAGTTAAGGAAGCATTTTGATAATATTTTGCTTTCACAAAACCTGTTAGAATATGCATTGGTGTTTGCAAAGAAAGCATCTAACAAGGTTCTCTCCTGTTTAAATAGGAGATGGAAACAGCAGTAGCTAAAGCTTACTCAGTACAATGCCAGAGAGAAAGAAAAAACTACCAAGTCATCTGAAAGTGACACTATTTTCCTTTCCACTAAGATTATTCATGAAGCAGATGTGTTAAGTGGAAGAAAGCAATCACACTGACATTAAGATGCCAAGAAACTAAAATGATCATGGGAAAAAATGCAAAAGCATTAAAAATTAAAACTTCAGGCTTCAAAATAAAAAAAATTATGTCAAAGTTGACTTGTAAGTCAGCATTAACTTCTACTTTTGAAGACAGAGAAGGTTCTAAATCCAGCCACTAGCTTGATCTCAAGTATATGTCTGGCAAATTTAATCAGCAAATTTTGTGCTGTGTTGCCAATCACTGTTAAAAGTATAACCTAAATAATCAAAGATCTTTCCATCCTTACCTCAAATCTCAGCAAGTCAATCTTACCTTTCCCCTTTCCCAAACCAGCGTGGAGAAAAAGGATATCATTGCCTGGGACTGCAAATGGCAGAGGAGCTTCTCCAAGGGGGGATAGCAGCACAGGGATGGAACACAGCCCACCATGACCAGTTTGTGCTTGGCTCTTGTGATAGCAACATTCAGGCGGCGCCAGTCCTTCAGGAGGGTGCCAAGCTGTTAAAGAAATGTCACTTGCTTTTATTTTTCCTACTTACTGGACATAAACCACTCATTTTCAAAATGCATCTAAACTACTAAAATTGACTGAAACAAAGTTAATAAGACCAACTTACATTTTCATCAATACTGTTCCTAACAAAAGACACAATTATGATACTTTTGTCTCTTCCTTGGTATTTGTCGACCGTGTTGACTTCCACTCTGTTCTCCTTCCATTTTGCCATCAAATCAGTGATTGTTTTTAACTGATGTCTGTATGGGGATATAATGCCAATGTCTGAGGGCTTACAGCCAGCCTGAATGAAGAAGAAACACAAAAAAAATTGTAACTGCAGTTGGCTTGGGAAACTCAGTACCATCAGAAGACCATCGAGGATTTTTTAAATTTAATTTATTTTTTAAATGCTGCCAGATATTGTATCTACGCGAATGGAACTGTAAGTGTGACTAAGTATTAACTAAAGAAGATAAAAAATATTGGTTAACTGCAAGCTCCCGGGCTTTGTCTTAACTTTGCACAAAGACAGATATCCTTGAAATCCTCATTTTTCTTTCTACTTTAAACTGCAAGGTAAACACTCAGAGCTCCTAGTCTGTACTACCCCTGAAGCTGACTGGATGAAATAAGGAACAAAGGCAAATCCTCCCCGCTCTCCCCCAAGAAAGTGCTCATCTCTCAAAAGAATTTGGCATCCAGCTTTTGTTTTTCATATCTCAAATCCAACCAGGCAAGGGAAAGGGAAGGGCATGCAGACCTCAGGCTCCTCACTACACTGACATGTAGCCAATCTTCAATTCATCCTTGAGATTATCCCCAAAAGAACTACCCAATACAATTGCATTACGAAAGCAATATAAAAATGATTAGCTATAAAGCTCTGCCTCCAAACCATGTAATAAAGTAAAAGATACCTTAATAAATAAGGATGTGAGGAAAAGCACTATTTTAGCTTCTGTCACATTACTTATGCCACCTTTTTCTGCCTGTTCTGGTGCTGGGACCTTTAAAGATAAAAACAGAAAATAATGACTTTTGCTGTCTGTAATGGGGTACTATATTCTGTCCCTAACTCACTGAGTCATATGTGGATTTAAACTAATGGTATTAATTAAAAAAATAAAGTAAAATGCTAAATTTTACTTAACAGAGGAGCCTGTATTGTGAATTAACTTTGGAATACTGCATTTGCAAAACAAATTGGAACAATGCCCAAAATGAGTTTCTAGCACTAGCTAGTCACCTTAAGAAACTGCCAAAGCTTAATCCTCTGACTTTACTGTTCACACATTGTACATCATAAATCAAAAAACCCAAAAATGGAATTTTCCAGCTGCTAAGGTAAGAGAGCAAATTATATTTTACATGGGACTTTTGCTTTAATGCTTTCCATACAACAATATTTACAGTGAATTTTCTTCATTCCATGGCATAAAGGATAATTTTTTTTAATATTTGAAAGCCTACATTTAAAACTACAGCAAGAACTATCCAAAAGGGTGGTATTAAATTGAACTCCCAAACTTTAAATAAAATACTCACAGAATTTATCATTTCTTAACTATTACCTCCCTTTCCCTACATCATGTATGAATGAGGCCAACATGCTCAAGGTGTAAACTCTTGTCATTGTGGTGTCACAGTTTTGTAATTTTTTCTCTTTGCTTGGCTCTTGCCTTCTCTAAAGTTGAAGTAGCACCAATAAAAATGAAGGTGTCCTCGATGGAGGGGGAAGTCTCCAAAGTCCACGTGCTCAAGTTCTCTTCAAGCAGAAGAGCACTGTTTTGCTGCACAGTTAATTTCTAACCACACTGGCATTAGTGGAGATAAAAACTACACAAAAATCATTTTAGTAAGTAGAAGTTCTAAAAGCTGTCATGCTTATGGTAACACATGCTTACATTTATATTTCTCCTGTTCCCATAGGACACCAGCAGAACCCCCAACAAAAACAACTTGGGCCTAGATTTTCTCAGGAGGCTTGCCCTAAATTAAGGATGTAATTTTTCAACAGCCAGCCCCAAGCTGTCAGAGAAGTGCAGACTGACACAGGGGTTGGCAGAAAAGAAACAAATAGATTTCCGATTGCTGTCACAAACATGTTGCATTGTTAAGCAGAAAACAATAGAGGCTTTTTTTCTTTTTGTAAAAAGCCAGCATAATAAATCTAAGCTCCCTGGTGGTGTCATGGTGTTTTTTCCTCTTCTGTCTCTCTGTTTGTATCCCTCCCCCCCAAGTCTATTTCTTCATAAGCTTTCCTTGGTTATACTATAAACAATACAGGGGAAAAAAACCTACTATGAAGTCAAAGAAAATGAATGCTGGTTTTGTTTGTTGTCATGTTCAGTGGGGGTTTTTCCATTTCCCCCTTCATGACTAGCACAATACATGGAGTTCTGACAGGAAGTCCAAAAGGAGAAATGACATTATAACCTCATGTCTCAACAAATCTAGAATATTTTGTAAATAAAAACTTTCCTCCTGGCTCTATGAAGGGGACAGCTGCCTTACACTTGAGATGGGCTTTGTAGGGAAAAAAAAAATGAACAGAAACTCTAGTTTTCTCATTAGCAATTTTGCTACGATTACTAGATGAACAGTGTTTCAGCCAGGTTCCTATTAACAAGCCTCTTCCCTGGGACCAACTGTCTGCTTTCCTGGGAAAGGGACTGCATCTGTCAAGGCATGTCTCCGTTTAGTTTAGACATTTTTAGAAATTTCTTTAAGTCATCACAGTAAACACTGCTTCTTTTTAGGTCATTGAATTCTATCAGATTCTATCTAGGTCAAGATGCTGTCAGAACAGTTATAAAAAAACATGAATCCTGTACAATGTCATAAGGAGCATAGAAAGGCTGGTGAGTTCTAACCAGGGTCAGCATAAAAGATCATCAGTTGATATAATTATTGGCAAAACACAGTATTAATAGGAATCAACATACACCTTGTTAAGGAGGAAGAAAGACTCAAATCATAATCTAATCACCAATTACAGTGACAAGTGCTAGAGACCAAAAATAGGTACTAATTTATTAATCTTTTTCCACACATGTTTAAACTCTTCCTCATTTTTCCTGCAAGTCAGTTTCTTTGCAGAAATTTTATCCACACTAGAATTTTACTTTCCCAGCAAAATATTGAGTCTCCATGAAAGGACACACCTAAACCAATTTACTCCTCCCTTACACTTCAGTGTACAGAATGTCTGCAAAATTCCATGAAGAATTGCAGTTATTCCTGGCACTGGCACACAGCTTTGACACCGCTGACCCTCAGGTCCTGGAAATATAGCCATTCCCTGGTTGCAAGGACATCCAGTATGGCTACACTCTTTGAGCTACACTGTACAGGAAAAGCAAAGTTTACAGTCCATTCAATATTTTCTGAAGTATTATCTAAATTCAAGTTTTCAGCTGTTCTCAGGTGCGATGTTTCCAGCAGCACTTGTACCACCCCTGCTGAGCTATGCCAACAATACCAACATTTTTGTGCTGCACACTTTACACCATCCTAGAAAAATGCTTTCTGAAGTTCCCTGTTGTACCCTACCTAAACTGAGTGAAGTTTTACATGTTGATTGTATTGAAAACTTGCCTCAAAATACAATGTTGAGAGAGCATAAGGAATTTTACCTTCTCTGTGTTCAGAAAACACACAGGGGTGTCTGGATCAAGGACTTCCTTCAGCCATGTCTTTGAAGCATCCCCAAGGTCCAGTTTCAATTTCTTTAGGTTGGGCAAGTTAACAGTGGCATTTGATACCTTCTCTGAGCCACATTCCAGTTTGCCTTCATATACCAACATGTTACTCAATGACATAATCTTACTAAAGATTTGAAAAACAAAAAAAGGCATAAAAATCTTGCCATTTCAATCCCACATTAAGGACACAATTTAATAAATAAAAGTTGTAAGTACCTATTCATTCTGTATTGCACAGTTAATTGGATAACAGCATTTTGGTTTTGTTCCAGCCTTTTAAACAAGCTTTCACTCATGCCAAGATTTCTGTTACAACACAAAAACAAAAATCAAAATGTGTCAATCAGAACACTGCAAGCAAGAGCCTTCCCAGAATTTGTTACTAATAATTGTCCAGAAGGATTTTATCTTACCTTGCCTCTGCATTCAGCACAAGTGGAGGCAGCTGCTGATGATCCCCCACCAGCACAAACCTTTTGGAGCAGAACAGTGGGCCCAGGCAGATGAGCTGGCTTATTTGGGAAGCTTCATCAACAATGCAGAAGTCAAATTGCTTCTTAACAAAGATGGGGTGATTTACTCCCATGCAAGACGTTGCTACCACTGGCTGAAAATTGAAACACACTTTAAGGTTAAAGTACATTTTATATCCTCTACCACTATGTTCTCCATGTTAAAAGAAAAAATATTTCCCATTAAACTAAACTGTAAAATCAAAGAGATCAAATTATTAATCCTCGAAATCAGACCAGCATAACTTAGACATATATTGGCCTGACATATTCTTGCATCAATTGCAAGTGACAAACAAAATCAGCTTTAGAGCAGACTGTAGCAAACAACTTGTTCCTGTCATGTGTTCAGAGTGATACTAGGTTCTATTAATTTACAATTCATGGAGTGTGCTGAAATGACTGCTGTGAAAAATCAGGTGGCTTGGGGTTTTTTTTACAATACTAAAGAGAGGATAAAACAACAGCAGCACAGTTCTTGCCACCGCTGTGCTTCCACTGCAATCCAGGACGACTAAAATAAGAAATGCTAAGTCATTCCCTTTATGTCTTCAGTCATTCCCCTGCAATGCTTATCAATAAAAAGTAAATGGCACTTTTTGTGAAGTTGGCATTTACTCCAACTACCATCAAACTTTATTCTTTCAGCAAATTTAATTTAAAGCTGCCGCTGACTCATAGGACCCAGCTCCCATTATGGTTTGCATTAACATTCACACAGACAGCACTAATCTTTCAATCAAAAATAAGGGTTTGGCCAGGTCAGCTCCACAGCATTCCACTTCCTCTTCCCCATCTGCTGATTGTACTAATGGCATTAGGAGCACAAGTGGAAGGGAGAAGGGACGAACAGCAGCAATATGTGAATAATGTTAAAGGAGGCTGCAGCAGCCCATTCACAAGATCTCAGATAAAAGCACTGCAGTCTTTGGGGCTTATTGCTTACAGTGATGAGTTAGTTTGTGTGCACATAAACAAAGCTTCTCTACTTTCAGACTTAAGGTAGGTCATTACTGGCTATAAAGAAATTGAAACAATGCAGAGGTTGAGTACCACTTTCAGCTCAGATTTCTTACAGCAGTACACACCCTTGGGATGGGTTCCTTCTCTGCAGCATCCAAAAAAAATACTAATGTAATTATCTTTAATAATTTGTAGAGCTAGCAAAAAACATTTTTCTCACCTGACTATTATAGACCTCTTCCAAATCTGTTACAGACTTAATTGATCTGGACCTGCAAATTTCTTCCTCAGTATATTTCCGAATATCTGGATGAACCTTCTGAGCTCGCCCCAAGCGCAAGAAACCAACTTTGAATTTGGCCAGTTTCAGCAGGACGTTGTCTACAGCTGTGTGTGTAAAACTGGTCAGAAGGACACTGAAGCCACAAGCAGAAAGAATTCTCACCTAATGAGTGGCAAAGGGAAAGAAAAGGAGAAGTTGTTAGTTCATCCACAAGAATCAACAATCCCAGGTTTGAGAAGGTGAAAAACACGAGGGGTTTTGGATGGAGCCAATAATAAGCATGTCTGAGCCGTGAGCTGATGACAACTGGAAGCAGGATAACACTGCTGTTTTAAGAAAAACTCACTCAGCCCACAGCCTAAATCCAACATGCTCCTACAGTCCATTCCTGGGGAAAGAGAACCACCAACTAGAGGAGATGGTAGCAGACTGCACATAGATTCAGCCCCACAGGTTCATACAATTTACAATGGACAAGTTACTGGCTTCTCAAGAAGCTCTTTTGAGCTATAACTCAAAGAACTTGAGGACTTGCTGGTTATTTGAGCCAAAGTATTTTAGCACTAAAACATCACATAAGTGATTAAATATCACACTTCAATCTCCTCCCTCCCACATATACTCCTACACAAGCAACAGACAATCCTACTCCACAAAATCCAATTTTTGTTCTACCAAATATAGGTTAAGCAAAAAGAAGTGTGTTTTATTCTTTGAAATTATACTGATACTGTTAGATTAAGTCATGACGCTACACAGTTGGTTTAATGCTATCCTCTACATCTCACAAAAAAAAATTAAACAACAAGGTACATGATCTTACTAGAGCACATATTGTAGTGGTTTTTCCTGTTCCAGGCATACCCACAATAAGTGTGTAGTCTTTTGAAAGTAGCACTTGTTTCATTGCCTGTTTCTGAGGCTTATTTAGACCTTTTAGAAGAAAAAGCAAAATTAAATTACTATACTTCATCATAATTGTAATTAAAGTTAGAACAAAACTATAATTTCCTCCTTCCCTAAAGCCCTAAATAAAGACAAGAACTGAGCAAAGTCTGTACATTCTAATGAAGATATGACATTAAACATAATACACAAGGTAAGTAGTAAAGGGTCTGCACTACAGTCCTAGAAATAAGTCACTGAAGACATTTTTAGTTTTAGACCTTTTGTGACTTTTTTTCTGATATCTTAATTGATCACCTCCATATATTGTGCCTGGGCACTTGTCTTTGATCATACCACTTTCACATTCAAATACACAGCTCACAGCAAGGGGTGATGAGCTGCACATCCAGAATTTAGAACAAAAATTACAGCAGAGCTTGTCTGCCCCGGTCTGATGCAAACAAGCAGCACATTTCAGCTATTTGGACTAGGCAAAGCTCAAGCAAAATAAGACTTCAAACTGAGATTTATAAAAAATTCAACTTGCTCTAAGAGAATTCAGATAAATTTATGTTTTCACAGGCAACTCTGTCAGAGAATAAGGAAATATTTCCATCAAATACAAGACACTGCCTCAAACCTAAATAAGATTTGTTTTTAAATAAGTGCCAGAAAGCATCACACACCACAGAGCCGCCAACAAGTCAGCAAGAGTGATTATACAAGTGAATGCTTACACTAAAACCCATCTCCTTCCTCTCCCTCAAGGTCAGCTTCCTCTGTCCCAGGAGCTGTCTCTGTTCATTCCTTTTGTAAAGGTTACAGAGGGAATCATATGGCACTCTGTTTGCAACTGCATGCTGCAGCAACTAACAAAAGTAAAATAAAGTTGTAAAGAAGTATCTGATCAGGTCTTCTTGGGATTAAATTAGTCTTCAGCTAGTTGGAAGACATCCAAGGCAAGAACTTGGTTTTGATTTTTAAGCTGAAAATTGTCACTGGACCCTAAAGTAGGAAAAACCTGTTATATTTAGCATGATAAATACTTTGGCTATAGAGACATACTACTAAGCAGAGGATTTTGGGGAAAGTCACTTTGTACCTTTTAAAATATTTGCAACAGTTTCCTTTGCTTCAGGAGGAAGGACAGAGCTCAAGTGCTGAATAAAACGTGGTTTCTGGAAGTCAATTATCAAGTTGCGGAGCCTTTCACTGTGGATAAAAATAAAACAAAACAGAGTTACAGTAAGAGTAACCAGTTGAGAAACTTTATCTGAAAATATTGAAAGTATGAAATTATTCTCATTTTTCATACCTGACTGGGCAATCTTTCATCAATTTAGAAAGATTTTCAAAAGGGACTCCTGTACCAACATCTCCTTCATCATGATCCAACCTAAATATGGTGTTCTTGGGGAGGTTTGACAAATTCCTGAAGGATGATAATAACATGGATAAAATAATTCTGTTTACCAGCAGTATGTTGATTAAAGACTTATTACTACATATTAAATTATATCTTCCAGAGATCCTAGAGTGAAGCAATAGCTAATAGAAATACACTATTAAATGATCTAAATAAAGCATGATCCCAATAAGGGATAATAAAACATAAGCCAAATTTAAAGACAATATAGACTGAATAATGAAAGTTACTATTAACACAGTAATTACTGTATCCATATAGTTTCATGTTAGAGATGTAAGCAAATAGAGTTTAAATGTGCTTTTATTCAAACAACCTAGTTAAATAGACAGGCATATATATTGACCAAGTACTGACAATTTCAATCAAGACAAGAGAATTTCTGAAGGGTAAGCCAAAGCCAGTAGGAAGAGTCAGGACATGTCACAGCTTTTTGGACACCTTGCAGTACCCTTCCTCAAGCCAGTACCAGAGTGTTTGCAAACAGATATTTTTCTTTTTTTATCCTATTACCTGCCCAACAAACAGGAGACTTTTGTTCCACTGACTTCTCTAACATAGCCAACAGCCAAACCAAGTAAACCCTTTTCCTCTCCACTCACAACCACTCGATCACCAACCAACAGGTTTGTTCCAGGTATGGCACCATTTCTACGCTGGAAAAAATGTAGATACTGTCCCTCTGAAACTTCACGGACTTCATCAACTCTGATCATGTTTCCAACACAATCTCCAGCCTTCTCTCTATTAAGATAGATATGAAAAAAAAGAAATATTTTAATATTAAGTCCCTCCCTGTGTAAGAATTATTAAGAAAAAAACCCCACAAGTTAAAAAGCATACCACCCACAACCAACCACCAAAACCAAAATACAAAAAAAAAAACAAAAGGAAGGAAGGAAGCATCATTGCCACGAGTTTAGAAATTATACCTTACCTTTCCGAAGAAGGTATCATCCATATATTTTTATATCCCTTTTTGTGCTGTCCACTTTGCAGCTCCAAGGTTAACATCAGATACCAGAGGCTGAAATACTCTAAGTGGGAGGGTTTCAGGTGCTGGGTCTCTCTGTCAATGACAGGTACCATAGCAGGAGGAAAGGCCACACTGGCCATCTTCTCCTCTACAGCCCTAGGAATAGAACCAACCACAGGAAAGGCTCAGCCTGTATCCCTTTTTTCCTGCAAGTCCATATGAACATAATGACAATCTAAATATCTACTGTAATGTATGAGATATATTAATTTATCATTACTTGAATGAAGTTGAATCTGTATCATTTGTTCAGATGCATAGTCTTATATGAGTAACTTTACATCATCTCTATGATTTTGAAGGGCAGTAAGTTAATCAAAGACCAAATAAAGGCATTTCAAAGATAGTAATGTATACATTTACAGAGTTGATCTTTTAGTCCTTTTATTGTAACATACAGATATTATTTTGATATTTAGCTAAGCAATGGGGATTTAATAATTAATACACAGGCAAACTTCAAGTCAATTTATTTAAAAACTAAATATCAGTAGACATTATACCCAATCATGTATACAAAACACGACCAGAGAGAGAAAAGCTTATTCAGAAGTAAATAGCTACCCAGCTATAATCCTGTTGCTGTAACAACTGAGTATTAGAAGTAGGATTTCACAGAAACATGTCATGTATGTCCACAAAGCTCCTTCAATGTACTTTTACCCCTAGAATTTTAAAAACAATCAGGCATTCTATTTACACAAGATCACCCCAAAGGCTCTCCTGTTCTAACATACCTCATTTGATCTTTTCCATATACAATTTTTGGTTATTTTTTGTGCAGCATAGACTAAAACTTCTAACAATCCTTAAAACAATTCGAGGACTTCATGTGAAATTTTACCAAATATTTGCTTATGACTTATTTTTAACAGCAGATGCAAGAAGACTTCAGAAGAGTAGTATCAACGTATCAGTACTTATGTGATACCCCACAGGGAAACAATCTTCTACAGAGTCAACCTGAAAAAGCACTTGTCCAGCCAGAATTCAGGCCCAAAAGACTGCCTCTTTCAAAGAGCTGCAAGAATACAGCTTTTTTAACAGATTTGTTATTGTCATCAAGTATTTTGTTGAGACTTATCTCAGATTTTGTCTCGCAGAAAGTGTACCTGAGCAAAAATATTAAGTCTCTGTGAGATCAGGAGCTGAATTTTAAAAGTTGTAGAGGGATCTGTGGAATATTCTTTTGGGGTGCTAGAGTTCTCAATAAATACAAAACTGTCAACCACAAAAATGAAATTATTGTAACAAAAGATACAATTATTCAAGCTCATTTAAAAACATTAGTCAGATTTTTTTTTACCTGCTGTACAGAAAGCAGTTATGCATTTGGGAACAATATTTACATGCTTGACTGTCATCAATCACAGGCGGCAAAGCAGCAAGCTGGGAATTCTGCCTTCCCACAGCAGATTTACAGGTACTGTGTGTTAAGTAGAAGGCCACATGATTTCTTAACTTCATTAATTCTATAAAGAAAACAATAAACTAAGCTGATGTTTTTGTTAGCAACAATTTCTGCCTCAAAAGTAATTAGCTATCAACTTTTTAGTCAGCTAAGAAGAGATTATCCCCATAGTAAATCCTTGTGCCATATTAATAAAACAACTGATTTTTTAACATAAGCTTAGTAACATTTTAACAAGTGATGCATTCCTAAGTACAGATATTTTCATAAGAGTAAACTTTATAGTTAAAAAGAAAGATTTTAGTAATAGTTAAGAGAATTATGGTTTCCAGGGAAAGGGAACAACTTTACCTCGTCGGTCCATGCGAGCTCCAGAAACAGGATACATTGTACCAGTTTTTAGATAAAGAAGAAATCCAGCTTCAGGATCTACTCTCCGCTCTAAATTCAACAATGTGTACAGAATAACCTGCAAACATTATATATAAACTTATTCCAGTATAGTTGTTGTGGTTTAACCCCAAGCAGCAACCAAGCCCCACACAGCTGCCCACTCACTTCCCCACCACAGGAATCAGGGAGAGAATTGGAAAGGTAAAAGCTGGAAAACTCATTGAGGGTTGAGATAAAGACAGTTTAGTAGGGAAAAGAAAAGCCACACAAGCAAACAAAGCAAAATAAGGAATTAATTCACTGCTTCCCATGGGCAGGCAGGTGTTCAACCATCCCCAGGAGAGCAGGGCCCCATCACGTGGAATGGTGACTTGGGAAGGCAAAACTCCATCACTCCAAACCTTGGAGTGCTGCCCTCCCTCCTCCTTCTTTCCCCCACTGGATGTACTGAGCACGATGATCAGCTACACGGTCTGGAACACCCCTCTGATCAGTGGGGTCCTCTGTCCCCTTTGTCCCCTCCCAGCTCCCCATCACCCCCAGTCTCCTCCCCAGCGTGGCCCTACGGGGAGCAGGAAAGGCCTTGGCTCTGTGTAAACCCTGCTCAGCAATAACAGCAACATCTCTGTGTTATCAGCCTGTGTTCAGCACAAATCCAAAACACAGCCCACACTCATCTGCTGTGAAGGAAACTATCGCTGCCCCAGGCAAAACCAGCACGGCATTAAAACCAAAATACATTCCGAACTGTATTTAGTTCTTCCACAGTTTATATAGCTAAACAGCCATTGTTATCACAAGTCTTCTAGAAGCTGTAAGTAGTATGAACTTGACCAAGGATTTAAATTAAAAGGCATCTTTAAAACCTTATAACAAGGCTACTACCTCTCTAAACCAGGCCAGCTATCAGGAAGTCTGTACAACACCAATTCCTGAAACGGTTTGCCTCAATCTAATATTTGAATGTAGTAAGAAGAGACTAAAGAACAGATATTTCAGCATAAAACCCGTAAGAGTGTTTGCAAGTGGTAAATGTAGATACTTCTTACTACTCAGTTCACTTTCATTTTATACCAGCAGCTTTGGGCATGCCAGGATGAGCCATCCCTGAATTTAGATTATACCACATAAAAAGTGTTTCATACTCATAAGAAAAAATAGGTCATCTAACAGGAAAGCATACACAGCCAATGACAGTGAAATGAGATATTTGGTGTTTGTACCTGACTTCTGTGCTCTATGGAGTTTGATTCCTTGCCAGACTTGAGCTCTAAAGGCATTATCCGAGACTGTACTCCAGACTGGCAATGGATTTTCACCCTGGCTGTAACATCAATCTTTCCCTTCAACCCAAACCTGGGAGACCAGATATTCTCTTCAATGTCCAAGATGTCTACAATCTCTACCTTAGAAGATACATCTTCTGGTTTTCCACCATTTGACCTAGGAAGAAAATTAAGCCAGAAGTTAACAATTTCCCTTAATGCTTGATATTTAAACATTAAAATGTGTTGCAATTAAATATATAATGTTTCTGCACTTTAAGTGCCCTTTTAGGCACTAACTTCAAAAATAAAATCCATTGAATCTCAGTCAAACTACCTTCCCATTAACAGAGGAAGCATCATATCAGAAACTAACTATAGTTTTTGCTAGTCACCCAAATTTCAAAGTTAAAATCAGACTTTAAGATGTTTTTAATAGTTTCTGGTCTTTTCTCAACAACCACACTCTAATGATATACATTTGACAGCAGCATACATGTTTAACTCAGACCTCCCATTTCACTGAAACTTTAACACCCTATGGTTATTACAATTAACAGCAAGAAGCCATAGACAAGAAGTGCTCAGCAGCAGTTGAGTAAAATCACTATTTCACAAAAAAATTGTTATATTAGTCAAGAATTCTGTTTGATTAATAGCTTCACATTCTGATTTGTAGTCTTGCTCATAACTACAGTAACTCCTAGTTTAGTCAGCAGCTCAAATATCCTTGATTTTCTACTCACTAAAAGCTATAGTCTGTACCACACTGGTCACAAGGATTTTAAGATTCATCAGTTCACCCTCAGGCTTCATGTCTTGCCCAGTACCCACAATGGCAGCTAAACATGCAGCACAAGATCAGCTCTATGGTCAGTGAAGCCATGAGTTAGCTCCAAATCACAGATGTGCATAAGAAGTTCTAAAAATTAAAAGTGAACTAAACAAGATATACAACATAGAATGGTTTAAACTTTTAATTCTGGCTTCTTACAGTTTTAGTTGCATTTTATTTTGGTTTGCTGGATTGTGCATGAAGTCTTCCGCCCATTTAAAAAATGATGGCAAATATTCTTCCACTTCTTGCATTATTTCTGCTTGTTTCAGATTTAAGTGATACCTAAAAAACAAAGCCATGCACATTAAGGAAACAAAGTATTAAATTTGCTGCTGGTATGAAAGAGATTTGCCTCAAGTAGCAACAAGATCAATGGAAGTAACTGTCAAGTTTCTGTAAGTATCTATAAACAGCAGACAATGACAGCTTCATAGAGGTTCAACTCAATTCATTAAACTATTAACTGAACATCTATTACAAGAGATATACTATACCAGAATATCCATTTCTGATGCAACTTTTGAAACAACAGGTACAGCACAATGAGAACATCAGCATGGCAGATGTGATTAAACAAAACTAACAGTTTGACTGCAGGACAGGAGTACCAGACTCATGCATTTAAATATGGCTATTCATACAATTGATGCAACATTAAAAAAAAAAAAAATTAAAAGACCATTTGCTTTTTGTCTGAATATCCTCATCTGCTCCTTGCTCCTCACATACATTTTGACAGGACATGACATACAAGCTAATCATATAGCATTAGATAATTCAGTGCTGGCATTCACTGGAAATGATGTCATTATTCTACAGCAACAGAGAAATACAAGTGGATTTTGCACAAAAACGTTCATACAAGTGCAAATGACCACAGGGAGCAGACTTATGCAACTTATTTTTCAATCCCAACGAACAGTAGCCTACATATGCAAAAAGGAATTGCAAATTAACAGTTTCTTGGAGGCCCAGAGTGACATAAAGGCCTTTAAGTAATCTTAGCAGCCACAATTCAAAATATTACCTCATAACAGAACTAAATCTTGCCAGTACAACTTTAACTTTTGAGTTGTCTGGGGCTAACAAATACTGACACTGCCCAACATACAATTTATAACAGTCTAGATATAATGATTTTTAATTTACATGAGTAGAACTGTATTTTAATCAAGTCTGCAGTAAAATGTTAAATCTGAGAGCCATTCATCTTACCATTTTCTGATGGACATATTAAGACTATTTATTTGGCTAGCATTCCTATCAGCTTTGCTGAGAAAATGGTCAGTCACAAGGTTCTAGTTCATTGCTGAAGATCATAATTAACTATTTGTCCCATTCTAATCAGCTTTGGGAGATGCCTGGAAATGCAATGTTAAAGACACAAACACTGCAACCTGCTAGGCCTGAAAGTAAGACAAACCCCTGACACATTCAGTTACTCCAAAAGACTAGTTCAGATCTATAGAAGTAGCTCAGCAGAGAAGGCAAATTAAATTACATTATCAAATGGGGAATTATCTTACTAAAAGATCCCCAATTTCCATTAAGCAAAGTCATTTGGCAGAACACTCTCCTGATACCAGTGCTACATTTTTTAAAGTACAACTTAATCTGCTAGTTCAAAGTGTTCCTGCCCTGTCTACCAAACATAAAAGACAGCTGTAATGCTACTTACATTTCTTTGAGATACTTTTGTCCATACACAATTTTATTTGCTAGTTCTTGTACCTTTTCTTGTGTCAGGTTATTTGTTACTGATTGCTGGAAAATGTCATGAAGAATTGTACCAACGAGCATTTGACGAGAACCAGACTCAGAGCCCTGCAACAGATGTTACCATACGTGAAGATTTATGCCCATTTCATGCCAACTTTTCAATAAAATTTCTGGATTTTATTTGCTGCATATTATGCATTGCACTTATTTAATTGCAAGATTGTGACAGCTTTCACCTCACTAATGACTGTCTAGTCAAACCTGACTGTGAAAGCAGCCAAACTGAAATGGGTCTCTCCCACTTATCCCACTTTATCTCTCACTTTTATTCCAACCCTGACGATGTTAGGATACAATCCCTATGTGATTGGCAGGTGAGAAACAAAGGCTCAGATTAAAATGGATTTTGAGAAAGTTTTGCCTGTGGGTATTTCCTAATGCAAATACCTACCTTTACAATCTTACACATATTTCTTGCATGAAGCAGTTTCCTGTCTGTTACCAGCTCACAGGAAAATCATTCCATGTATCACCAAAATGGCTCAGAAATCATTAGTAGGGCTGGGCTCTGTAGACTCACAAGAACTGAAAGTGGTAGTGAAAGACCTTTACATGAGTCACCACCAAACAACTGGAATCCTAAACACTGTGATATTACAGATCTCTTACAGACCAGTCACTTGTGGATTGCACTCACAACAGGTGGAGGGTGTTACCCCAGTCAGGACCCAAACAATTGTCCCAAACAATTATTTTACTCCCCTTACTCCTCTAATATAGGGTTGAAAACCATTCCATAGTCTTAATCTCCTGTACTTAATTTTCTTGTTTCAGTCACAGGTTCCCAGCCAGGCTGTTTACCACTTCTTTAAAATTTCCTTACTCATTTGGATTTATATTCCTATCATGTCTGGAAGTTTTCATCAGCTGAAACTGGCAGCTGTTGCTTCTCTCTTTATCAGCATATTTCTCATATATCAGCAAGGATACTACCACAAGGAACTTCTCCTCTTTCCAAGAACCAGCAGCTGGATTCAGATTCCAGAGTTAGCCCACACCAATTATTAACTGAATTTGCTAAATTCTTCAGAAGCTCTTAACTTGGCCAAGTGTGGTTATGTTTTCATATGGATGGCAAGAGGCACATCCCTCACAAAGGATTCATATCCACACAAAATGTGGCAAGAGATTATCAAAAAAATTATCAGAATCCTAAGTGGAAAGACCAGTTCTTTAGCCTGGTAGCTGTATTAAGAATACTGCATTATTTCAGGTGCAATTTTCTGAAAAACAAGAGAAGCTCAACCACAGACAGTTTCCATCCCAAAATATTCCGTGTTGTAAACATGAATTGCTAATAACGACATTCTGCAATGCAGCCTCACAGCCAGATTTAATACTGAGCTGACCCAGCAGCCTCAGTGGAACAACAACTCACTGATGGTCTGGAACTAACACTTACCCTAAAGCGTTCGCTCAGCACTGCCCTCCTCATACAGCGAATGCTGTTGGAGATCGTGGTGCCAGAGAGCAGCAGGTCTGGGTACAAAACCAGGTACCCACACTGGGCATCTATGACCCAGCTGCCAGAGCTGCACTCCCCTTCCAAATGAACGATGTCCCCTGGGACAACCGGGACAGACTCCCTGCAAGGGAATACATTGAAACAATCATTTGCAAGCAGCAGACACAATGTATAGGAATTAACACCTTAACAAAGCAGATTCAACGTTCTTTGAAAGAGGAGCGTTTGGGTTGGGTATTTTAAACAGAGAATTTATCGACCTAGAAAAATTCTGGAAGTAAATAAAGGCCTTTTTACTGACAAAAATTTGATATTTTCAAGTACATGCATCAGGACAACCTGTAAGTTGGGGAATCCTGTTGGCTTCAAGTCACTCCAGATTCATGTGTTCAGCTATTACAGTCTCATTATGGTTTACACTGGCATATGAATTTTGCATTATGTGAGATCTACCTTCTTACTTAACAATTCTATTTGGTTCAGAAACTCAGCAAAATCTAAAAATATTGGTACTGATATAGAAATTTCAGGGTTCAAGATCTTTTCCGTCAAGAAATAGACTCTCATACTTTTCTCTCACCTTTCAATCTCAGATAAAAAATGAAAAACAGTGCCAAATAGCACACATACCCCCTTGTGTTTCAAAATAATGTCCAGTCTTTTCTTCCGTAACATACCATGTAATGCACAAACCCCTAATTTAGAATCCTATCCTTGCTCGAAAAAAACTTTTGCAGTAGAGCTCAAGCTAAGGTGATTTAACAGGCTGCCTAAAACCCTCCTATTTTACAGATGTGACTTTAAATATTTGTATGCACAACGAGGTTATATAATTTGGAAGAACACTTCTAAATAATGTAAAACAGTTAAACAAAACAGCCTACTTAGACTTTAATGTCTTGCTTTTTGTTAGAACAAAGACAAATTAAAACTGCAGGGTAGTAATACCCACTCAACACATTACCTGACATCAGTTCTCTCAGGCTGAATATCCATTATGCTAGCATACTGATAATATTACATTAAACAAAGATAGTTTCAGGATCCTGTATCACTTTTAAGGCAGTAAAACTCAACTCAAAGACAACACAAAGAAAATTGGTTTAATAATCCAGTATTTCTTTCTCTTTTCAAACATCTATGTATCTGTATGGATTACCAGCCATTCCTAAGAATGCACAGTTCTGTATCTTCCAGTGTGGGAGATGCTGTAATTGTCAAGTGTTTCTCAGGGTCACTTCCATTTCTCTGTATTACACTGACTTCCAGCACACGGTATCTGTTGTTCAGCCCATTCTTGAGGATTGTATCAGGCGAGTCAGCCACTTTCTTCTGAAAACTGAAGTAACAGCTAATTACAAAAACAGAACATTATTTGAAAACAGCCAACCTACAGACAAAAAGAAAGCTTCAAATACAAACCAAATTTTACTCCTCTGCAATTTTTATAAATATTTTCTTTGGGTTTTTTTAGTTCTGTACAGGTAGAGTGTAGGAAATTTCTATAAATATTAAGTAACTTGCTATTTATTACATTTAGTGCTTCATTTTTGTGCCCACATATCCATAAGCACTTGCAAATTAATTATAACTGAAATGCAAACCCTGTGCTTGTGAGAAAGCTTGTATCTCCCTGCACGCATGAACTCCCACAATCACACAAATACCTCGAACACGGAGCAGTAAATTTTTACCTATTATCTGAAATTGATTAGAAAACTGATATTCAAGGTTCAGTTTTCCAATAGCCAAAATATGAGATAGAGCGGCCAAACCTGCGGCTCTCCTGTCACAGAGCGATGCCTGGGGGAGCTGCAGGGCATGCGGGGGCAGAGCCCACGCCGGGGCCCCGCAGGCCGCAAACACCCTCAGCAGGGGGGTTCCCCTCACCGCTTATCCCCGGCAGTCCCGAGCGCTTCCCACCTCCCGCCCATGCCCGAGGAAGACCGGTGCCGCCCCGCCAGCCCTCAGAACCCCATCCCGCCTTCCCGCGCCCGGAGCCGGGAGCGGTTTTAAAGTTCAAACCCCCCGCGCTCCCGGCCGTCCCCGCCCAGCCGTGCTTCCCCTTCTCGGCCGCTACCTGTCGGCCATGGGCAGGTCCCGTGCGGCGNAGGGCGGCCCCGCGCGCGCGGGCTGAGGGCGCGAAGCGGCGCGCGGCTCCTCGCGCCAGCGCTCGGGGAGGGGCGGGGCCCGCGCCGTGAGGGCTGTGAGGGGCAGCCCCCGCGCTCTCAGCCGTGCCCGGTGTTTATTTCCACTTTTTCAAGTGCTGTCTCACCTCCGACCCCACTTCTGCTACCGGTGCGGGGGTATGAGGTAATAGCAGACGTGCCTCCTGCTCCCAATTCGCTTATGGGCCCATCCGAGCCTGAGACTTAAGCCTTTCCCCTCATAAAGGTGTGTTGTCCCTTGGCTTTCTGAGATGATACTGAAGTTTCAGATACACAGGTTTCACTCTGCTGCAAAGAGGACAGTTTTGGCCCACGGTTAGACATTCCAACAAAAGGATGAAGTTCACATTGATGAATTTTAAAAGGTGAGAACATTCTTATGTTAGCCCCTTCAGCTTTATCTGGGATAGTCCTGAAATAGATGCAGTAAACTACATTAATGCTGCTTTCAATCACAACATTATTTTCTAAGAGAAGCTTAATTATCATTTATTAGTTCTATGTTGATGCTATTAAATGCAGTCACAATTTGGTGTTAAGAGATTATATAAATTCTTTGAACACTTGCTAAGCCTGTCTCTTAGGCTTTCTGCAGTCTCTTTCATGTTGCCTACATATCTCTCATACACCAGAAAAGAAATATCTCGCCAGAATATGTTTATGAAGTACAAAATATGCTTTAAATAACTTTTTGAAGTTATCTAAAATTCAACCAGTCTGGGGAATCTCTAGGGAGAGTCCTAGTGCCAAAAGCTGGACAGAAGTGTTCAGACTCTTGTCTTTTTTTTCTGACATCAGTGGTTGTGAAAAATGTCTACAATTTTAAGATACATCAGCATTCTCCAAGTTTAACTGGGTAGATTCAGGAATTAATATTAAAACACTTTCATACACTGTTAGATTTTATTTTGAAAAACTAATTCTGAAAATACAGCACAGTTCCATCAAGTAGGTATGTTTTTCACATTCAATACCAGACTCAAGCATTTAGGAGACACTTTTTATATTCTTTTCCTCTCAAGCATGAACATGCTGGGTTCTACATTATTCTGCATAACAACTGACTAACTTACCATGACACTCCTCAAATATGGCTCTTGCAGTAGAAGATGTAAAACTCTTAATCATCCCTAACAGTATTCACATGAAAAAGAACTGGCATCTGAGAAGATGCTTTGTTGCTCACACAGCAAAACAACAGAAATGAAAAAAAAGGCACTTTAGTTTTCCTCATACAGAGGATTTACCTCTACTGCAAGAGCTTTAAAAACCTAAAAATTCACTGTGATATTGGTTAGCTTTCCTTTATGTGAAACTAAATATCAGATGAAAAAGCATATTTCTTGTCTCTTAATTAGGAATAACAATGTTGTGCATATTCACCTATTAGGGCAAACATACAGGTAATTCCAGAAACATGTATTCCTTCTGGTTGCAACACATACAAATCACACAAAGACATTAGCTCAAAAATTTTAATAAAATATATCCAGATACATCTCATTGCCCATAGCTACACTGTAGATTTTGAAGAAATACATAATTTTATGAAACTGGGGGGGGGGGGGGGGGAAATTGAGCCACAGAAGTTGGTATTGAATATATAGCTGAAAATCCAGTTTGTTAAATTTGTCAAAATTAAGCAAATCAGTCTTATCATCCACCACTTAACATAACCATTGCCAATTCTCAGAAGACACTCCTAAAATATTTACAATAAATAAATAACTTACATGAAGTAAATGCTTTACAGTTTCCTGAATCATGTGAGTAAAATCAAGAGTATCAATGCAAATCATGTATAAAATAATTCCTTCCAGAAAAGGAATTACAGGAGAAGGCAAACATGCAATAGTCTATTACATACCATACTTCAGAAACAGTACATACACACACCTACAGACTCCAGCACAATCCTAATTTTCTTTTCTGTGTGAGGTTGGATATGGTCCATATGCCTAAACAAGTAAATGCAGCAGCATGCAGTCTTCTTTGTCACCATGATTTAAGGGAGGGAAAAACCTGTTTACACCAGCTAGCACTGGAAAGCCTTGAATACTCAGCCTTGAATAAACCAAATCAAGAACATTCAGCTCCACAGAAAAGCTTTCTAAGACTAGGCCCCTACTACCTGCCACAAGGACAACACTTCTAGCACTCATCCCTGTAAAATTCCTCCCTGCTTTTACTTGTGTAGTACTGCATTTCTTAGAATAGAATGTATGCCAAGAAACTGGTTTCCAAATTGCAAGGTTTCTAATACTGTTAAATCCATCTTGCTGGTTCTAACTGAAATGGCTGAAGAGACTTTCCTGTGTACCAGTCTGAAGACTTATGCATTGTTCTTGCATACAGAAAACTTGTACAGAAAAAGAATGAAAGGCTGCTTGAATTGTGGTCTGCCAAGCTCAGCTTCTACAGACCTGGCAAGGATCTGAATACCAAAATCACTGCATTATGTTCAAATCAGTTTATTCCATTTCATTTTTAAAGAGCAACAGATGCCTAATTACTAGCTTAAAAAGCAGCATAATCAGCAGCATGTAAGTCCTGGAATGGTGATAAAGCTAAATAACTAACGGCATGGAACCCGTATAAAACATGGGTGTCATCTCCCAAACTGTGTCATTCCTAAAATTCATCCAATGAAGCTAAGATCAAGTGCATAAAAGTGTCTAGAGCTAGCTAATGTTTCTTTTGATGTGTCACCCGGTTTTGACTTCAGGAAATTAACCATATTTTGGCAAATAAAGATGTCAGACAACAGCAGGTCCACAGTAATAGAAAGCTTTTTTTTTTTAAAACTTCAAGTAATTTACTTGTCAATATAATTTGAGGATTGATAGTGTAGTTTTACAGAAAAGTCTTCTAAAAGAAAGAATCAGTTGAGGTGCAAGAATTGTTTCATAAGTTCATACGTGGTAAAAGCCACAGCCTGGGAAGGAATACAACGAATGTAATTTAAGGATAAACCACGGTATAATCCTCTTCGTATTCCATGTTGTTGATACACGTATTTCAGTGTCTGCACCATTGTACTGGAAAAATAAGAACTCAAATCATTAGTGGATACACATATTCAATATCAAAATCATTTTCTTTAAATACAAGACACTTTTTGCTTTGGTTTTAAGAGATCCATGGAGAAAACCCATGGCATTCCACATAGCAAAGCCATATATGACTAAAAAGGCAACCTGAGCAAGAAATTCAGACCCAAGGGCTGGGAATTGGAAAGAGGATGGTGAAGTCCCAGCTAAATAAGTGTCAATCTGAAAACACCTGCCCTACAAGAAATATTAAGATATTTTACACCAGAATGGCTCCAGACATTCTCTTGCCTAACTGGCAGGAAGGACCTGAGAAGCATCAATTCCTTTCACAAATAATAATCTAAGAATATAATATTTGACCTGATTAAAAGCAGAAATTGTACTGTATATGCAAAGAGAATTTTTCTCACATACTTGTATTGAAACTAAGCAAACAGATGTTAAATGGAAAGCACTTAAGGTGCTTGGTACTTCCATGCTCTCGAAGCCAGTGCTCTTGGAGAACATCTTCCATATGTTCCAAAGCTTCAAGACTTCCTGCTTGCTTTATCCTCTCCTCCTCTAAGACATACATGTGTCTCTCCTCCAAGGCACAGCTCTCAACAGTCACAATAAAATTGTTAAATTGGGAAGCCTTGTGTCTGTAAAAGCAGTTCTCACAAATGCAAAAAATAAAACCCTGAGAACAATGAACACATTTTTATTTTAAAATTATCGGGAGTGGAAAATAGCCAAGTTAAAAAAAAAAAAAAAAAAAAGGCTGCTAAAGAAAACCAAACAGAACCTTCACATTTAAGCAACATCAAGGTTGTTTGTGAAACAACTGAGGTTGTTTGTGTTTGGTCACTCAGACTACTCTTGGTAAGATCCAACTTTCCATGCAGGTGGTTCACACTGAATTGCACTGGATTCAGACACACACAATTTCAGAAGATTGAAACTAACCAAGAGAAAACTGTCCCAGAATTGAATTTGATTGAGATTATTTGAAATTCAGAAAGTTTTTCAAGATGAGAGCTGATTTAGTACTATTATGGTTTAAGTTATTATGGTGCTTCCACTTCTACTGCAGGAACCTCAACAATGTGTGGGATGTAGGACATTACCATCAGTGCAAAAAAGCTCAAATAAAATTGTATTATGCAAAATCAATTTATGGAACAGATTCTGCACTATTAAAATACACTTTGAAACAATTTCATTTCAGTAGAAGCATTCAGTCTCTCAGAGATTTTGCTGATATTAAAGGTAGCACAAGTTCCATTAAAATACAAAAAACCATTTTACTAATACAAACACAGGATTATTAACAAGGGTGCCATTGTGATTTCTGGTATTTTTTTAATCCCAGATTGATAATGGCAGCTCTTGTCTGTGTGGAAACTTCCTTATGAAAAGAATGAAGAAATCAACAACATAGTAGTTCTGGGTGGCAAGGGGGTTGTTTCCTTGTTTTTAAAATTTAAAATTAAGAACTGAACTTTGCTCAGGCATCCAAGAACTCAGTTACTACAGATGAAAAGGAAATACTTACAGGCACTTTTCAGAGTCTGGGAGAACTGCTCCCAACTGCATTCGCCTACGAGTTACATCCAGGGGATACCTACAGAGAAGATATTTAAACAGCAGTTCAACCAGACGTGTGATGACTGTTTGAATATTGTTTAAACAAGAATACAAAGAAGTCCACACACAACCTCCAAGCTCCCTTTTCAGTGAGTCAGGAATCCAGCTTAGATTCTCAACACAGCTGAAAGTTCTCCAAAAAGGGAGACTCCCCTTACACAACCAAAACTAGCAAACCAGAGCTCTTAATATATTCCATTTGGCACAAGTAAGGAAGACACATGAAGATCAGATGAGAGCATAAAACAGTCTGTAAAATGCTGAAGGGAAAAGACACCTGCATTGAAAATAAAATTAACAGTTGAAGGATTAGTAGGCAATTATATTTGCAATGCAGTGATTTAGTGAAAAATCCATGCCATAACAAGTCCATTAACTTATTTTATGGACAAAATAAAATAGAACAAGGACAGCATGAGAAAGGCAAAAGCAAGCAAAGTAATAAAAATGGCAAATACAATATCTAAGACTTGTCTTTTTCTTTTAATCCTATGGCTTCACAGGTTACATAGATTTGAAAGTAAATTGGAATAATAAAATCCTGCAAATTATGTTCAGGGTCAAAATTTCTTAGCTTTCCAAACAAGCTAAGAAACAAGATTGCTACTAAAATAGATTCCAGGGGATTTTATGAGATTTGTCTGAATTTGTTTAATCAGCTCATTGGATATCTCTTAAAGAACCCTGATGATTAAATAGATATTTAGTAAAGAAACAATAGGAAATGCCTGAATTTCAGTATTTGATTAACTAACTTAAAAACCTTACTAATAACTAGACTTAGATAAAATTGTATCAGATAAAAGTTTCTTTAGAATGAACAGCTGTAGAGAGGAAAACCAACCCCATACCCAAACTTACGATATCGTCTGAGCTATTGCTCCAGCTATGCCACCACACAGCAGATTTACATGTGTTTTCAAAACTAAGACATCAGGGTTATCTAATGAAGGCCGTCCAAGCAAGTTAGGTGCTTGAGCAAGTCCAATGCTCTTTAAGGTACCAAAGGTAAAAAATGAAAAACCTAAAAGGAAATTTAATTTTATGTACTTTCATTAAAAAGCAAACTATTTGTTGATGCATCATCATAAACAAAAAGCTGAATTTACAAAATGAAACTATTTTCCAGTTCTTTTAGAAGATTTTTCTTAAGCAGAAACAAATAGATAAACAATATTCTGAACTTCTACAGTAACTTCTGTCCAAATGAATTTGTGTTTATACATAATGCTACAAGAATGCTTTAAATAAGCTAGACTGCGAGTTTGTTCCACCTCACCGCTGCTTTACGTGCGGGAGTATTTACGGAAAACCACCAGGAGATGGAGCCAATACGGAGGCTCTGAGGCTCCACTTACAGAGTTTCAGAGAAACAGCCTCCATGCTTCCTTGAGGAACAACTGGAAGCACAAGACAACCACTGGTTCACCTTTCTCACTGTCATCTCCAAATTTCAGAAAACCTAGGCTTTGACTATTGAAGACACTTGTTAAGGAGCATCATTGAAGATGATTTGAACAGAAGCTAATTAACTAGGTGTGCAAATATATTAAACAAATTTAGTAGTGCACATAACTGCTGAAGGATTACCACATTCTGTTTTTAACTTACCAGCATATGGGGCCATTCCCACCACAGTTGGCATCAGCCCTCTGTAGAACCCACTAAAACCACCTTCCTTTGAAAGAAAAATACAGCAGCATTTGTGGCAAGAAATACAAGTGTCTGAAGCTACAGGCCTGTTCATACAGAGTCCCATGCCTGCAATCTGACTAGCACCATCTACCACCAAGGAGCCAATGTCATGTTCTGGTTCTTGTGCCTGAAGGATTGAAGGGACAATTGCCTGCCTCCATAGGAAATAAATACGTGGAAATGAAGGAGAAAACTCTACATCCAACATCATAACTGGAAACATTTATGCATTATACACAGCCCTCCTCCCCAAATCTTTTTGATAACATTACTTTTCTTGAAAAGCAACTTCTCTGCTGTTTCTGACCTCCCACTTACATGAGCCTTAGCTACAGCCTAGCAGACTAAGTCAAAAGCAGCATCCAAATGACTTTTTACATTAAAAAATACAAAGTGCCCACAATGAAGTCATGTTATTTTTCACTAAGCCATTATGTTCAATGCAGTGCAACATTATTTAAAGAGCATACTTTGCTTTGATAGAATTGAAGATTAAAAGAAAAAATACCTTTGTGTAAATCATCTTGAATGCATGGATAATTCCCATGTACTTGTGTTCCCCTTTTACTTGGAACGCCAGGCGAACTCTAACCATATCAAGAGGGTAAGTACAAATCACTGCTGTAATACCTTTATTAAAAACAAAAACAAAACAAGCAAACAAAACTCACCTACACCTTATCTGATTCTGGGATTATTTTGAAAAGTAGAATTTCCTTTTGTGGCAGTGAATACAATAGCATATACAAACTATATTGTTAAAGAAACACTTAAAGTCACAATCAGCAAACAGGAACAGTAACTCCAGCAACACACAAAGGATTTATGTTTGTACTTGGTGTTCACTGAAGCAGCACACCTAGGTCTAGATTTTCCAAGATTTATGGGCCTGACTATATTCACCTGAATAATCTTATTGAAATTCATAGCTCCTAAGAATCAGGCTAGTCAAGTACATCAGCTTTACTGGATTGCAACCATGAAACCTAATCCTACCATATTAAAAAAAATTTCAAAACACCAAATTTACATGTTTTATTTCAAAAAGGTTCTGTCAGAATTTGGTGTGATGACTGGGTACAGATACATGTATCTACCGCATCTGAAAATACTAAACATATTCTAATGACACACTAAGTATTCTCTAATTACATTTAAAATAGAGCCAGGCTCATACTGATGAGGAGTACTTAACTGTGTTGCATTACTGCATTTTCATAGTTCATGTTACATCAGCACTTCTGTTTTAAGACTGAGCAGAAAAGCTTTCTGGACTTAAGATACAAAATAAAAGGAAAAAAAAATCAAATCTTAGGAATCACCCAATTATAAGCTGCTTCAAAATGGCTTAAATGCTGACCAACTTGCAATTTTGGAAACACAACTCCAGCACAAAAGACAATTCTAACAGTTACTGAGAAACAAATTCTTTCCAACTGCTAGGTTTTGAGGCAAATCACTCAAAGGCTAACAAAGTCTTTGGAGGGAATAGTTAAAACTGTTGACTAACAACAGCGGTCATTTTCTGATGGTACACCACAGTCACAAAAAAAACCTCCAAAAACAAACAAACAAACAAAAACACCAAACCGAAAGAACAAAACCCAAACAAAAAAAAGATCTGGGGAAAGGAAAAAAAAGGAAGTAAAAATGTTTGTAATTAGCACTGTTTTCTAGCAACTGCTCTGATTTAGCTAAATGTCACTATTTTAATTTGGTCCTACAGAATATAAGCACACTTTTTATTCTGGCAGGAAATTGTCACTTCCTCTTAAGTTTTAATAGTCTCCTCATGACATCTCTTTTTGTAGGTGTATCATTTCCCCTCCTTTCCACAAGTCCAAGAGAAATCCATAACAGGGAGAAGAAAAAAACCAAACAAACCAATAACAATATCCTGCAAACACAACTCCTGCAAACAAGCTCTTCATAACTTTTATGTCTGGAATTTAAAAAACAAAAACAAACCAAAAAAGCACCACTCTGATAAAGCTGAATGATCTGAAAGGTATCCAGATGGTATCTAGATGGTGAGGGAAAAAACAAAAAAAACCACTCTAAGTAAGCTATCCAAAAATCTCACAGTGGTCAACTGTCAATTGAAAGCCAAGTTTGTGGGTTTCTAGAGTATCCCACCACTAATTCATTTTAGAAGACAAAAACACCTCTTTTGGAGATTTTTGACAAGTCCTCTGTAAAAAGCAGACATCTGCAGTTAATTTCTGATGTTATCTCACCCACAGGATTCAAAAGTTGGAAGCTGCAAAACGCTAAAGCAACTTCAAGACTGTTTCCACTGACCTACATGAAATGCAATCCCTCAGTCTAGAGCCTTTTCCTAATGGATTCCCTGAGATGTCCAGAAATATCATAAAATAGATTAATTCAAGCAGTTAAAAAAAAATTAAGAGGCGGGGAAAAAGCACTTTTACAGGGCTTAAGAGTACAAAGGAAAGTCATCTCACTTCAGAAAGCAGACTTTACCCCCACTTCTCTTTCCAATCATGCACTGATATGTATCCAGGAACTTCCTCTGAACAAAGGACAGCAAATAGACCAACCAAGAGCTTGGTGAATGCACTATTTAGTGAACACAGTCTGAAAATCGTACCAAAAAAAATGAAACTGAAAGAAACCATATGTAATAAGGATTTAAACAGAAACTTTTTTTTTACATTTTCTTAAAATCTTCTAGCCATGAATTCTGAAAAAAACAGAACTTGGGACATCAGCCACAATATAGGCTGTCTTGTAGCAACTGGAAGAGGCATGTTACTACTCATATAAGGAAAATGTACATACAAGGGATCAAGATTTCCTTTGGGGCTCAAGACAGACACCACCCTTTCCAAGAGGAACGGCAGCCCACCTGTGGGACACAAAGCCATTGTGGTGAAGTCTACAAAATTACTCATCCCACCTCTGCTCCCTGAGTACATGTCACAAGAAGTCAGAGCACAGCATCTTAAGGCTCAGTCCCAGTCTTAAAAAAGCCAAGTCTATCCCCATTAGTGATAGCTAAGCCAAAAATCTCTCCTGTGGTAGGTTAAACAGGACAGACTTGAGAGTATATCAACAGTTAAGAGACATATACAGCAGTTCCCACTGTCTGACCTCAAGTAATCATAATAGGGGAACGGAGCTACTCCCTTCAAAGAGCCACTTCCTCAAAACCAGCAGACTTTTTCAATGCCAGTGCTGACTCAGGAGCCAGGGAAAGACCATTCTTCACTTCCCATATTGTCCTCAAGCACCTCTGACCACTCTTGGGGACAAGATACTGGGTTACACAGACTAAAGACTTAGTGACAGTGAAGCGCATTAGATTGTCCTTGATTTGCTTCCCAGGCTTTGGGAGTTAACAATGAGATTAGCTCTATAGGGATTTATCTGTCTCCCAATTTCCCTACTGTCCCTCCATTCTTAGTAATTTCCTTTCTTTAGAAATAAAAATAAAAAAACTATCTGGAGCAAGAAAAAAACCACATGTGAAATACATTTACATTGCATACAGTTGGTATGCAAGTTTTTATGATCCCTGTATCATGCTCTTTGTACTTTATCAGTAGCTCCAGAGATCAAACTAAGCACTGCCAGGAGATTCAGAGGAATACAGCTCAAAAAGAGATAAGCACAAGACATAGCCTTGAACTGCAGAAGATTTGCTCCTTAGCTAATATAAAGGTTAATTTATCCAAGTAGCTTCTTCTGAACAAAACATAGCTTCAGAAACTACATAAATAGAAACTGCTGATGACAAAAAAGATTTATCAGACAGGTTAAAGAATGCCTAATTTACCAGTCCTAGTATTTCTATTTCTATGTTCTATGTTCCATTTCTATGTAGTATTTCTATTTCCCTCCACAGTGCATCTGAAGAACTAGACCAGATTCTTTTAAAATGCTGACTGAAGTAGGTAACTGTTACATACTACTTAAAATTGAGACAGCCAATATCCTCCTTGATAGTGCTAAATCAGTACTATTTTCAATCACTTTTACTAAGAGTAAAAAGCTAAAAACAAAAACATACTTTCTATATTAGTTTAATGGAACTTGAGTTTATTCTAGATAACATCTAGTCTTTTTTGGCTTTGTTATTTTGAAGTTAATCAAGTGCAGGAGAAGAAATACACATTTCAGTGCATTAAAATACACATTTTATTTTGGATTTTTCTATTAGAAAACTCTTTAGAAATTTGTAAAATCATCCTGTGATGTTTTATTTAATGTTAGTTGTTCATTTTTGTTATTTGACGATTTTCTTCCTAAACCCCACTAACCTCTATGATTTCTCATCTGCCCAGCTCTTTCCTTAAAAGAAGCTATACACTATTTATCTGTTAATGAGGTGTTACAGCTGAAATTTGAATCACACAAGACCCAGGAAATTCAGAGTTAGAGTTACCACAGTAACTTTAACTTGGTCTCCTTAAATATATGCATTACAATAAGGTTCTTCTTTTCTCTCCCTCCACTACCCCCATCCTCACTGCCTTGTTTTTCCCTGTGGATATGCTTTGGATCCTATTTATCACTTACAGAAGATACTTAAATGTTTCCCACCACTTTGAAGCTGATTCAGGTCTGTTGACCACCAGTTGCGTTGGAAACACTGACATAAGCAAGATTTAAGTAGAGTGGGTACAGAAGTGAAAGCAGACAGAGCTGCCTGGCTAGATGGTGTAGAGGGGGAAAAACGTTAAAAGAATACAGGTTATCTGTTCTCAACTTCTTAATACTGCATCCCATGAAACTGGGAAGTCCCCTCTGCACCCACACTGGGGTGTATGCAGCACATCATCTCCTTTAGTGTTTAAAGTATGGAAGAAAGAAAAATATCCTTTATTGGAGCCAGCATAGGCAGGAAAGCAAGAAATATTGGCAACTGCTTTCAAGTCTTTTCTTTTTTGTTTGCAAACCTAGAAAACTTCTGTACCAGATTTCAAACTCTCTGCTCTTCTTAGTGCCTCTTTCCCCCCCTATATCTCCTTGATATACTTAAGATAAACCCTCCATCTCTTATTACCCAAAGAATATCCCAAGAAGCAGTTAATGCCACCTAGTAAACAAACAGTAAGACACTCACATGTGACACTATATATATACTTGACTGCTATGTTCATTTCACCCCCAAGTCAAGCTCAGTTCCTGTTCTGGGGTTCTAAAAATGAAACTATTGAGTATATCGTACCTAAACACACCTCAAAGCAGTTCATTTGATCG
>VZRO01002494.1:1002386-1019045 GCA_013397915.1 Daphoenositta chrysoptera
GGGGGTTATTCAAATGCAAAACGCAGTTTGTTGGCCGAAAAAGTCCGGTATCCCTGGCTGTGCTGGAGCGTGTTTGAGCTGCAGCAGCCAGAGCCTGCCTGGAAAAACCCGCCAGGCAAGAGAAACTGCCTGTAGCCTGCATGGACGACAGGGAACAATTAAAAGGGACCCTGCCGGGCCGTAGGGGCCCCCGGCCAGCCGGAAAAACCCCGCAGCCCACCCCGCCTCCCCATGAAACTGGCGAGCGAGGGCCGTGCAGCATCACCCCGTGGAGGTGCCGCTGGTGTGCGGGGCTGGGGGGAGCGTCCCCGGGGGTGGCTCCCCGCCTTTGCCGCGGGAGAAGCCGGCGCGTCCGGATGGGCGCTGCGGGTCCCCAGCGCCGCCGCTGGGGTCGGCCCCATTGTCTGCAGCCCCGGGGAGGGCTCCCGGGGCTGGGGGGCACGGCCGGCGGCGGGGCCGGACCGCGAGGAGCCGCTGCCTCCCCCCAGGAGGGCTCTCCTGCCCCTTCCCTTCCCCCTTTGGGGTCCGCCTGCCTGCACTAAAGGAACCAGAGCTCTGCAGGGCTGCAGCCTCCGGGGTGCTCCTGGGCGCTGAGTGCTTGTCCAGCTGTTCTTGGAGCTGGGGAGAAGAGTGGTGGTCTTGTGGCAACTGGAGGTTTGGTGCTGGCGGGAATGCTCCCTGCCGTGCTCGTGATAGAACCAGGGGAGAAGGATGCGGTTCGCCGAATGGGTAAGGAGAAAGGACGAGGCGGCCTGCTGGGAGGCAGGACCGGCTAACCTTACAAAGGTATGGCTGCTGGCGCCCGGGGAGCGAGCAGTGGAACAGGCTGGGTTTGTGAAGGGACCGGGCGCAGCAGTAGTCAAAGGAGACGCGCCAATTGTGTGCCCAGCCTGTCCTACACTCAGCCAGCCTATCCTGCTGCACCCCAAAGATATTTAAAGAGCAACGTAGTCCGCATCACTTGTATCTCGGCCTACGTAGCAGCTACCCAGCGTGGTGAGATTGCTACTCCTTTAAGGAAGAGAGGGGAATGTGCAACGGGCATTTGGAGCAGGGCGTGAGCACACCGATGTCAATGCAGACCCTGTGAGGCGGTGGGAGCCGACTTCTGTAAACAAGCTGGCCAGGGTGGCTACACCAGCACGGATCTGGCTAAAGAGCTCTTATTCTAGAAATTGTAATACAGTAATGGCAAAATGGGCAAAGATCACAGCATTAGATATTTAAATATGACCAAGTGGATTTCTAAGGCAGAGGTATCTCTTTAAATTTTCAAGACAATGGGAAAACCTGGAAATTAATAACAATAATCTTCCAAATAGTAATAGTTTTCCCCAGCTGTGCTCAGTGCTTTTTGAAGTACTCTTGTGGAGAGACAGAAAGCTATTCTGTGGTGTAATTATCCTGTTTTTATTATGTCAGTCAAGATGAATTAGGAATACAGATTGAATTGGGAAGCCTTAACATTTAGTCTTGGTCTGGGCAGGTAGCCTGGTCGACCCTAACTGTAAAGGAGGAGAAAGCTGGTTTATGCTTTTCAGAGGCAGTTGCTCTGCCAGGTCAAGGGGTGGTGGTGGTTGCTCTTGGGATGAGGGTCAGTCCCTGAAGATAAGAGGAGTTTGTTGTGCTTGGAGGAGAGGAGGGCAGGCTAGGTTGTGCAAAGCAGGTAACTGGGGAAGAATTCAAGGTGAGATATACCAAGGAACTTTGATATCCACGGTTTCTGTAAGACCTAATTTGTCACTGTGTAGTCATTCAGAATCTTCACTGATATTGTTTTATTATGACTGGTATGGTACCCGTGGTTGTTAAAGCTGGCCTAAGCACTTCCATCCTGCTTTCTGTTTTCAGATACTTAAAATTTTAAAACACCTTTCAGGCTGAAATTTTCCAGGCTTAATCTTTGCCTGAAGGTTCTTCCCTCCACCTCCCCCTTCTTTAGGCTGAGTTTGAGATAAGGTGATTCAGTTAATGGTGGTGGGGGTTTTTTTGTGGGGTTTTTTGTTGTTTTTAAGAAAAGGCAAACCCCCTGAAGAATGGAGTCATATTATCAAAAAGAAATGCTTTAAACAGCATAAATGCAGAATTAGAGAGGCATATGATTAGCAAGGGTGTTTTGTTTGTTTTGCTTGCTTTTCTTTGAGTTCAAATGTATCTGGAGTGTTCTAGTGGATGGGGTTTTTCTTTGGTGAGCCTTCAGAAATTCCTTCATAGCTTTTTGCTCTTTAGCATTCCCCCTGTGAAGGTCTGTGTTTGGCTGCACTGCACGTAGGTTAAAGTAAGCTGCTCCTGCATGGCTGAAGGGAGGATACTTGCACATTGTGGTGTGAGTCTTCACAATGGATTTTTGGTTCAAGTTGTTTGTCTGAGGCTTAATCTGATTTGTGGTTTAGGCACGTGTGGTTCCTTGCCACAGTTCTATTTTTTCCTTTTTTTTCCCCTCATCATCCTAATAGAGCTTTCCCTAAACTGGGAGGAGGTCTTCTTGTGGTATTTTTTTATCTGTGTGAGTCACTGTGCAGGCTCCAAGGTGCATGAAGTCATGATACTGCAAAATGCTAACCATGGACATCTCCTGCTGAATTCATGGAGTGTGCCTACTTCACAGCAGCCTCTTTACTCAGCGAGGTGGCAGCCCTGCCTTATCCTCCAAACACAGAGGTGGCCTTCTGGGGCCAGCAAGGCCAAAAATTTAGGATGAAGGCCTTGGTGCTAGGTTTGCTCAGCATCATCCTGTGTTGCTGATGAGTGAGTAAAGGATTGTGCTTTATGTGCCTTTGTCTGTGAGAAACTGAGGTGGCATCCTGCAGTGCCTGTCCCACATTCATATGCTGCTGGAAAGTGTTGTCTTAAATCAAAGTTTAATATATGTGGATGAAATATGGCTGGTTGCCTTAAGAGTGGCATAGTCCTGTAACGTAAAGCAGAAAACCTATATGGCAGAAAATGGAATGGGGAGGCCTCTGTACAAGGCTGTTTATGAAATAACTCATGGTGCTGAGATGGCAGATGAGAAGCTTCATTTTTATTTCTTAACCAAAGCCAAATGTGTATTCAAGGATTAAAGAAGGGGGAAAGGGAAAATTAAAGCTGATTCCCTCCTCCTAACCCATTTCCCTTCTTTTCATATACAAAGTGTTCTACGGAGCAATGAGTAGGTGCAGGGAGCTAGGCCAAATTGGAAAGCATGTTGGCTTTGGTGCAGCTGGGAAGAATATGCAGGTGATGTGACATGCTTTTGCATCTGAGGGTCAGAGTTTTTTAATGTCTGTCTTCTCTCGTGTCTCTTGCATCTTCCTCTAGAGCACTTGCTGCCAGAAGATGAGGTGTTTTCCAGTTCTAAGTTGTGCATCTGAACTTGTGTGAAGGCTTAGTCACATTGCAGCCCTTATTGCTTGGGACCTGCATATTATTAAGTGGGTTTTATAAAAGCTTCTAGGCCTGTTTCCCCTAAGGGCAAATCTCAAGGAACTTTTTAAAAGATACCTAAACACTAAACCAAAATGTATTTAAGTACATCTGACTGTAGTGAAACCAGGTGACTAGTGAAACTAGGGTCTGCTAGCTGTGTCATTTTTTTTCCCTGTACTGCTCTGTTTGTTCAGGGGTCACTTGCCATCTTTCACAACACCATAAAAAAGCTACTGCCATTTTTTATGAGGACACGTCTTCTAATATATTTCTTTTCCCCCTGCCATCTTCCAACAAGAATCAAGTTATGTAACAGAATCTTGATTGACACTGTCTCTAGAATGAAAACTTTCTGTAACTTTTTCTTACCCATTTGTGTAAAGTGAAACATTGTGGGTGGGTTTGCTTGGGGTTTTTGTTTTGTTTTTTCTGGAGGCATTCTGACAGTATGGGGTTAAATTTCTTACTTTGTAGACAGAATTCTCATTGTAATTGTTTGGAATTTTGACCAAGACAGGACTAAAAGATTTAGCCTTTGATTAGCTTTTTTTAGCAGTATTCGTTGAGGATTATAGCAGTCAGTGGAATTGTTCCAGGTTTATTACCACGAATGAGCAAAACTTAAGCAAGAGATAAGTTGGCTCAAGTAACAGCTTCAGGATGCACTGGTATTATTTAGGGCAGTTCCCTGCAAACTCGCCTGTCACCTGTTGCCCCTTTTACATCCTAGAGATGCCTGTGCTCCCCTGCTAGGGAAGGCATGGCAGATCTCACCTGGTTTGGCTTTCTGAAGAAAGCATTGAAGTAAGTTTTTTTCTCTCCAGGATGATAGAAAAGTGACTAGTTATTATATTGCTCCACGAGGTTTATGTTTTATAATCCTGTTGAGTACACATAGATGTTTTGGAAATATAATTAATTACTTGCTGTGAAATATGACCAATGTGATAAAGCCATTTTCCTTAAGAAGTGGCATGAGGTGATTTGCAACTCATGTTGTTGAATCTGATGTTGCAGATATCAACAGTCCTTGCTAGTGCTTTAAATGGAATAGGTGAAATATTTCCTAGTGTTATAGAAAACAAAACTTGAATACCGACCTTGCAGCTGCCTAATATTCTGGTCCTAACTGTGGAGAGGAAACAAAGAAATAGCAATGTGACTTTTAGGACATGTTACTTAAAATGTCAGACAGTTTTTAGCTAGCAGTTAAGGTGGTTGTGGCAGACTAGTATTCGAGACTAGGGGCTTTTTTTAAAGGGAAGCAGAGATGTCTTGCTGACAACCATTTTGCCCAAGAGTGTGCAATCACCTTGCAGGTCACATACTCAAAGTCCCAGACAAATGTAACCAAAGTCAAGCATTAACCCCCTGCCCCCCAAAAAATTTCCTTTTGGGGTCTATTCAGATCTCTTCTGAAAAACCTAGTCATTCCAGTGACAAAATTGAAACAAAATGGATAAAAGTGTTGCTGTTCTTGTGACCTTGTATTGTCATGTCTGAGTCAGACAAAGCTTTTGCTGTCTTTTGTAATGCAGCATTTAAACCCAGGCAATTTCCTACGAATATCAGCATTCTTTTTCTAGCAAGAAACTGGGAAGTCTTGAACCACTCTGTTCATAGCCTCTCTAATTTTGGCCCTGAAGAGAAGCAGGCACTGACAGTTTTCTACATTCTTGCCAGGCAGGTGTGTTTCTCTGTATTAAAAGATTTTAAAAAAACCCCAAAAAACAAAAAAGACAAAACCGACCAACCAAAGAAGCCCAGGATGATCTTGCCTCTTCAGTCCTGAAGCAACTATTTTGCAATTTCCAAATTGTGCAATCACAGAATGGTTTGAGTGGGAAGGGACCTTAAAGATTGCCTCATTCCAACCCCCTGCCATGGGCAGGGACACCTTGCACTAGACCAGGTTGCTCCAAGTCCCATCCAACCTGGCCTTGGACACTTCCAGGGATGGGGCAGGCACAGCTTCTCTGGGGAACCTGTGCCAGGGCCTCCCCACCCTCACAGGGAAGAATTTCTTCCTGATATCTAATGTAAACTTGCCCTCCTTCACCTTGAAGCTATCCCCCTTATCCTATCACTGTCCCAATGCAGGTAAAGACATATTATTGTGTAATTGTAGTAAGGATTTTTTAAAATTACCAAATTATTATCAATTAGGCTTCTGATTGATAATTTTGGTGGTCATGCTTCCTGAACTTCCACAATAAGAGTAATAACTGCTTGTGGAGAGAAGCAACATAAGTAAAGCATTATTCATATTCAGTATTTTCAAAAATCCAGTCACTGTTTCCACTCCAGACCTCCTGCATTGTCTGGTCATTCTTCTTCTTTTTTAGGGCTGATAAAGAGAAAAGACTTTATCTCTTCAGTCTCCCTCCTGATTCACACATTCCCATGTTTCCTGGCCTTTGTTGATGACTTGCTTTCTTCCTTGCTCTCCTGGCTATAGGCTCTGAAAGTAGCTCGCATTTCCTCCCCTGCTACTGTTATGTAGCTCCTCTGCTAATGGCTACAGACGTGCCTGCTGCTTGCTCCCAGCTGGTTTTGCAGCCCTCCAGGCCATCCGTTGGAATGAGGATCCCAGTCTCTGTCACAACCCGAAGAAACTGGGAAGGCTTTTTTTGAGTCACGGAGTGACTCCTAATGGCCATGTCCCCCTTCCCCCATGCGTCTCCAGAGAAGCGTAGAGGGAGGAGAGGACTTGGATTACCTTCATTTCAGTGCTGTATTTCTTTTACTATTTCAGTATCTGATCCAACTTTTATAGAGTGCTTCTGTGGGAGCTGTTCAGGTCTCTTCTGTGACCTTTGAAACTTCACCCACAACTATAAACAACTGCACGTGTTTTCCAGGGTGGATGTGTTGCTGTGATGGAGGAGGGATGCTATTTATTCAGTTGTTTATTGTGTGTTTGATGTGCACTGTTTTCTGATCTGGTCTGAGAAGTGTTTAGCCTTGTCTTGTACAGCACTACTGGCTCTAAATGGTATTTGTTTGTGTGAAAAATCCTGCTATCTCAGTAATCATGTTCATCTGATATGTATTATGAAGATGTTATACAAGATAATCAAATCATGTTTAGATAAGATGCTTGGTTTATATGTTGTAGTACAGAGGATCACTTGGTTTGCTACAGCTGAATAAACAAGAGCCAGGCTTCAAAATGCTTTAAATAAGCTACTCAAAAAGAGTTGGAGGAGTTACTGTTAGCCTTGGTAGGTGCTGTGGCCACTGGGTGGCCTGCCCAGGGCTGTGACAAAACAGCTGGCCAGAAACAGGCTGGCCACCAGCATGCTGCTTTGGGGAGCAGCAAGTGGTGGCCCACACAGAGGCCGTGGGAGTTGGCTGTGCCAGCCCATCCCCTCACAGGATAATGACCTTCTCCCGGGGCAGTGCTCTTTGGGCTGCATTAGCAGAACTCTCCCTGCCTTCAGCAGACCTCAGACCAGGCTGTGAGGAAGTGCAGCCTCCATGAGATCACCCTGTTGGCTTCAAGGTGGGGATTCAGGTCATAGGAGGGGATGGTGATATCAGGAACTTGGTAGCACTCTGCTTTTCCATTTCCTTAAGAAGCCAAGATTCCCTTTCTTTGACTTCCATTTGAGGTCAGGATTTTAGACATCATCCCCATACTTGTTCTTTTTTTTCTTGACCCCTTCCCATCAATGAGGTGCAGATGGCCTGGAGGTGACTTCATTTGGGCTTAAGGAATTCAGAGGAATTATGGTGAAGGGAAGGTGCCTTCCTGCTGGAGACTATAGAGCCTCTAGCTCTGCCTGTTCCCATTTTAAGACTGCCCTTGTCCACCCACCTGATCTATTCAAACAGCTAAATAAAGCTTTAAAAGTCTTCCACAGGTACTTAAAAAGCACTATATGCTTAAAAATATGTACTTGTGAGAATTGCTGTGTTTTAAAAAAACCTGACCCACCTTGGAGGAAATTGGTTTGGAGCAGGAGAAATTTGTTGTATCTTTTGAGATGATTCAATTGTGTTTGGGGAGTTGGGGGACCTGTGCATTGCATTTGTGTTTGGGGACAAAAGTTTGGGACAGCTGTATGGTGGTTTTTTGAAGGTAGATTTATTAAGTCATAGTGATGAACCAGAGACCTCTGCCCTGCTTGAAATATCTGATATAGGTAGACAGTATGGAATCAAGGCTTGGAGTGTAATACAGTGTGCTGTGAAGGTATTCTGGAAGATAACACTGGGAAAGACCAATTCTTCCCTGGTCCCATTCCCCTGTAATACCACAAATTGTTCTTTTCCAGGAGCTAGTTACTTATCCCATTTATCTGGAATTGTACCATGGTGGGCTACCAGTGGATGGTGAAAGAATGACACATGCCCTGGTGATGATATATTGAGTACACACACACACAAACTCAGCTTTGGTTTTTTGTTCCTGAATGTCCTTACACTGATAAATATGAACTTCTCCTTACTCAAAGGAAGTTTATTGGTTAATGATTGAGAAAACTCAGACTTTTTAGAACTGACATAAAATAGTAAATATGTGATGTGATGTGCCTCGTCATTTGAGTTCACTTTGCTTCTTTGTTTGTTACAGGCCTTTAGGCAAGCTTTTCATTTTGTAGTATACTAGTATTTTCAAAGCTTGTGCTAGTTGAACATAACACCCCATACTGCTATTTCTGATTCTAGCTCTGTATTTTTAAAATTAAAAATTGTCAGTGGGATATATGTGCATCTTTTATTAATGAGAAATATATTCATGCTGTTTTGTATCTTTTTCTATTTCAGAGTTGACATTGTATCAGCACAGAAAGCAGCAATGGGAGTATGCAGTTTTCTATTGAAGACGTCTCTCAAGAGCTCATGATTTTTTTCCATCTCTCATCTTAACATTCTTCCTGCTCCGCAGACATGGCTCACCATGCGAGGCCTTCCAGATCAGCCAAAAAAGAAGAGTTAGGCAAAAGGAAAACTAACCAGAGCAAAAAGAAATCTAGCCAAGTGAGAAAGAAAACCACAAAGACTTCCACAAAATTTGTTAGTTCTGGAAAAGGTAAAAAGCCAGTGCAAGAAAAAGATGTTAAGAAAAAACAGCAAGAAAAGAAACCAATCATGAGCTCTTCAGGTAGACTTCTCAGGAGTGGTGTAACCAGAACCTTATCTGGAGCATCTTGGGTGAGTTTGGAGAAAGCTGACAATATCCTCTTTCACAACCAGGATTCTTTCAACATCAATGGCTTTACAATGTCTCTTCGTAACCGATCCTTTTCCCGAAGATTGTCCCAAACTCCAGCAATTGCAAAACACAGGAAAGCTGCAGCACAAAAAAGGCTAGAAACAAAGGAAAAACATGAACAAGAAGCCCTGGCAGTAATAGAAGAGAAAAATGATGACACAGGTGAAATAGCTTTGAAACAAGATTTAGCACAAAATGAGTTAGCTGCTCTGCCTGTAGAAGGTTGTCTGTGTAATGCAGGTGAAGAGCCTGTTATCCCATGTGCCAGTCAGGACAAGGAGGTAGAAATATCTGAAACAGATGACTCTGTTCCAAACAGTCAAGCAACTGATGATGGTACAGAAGCTTCAGAGGTGAAATCTAAGCATGAAGACCTGCCCTGTGAGCAGATACCCAGTTATCTTGATACAGGTAGTTTGGCTGAAGCATTTTTTGAAGATGCTGCATTGGTGCTTCCATCTTCTTCTTCTGACTCTATCATTGCCTCTGAATCAAACTCCAAGGTGCATACAGAGACTCCCTTCAGTGTGGTGCCTACCAGTACAGAACCTGACTCCAGCTCTGTTGATACCTCAGACCTCAGCTCAGCAGTACTGATAGAGTCAGTCACATTTGCCAAATTCCACATTGGAGCAGGGTTGGATATGGTGCTACCTAGGGAAGAACAAGACTTGGATTCTGAACCTCTAGTTACCTCTGAGTTTAACTCACAAGAACATTTATTAGAAGATGCAAGGTCACTTGCAGAGTCCTGCTTGAAGGCAGGCTGGGATTTGGGACCTGAGAATAAAGACATTGGTTCAAATTCCAGTTCTGTAGCTGCCTCTGAATCAAATTTGCTTTTACATTTTAAAGGTGCAAGCTCACTTGCAGAATACCCCATGAAATTGGTTGTGGATTTTGTACCCATTCACAAAGAACTTGATTCAAATTCAGATTTGAGTTGTATGAGACAGAATTCAGAATTTGACACAAAAAACATATTTACAGTATGTGAACCAGTCTCCAATACCTCTTTAAACAATATTGAAGTAGAGGACATCGAACAGCTTGTTAAATGTATTGATGCAGAGACATTAATTTTGAATTCAGGATATGTCCCCACTTTATCTTCAGATTTAGAAAAAAGCACAGTTGATAAAATCTCTGCTGAAAGCTCTGGACAATTCTCTGCAGGTTTTCTTTCAGAGTTGCCTTCAAGCATGGAAATCTCTGCTCTAACCTCAGAAAAAGCCATAAATGCAGATTTGCCAGCTGACTCAAGACTGCAGCATAATGATTATTCATCACAGCTGGGAAGTGTCGGAGTAAGCTTGAATTTGGTTCAGGACAACGTGAGCAACAGCACTGAAGTAGTTGAGGCCTCAGGGCCATCCTCTCTTAAAAATCCAGCTGGTAATTACTCTGTTCCATATTCATCTCTGCTCCCTATGCTGGAGAAAAAGAAACGAAGGCGTTGTGGAGTCTGTGAGCCCTGTCTGCGGAAAACAAATTGTGAGGAATGCAGCTGTTGCAGGAAGCGCAAAACTAGTCACCGGATATGTAAAAAGAGAAAATGTGAAGAACTGAAAAAGCCACCACCACCAATCATGCTACCTTTTGAGGTAAGACAAAGTTTCAAATTAAGTCACTCTTCTGAGGCTTGAGGTGCATTGTATAATTCTGCAAAGGGAAATGCTGGCCACATAACAGCTTTAGGGAGTTCAGGGCTACTGTTGGTGCTAACAGGTTGTACAGTAACTTCCTCCTGTCATCTACAGAAGTGTAGTTTGGAGTGAGCTGGAGTTAGTCTTGTTCCTGTTTTGTAAACCCATAAAATCAAAGGTAAATATAGTTTTAACTCTGTGTCCCAGATATCGGTATATTGGCCAAAACAATGGAGTAACTGGAGTGTATGAAGAAATGAGAAAGATTTAAGCACTAAATGTGGGGAGGAGGTAGATTGAGGGTAGTCTTATGAGACTGTGACTTTCTAGGAAGAGTGTTGGTATTTTAAAATACTGAAGACTAAAAGCAAAGGAAAGCAGGTTGTTTTTTCTTTGGTTCAGTTAAAGTAATTTGCTTGTGATGACAGATTTGGTGGAAATCAATTTATAAACTTCAGGACCAAGTTGTAGCTGCATTTTCCTCTTTCGCATCTCTCTGCCTTTCTAATTGTCTGTTCTTCTGTTTCTCTCATTTCACTTCTCTTTCCTCTCTCCCTTTGTCTTTTACCATATTCCCCAGACATACTTTCTTTTTCTGTGTTTCTTACCCATTTTTCTGATCCATCAGCCTTTTATAACCCAGGTCATAACTTTTGGAACAAAGAGGAGGGGAAAAGACAGTCTGTATGCCCATGTGATAACAGCACTGACCTTCTGAGGGATTTCAGTTCAAGATCAGGCTTTAAATCAGGTAAGTAGGGAGTTGAACATAGATTTCCCACATCCCAACTGAATTCCCTGACCTCTGAGCTGCAAAGTTAGACTCTGCACTGCCAGGTCCTGCTTGGAGTGTTCTCTTTATATGATCCACTAGTACCTGAACCACAGAGTGGGAGAGGCTGTCTTGGTAGTTAAATCACTGGGACATTTGCCTTGGGATGTGGGAAACTGAGGTTCAAGTCTCTGCACCAGTGTGTACTCTGAGTGGAGCAGTTCACACTGGGGAGAATGCACCTGCAAAACCTTTCTCAAGAGCAATTTCATTAAAATGCTGTGTTCTTACAGCAGGTAGAAATTCCTGTCAGCTGCGGAGATCTCAGGAGACCTCCTGTTTTCACTGCTCTGTCCTGTGCTTACCAGGGTTGGCAGAGAAGTCCGTTCTGTTTTTAAGGTAGGCAAGCAGAAAGAAGAGTCCTGTAGCAGTGAGGGGATATGATATATTCCCCTTTGAGGGGGAAGTATATTTTAAGGTATGAGGTTTAGGGAAGTAGGCTTAAACAGTTTGGCTCAGAATTCATTTGAAAAACCTCTTTCTGTCTCAACTACTCCTTAAAGCTCTTAAAAAAAAATGAGAGGAGGGACAGCTATAATTTGACTTAAGATAGATATTAATAAAGGTGGTAGAGACTTTTCCTGACTTTTTACAGCAAAAGAGTAGTGACATTGTGTCCTTTTGTATATTTAGTCAGTGGGATTGAAGAAAAGCTCATGGGAGAGAATTTGTGGAGCTGAGGTAGGAAGTGATCTAAAAGCCATGTTTTAAAAAGGGTTTTGGCAGGGCCAGTGAAAGGAAGCACTCCAGCTTTTCTGTCAACCTTTGTTTTCCAGGCCAAACATACTTCTTTTCTTGTTGCTCAGCCTGACCTTCTCCTTGCAGATTAGCTTTGCCCCTTCACCTTTGTCCTCTCTGGGCACTTCTTTTACTTTCTTTATGAGAGATTCCTTGTTTTTATTCTTTTCTTTGGCAGCTTTTATTTTGGTGTGCTTTTATTTCATTAGACTAGTCACATTCTGTATGATGCATTCAGAGCTGCACCAGAGGCCTCCTTCATTTCTTGTTAAATTTTGTACGAAATTTCAGGGTGCTGCATGGAGGAAATGCAGTATTGCTGACATTTAAGAACATGTCAGGTATTTTCTTATAAAACTGTATTTGAATGAAACCTGGTGCCTTTTCAGATATTCCTAGAAAGAAGCCTTGCCTCATTTTCAATCTTAGAAACTGTGCTCTGAGAAAATGAGAGGGGAAAGTATTTCTACAATGTTACATGAGCTCTTTAAAGATGTTGAGATACGGGGAAGGTGTTGGGGGGTGGGGAATGCTATCACTCAGTTTAGCAGCTATCCTTTAGATAAGATTGTAAGGAATCCCATTGTTTTCCCAGACTGGTAGCACTGGGACTTCTGTGACAGTAATGTGTTTCAAATATAAAGCAGCTGGGGAAAACCCAAAACTGTATGTCTCTGTCCATGGTATAGAAAGTGAACTTAAATAATTAAAAGAAATGAGGTTGGCTTCAGTGTGTTCCTTGTTCAGAAGAGTCATGCTTCTTTCTCTCATGTTGGTGGAATGTAAGCATTTTTTGGAGGTGATTCACTGGGAGGAGAGTGTAGGGGGATAGCCATGCTCAGCTGCTCTGCTGGAGCTTAGTTTAAATGTTGGTGTTTTGCCTTAAAGGGAGTTATCTCTCCCCATTCTACCTAAAACATGCAAAAGTCCCAGTGAAGTCAGTGAGAGCTCTGTGCATTAAATGGCTGTATAGCCAGTGTGGGGTTTGGCAGTCCATATGTGCTGCTTGTGAAAGGAGAAGTGTTGGTTTTCTTTCAGAACTTAGGTGGATTTACAGTTATAGGGAGTAAGGCCTGGCTATTAGAAGCCACGAATGTAAGCTTCAGTACATATTCCAACACCTATGCCCACGTGTGCACAAGCACTTAACCCTTGGAGAATATCAGTTGCATGTTTGGAACTGGCATTAGTTAAGTTACTGTTATTTCCATTAATTCACATATAATCCAGATAAAGATTTGAGAACTACATTGGACTTGAAAAATACCATTTAAAAATAACAGCCTTATAAACCTTCAGTGATATTGTACCTTCCTGAATGTATTGGGTTTTGCAGGGACGTGACATCACGAAAGTCTGGATGAGGCATTGTAGGCTGCAGTTCCCAGCCCCTGTGTGTAGCAATATTGTTGCATGTAATGCCCCTCTTCCTGAGGGATTCACACTGTGCCTGTTTGGTTAGAAGCTGGTAAAGAAGAATCCTAAAACATGTAAGGGAAAACATTTTTTTGCTTATTGAATTTTTTGAAAGAGTAGCCCAGTAAATAAAATGCAAGCAGGTTTTCATAAGAAGAGGAAAAAGGCTTTATCTTGGGTTGCTGTCCCTCTCAGAATGAATAATGCAAGAATACTTCACAGTGAAGAGTTTGAGAAGCTTACACAGAATTGTGATGCTTCCACATTTTTGTCTTGTCTTTAAAGACTGCTCTTTTTTGAAATAGTATAGCAGTTACTGAGGGCTATTTCGCAGCTATTTTGTTCCAAAAAGCAGATTTAATTCCAAGAAGTGGTTTGATTTGCTGCCATTGCATTGCACACTGTCAGGGCTTTCTTGATGAGCCGCAGTGTGGGGCAAGGATCTTACAGGCTTCAAAACTAGCATGTGGACAGGGAAGGTGGCTCAGGGTTTATTTTCTTTTCTCCGTGGCAGAAGGGTTCCCGTTGTGGCCAGGCAGGTGTAGCAGAGGGAGCGGCACCCTCGGTGCTGGTGCAAACCCCGCCGGAGCCGCGGGTGCGGCTGTGCCGGGCTCTGCCCGGGAGCCGCGGTCTCAGCTGCCTCCAGCTCACCAGCGCTCTCCTGGGGGAGCTGCTCCCCTGGACCACGAGGGTGTCAGGCTGAGCTGCTCCCCTTACCGAGCTGGACTTGTAGGGGTTCATCACCCCACAGCTCCTCTTGCCCAAAAGGCCATAAAATTGCAGGGCTGCTGCAAAACTGTCAATGTGGGGAGCCCTCATCTCCAAAGGGTGCTTTCTGCAGGGCTTGTCAAGGCAAGGTGCCTACATTTTAGGGCCCTACCTAGGCAGGGAGCCCTCTAGAGTTGAAAGCAGCTGCTGGGGAGAGCTTTAATTCCTATTAGAATTAAATAGCTTGATTTAGTGGGACCTGTAGTCAACAAACCCACCGAAAAAATGAGGTCACTGAGTGTTAAGTTCACTTGGGTTGCCTAAGGTGTCTCGAGACATCTTATTTAATAGCTGTAATCTGAGTAACATGAAATATTAAATAACAATAAGGGCCTGCTTGTCTGTGGGTTTTTAACACACTGCCGAAAAACCCAGACATATTAAAAAAGGATGCTGCAATTCAAGTTGGTTGGGAACTTTCCAGTAAGCCATTCCTTGAATGGAAAGTGCTGATTCAACAGGAACCTTTCACAGCTACTATCTGTCTCAATGCAACTATTTTTTGGGGGAGTTTCTCAAGGCTTCAAATGAAATTTCTGTTTAAAACGTAGTAAGGGGATGAGAATTATTAGAACATGGTGGTGGTAAGGGCTTTTTGCTTGATGTAGACCGGGGGCTTGATCTTTGGTCTCCCACATCCCATCTGTCTCCTCTTGAATTTTTGAAAAGGTTTGCTCTGCTTTGGAACACAACCAAGTGTCGAAATCTCAAAAAAAAAAAAAAAAAAACAAAACGGAATTTTTGTTTTCCATCCAAGCCCAGATATACACAAAAAAAAAAAAAAAAAAAAAAGCAAAATGGAATTCTTGTTTTCCATCCAGGCCTAGCTATAATCAAGAAATTTAGACTTTGTGGTATTTATTTTACAATCGACTCCAGAAATATTTAAGCCAGCTGAATTTTAAAATGAGTGCACATAAAAGCACTCCTTAGTATGATACTTGAGAGTTTTGTAAGGGGATAGCACACGGCTAGAGGAGTTTGGTAACGTGGGTGATGAGCAAAGCTGCACACAGCCTACCCTATTCCATGAATGCAGGGCAGGGAGTTGGAGTTGTGCAGTTTGCTCTTATTTTACAGACACTCACACGCCGTGGGAGTGTAAAATAATTACAACTCACAGTACTTTGCCATTTCTCTGTGATCCTGGGTGTGGACTATAATGCAACCTAAATTACAGTGAGACGGATTAGTCTGTGCTCTAGTTATTTTCAGAGGCTGTATTTAACAAGTTGCCTCTTCACTGCTCCTTATTTTCTGTGCTGGTTCTTAAAGCTTTTATGGGGAAATTATTTGAAGAGGTTTCTTTCGTTCCTTGTGTCTGAGGACCCCTAACATGAGGGGAAGGTGCGTGGGTAAAAAGGAAACCTGAAACTACTGTCCAGCGCACACACCAGTCTGGGGACTAAATCAGAATATGGGGTCTTAGGTTTCTGAGCAAACAAAATACTGTTCCTTTTTTTTCTTTGTATTGTAAAGCATCTTAAGTAGCCAAAAATACGAAGAAGAATCAGATCACTAAGTATATGTGATTTCCACTCTCTCATTTTTCATATGCATAAAGACCCTCGCAGACTTGGGGTATTTGGGGAAAAAATTATAAATCAGTAGTGTAATTTTGCCTTATCCTAATCTAATTTAATGTATCACTCTGGTGCAACAAATGAAGAGCTTAGATACAAGGTAGCATCAGACAACAAAAAATGAGCAACAGCTTTCTCTGACTTAATTGCTACACTGAGGAATGAGTTGGGTGTCCGCGTCTGAGCATTTCCGCTACTTAATTGATTTGCACCAATAAGTGGACAGTAATTAATTACAGTGTAGCACTAGTAAGAAAACAGTTTCAGATCGCAGTTTGTAGCTAATGAAAAGGTGTTCTCTTACTAGTTTTTATCTTTAGTGCGTAAATCCATGGCCAACGTTCTGGTTTAGATGTCAACTGCGAATTGTTTCAGTGACTGCTTCGGTGACTGCAGTGTTAGATACGTTGTTATTTGTTTGTTGTCCCTAGTTAGCGAATGTCTGTGTGATCCATGAGGGCTCGGTGTGACAACTGCTAGAGCTGTGATCCCTCCGTCCTCCTTCCATCCGGATGAACGTTTTAAGCAGGTGGAGTTGTGGGAAAATAATTGCACTTGATGTTTATATGGTGGCCAGTTCCCATCGTTTGCAGCAGATTTGTTCTGTTGGGTGCTGTAGGAATAGACGAAGACAGAGGAGTATCTTTCACCGGGACTGCGGTGGGAGGGCAGGGGCCGCTGGCTGTCGAGTCCGGCGGGCGCCGGGCGCCTGGCCCCGGGCTGAGATTTTGGAGCGGGCCGGTGCAGCGCCGCGTTCCCTCGCCTTGGGAGAGCAGGCGAAGGCAGGCGCCAGGGCAGCGGCGGTACCCGCTCTTTCCAGGACGATCCGGGTGCGGAGCCCCACGACGGCCGCTGGTGCCCGACGGTGCATCCCCGGCGCTGCTCGCAGAGAGGGTCAGGGCTGCGCCGCCCGGTGCGCGGCGGTCTGCGCACGCGTGCGGGTGCGCGGGGCCCGTGTCCTCGCCTGACCCCACTCTCGTCGCGGCCCTCGCCAAACCGAGCGGCCCCGGCCGCGGTGCCCGGGGCGGGCGGCCCGCACCGCCT
>VZRO01002500.1:8361-19271 GCA_013397915.1 Daphoenositta chrysoptera
ACAGGGCAGAAGGGGCAGGGCAGCGGGCAGGGCAGCAGGGACAGGGCAGAAGGGACAGTGCAGCGGGCAGGGCAGCGGGCAGTGCAGCGGGCAGGGCAGCGGGCAGGGCAGCAGGGACAGGGCAGAAGGGGCAGTGCAGCGGGCAGGGCAGCGGGCACACCGCCCCCGCCGCGGGGCGTTTCCGGGCCAGCGTAACCACAGCTGTGTGTAAGCCCTGAGCTGTCAGCCTGGCAGATTGGGCAAAGATAGGAACGGGCTGGGTGTCGCAAGGGGTGGGAGGCCACCGAGCCAGGCAAGGGGCGGGTTCCGGCACCCCGGTGATCCCACTGCCACCCCCGGAGCCAAGCGACTGGGGATTTTTATACATTTATTCCTGTCAGCGCCGTGGTGCTCGTCCCCATAGTAACAGAGCAGGCTGGCACCGCAGCGCTCAGTGACACCCCTGGTCCCCAGGGAGAAGCCAAGGACCCGCGTGGTCCGTGTCCCCAACCCCTGGGTGATGCACGGAGCCCGGGGACAGCTTTCCTGCGCTCCGGAGCTGCCAGGGTTTCACCGCGCCTCTGCAGCCCTGGGAAAGCAAAGAACTGCTGGCCAGGAGAGCAGAAGGGGCAGGTGTGGGGCTTGGCCAGGGCCTTGCTGGGGTGAGGGCTGGCTGGTGGCGGGTCCTGGTCCCCAGTACCTGCAGCAGCAGCCGGGCATCGGCTGTGGCCGGGCCAGGCCGTGCCGCACGTGGGAGGAGCAGGAGCCCGGCTCTGTGTGCGGCTGAGGCAGCAACCACAGAGGGGTTTTCCGGCTCCAGCGAGCACCTGGGCACTTGAGGTCAGCAGGCATCTGCAGCACGAGCTCTTTGAACCCAGCAGCGAGGCAAAGGTGTTTTTAAGGAGACCGGCAAGGCAGAGATCTCTGTTCAGATCCTGGAGCCGCTCGGCAGATGAGTCAAAGGATTCCTGAAACAATTAGGGCTGTGAGGTGCAGCAGCAACAGCACATCCACCGTCAGCAGCTCTGCCAGGCGCCCTCGGCCAGCTGTTCGTGCTTTCCCTTTAATAAGGCATATTAGGCAATTTCCCATTTAAAAATGTTTATGGGAATATATAAATATTCACTTATACAGAACTTGCCTGGCCCTTTGTGTGCAGAGCGCTGGCGAGAGTGACTTGAATTGTTATAAATCTATCACAAAAGCTTGAGATGGAGCCTTCAGCATGGTGAGATGGATGTCTCAGAGGCTCCTGAGGACTGCCAGGATGGGACACTTTGCTCTGTGGGACAAAGTGCCCCCCTGAGCAGGACGGGGCCACCGCAGGGCTGCGTCACGTCCCTTGGTGCCCAGCCACAGGCAGCGTGGGCAGGGTTTTCCCTCCTGTGATTTCCCGATGGCCGCAGGAAGAGCTTGCACAGACCCGATCTGGATTTAATCAAAGGAATTTTTTTTTGCATTTGCTGTCTTATGCGCTGACCACCAAACCACATCCTTCGAGCCTGAGCCCAGCACAGTGAAACAAAAACTAGCAAAAACTAGGGCAGGGCTTTTTGCTATATAATTTTTTTCTTTCTTTTCCTTTAGTGCATCGGTTGGGTGCAAAGCTGGCACACACCTCTCCTCCAGCCCCTCTGCCCCCACACAGCCCCTTCCCAGGGCAGCCTGGCAGTTCCACCACCCCTGAGCCAGGCACTTGCAGCTCCACGTGAAACCTGGGAACTATCCAGATTATGTGCACTGAGCACAGCGTCAGTGGGGAGCAAATATAGAGGAATAATGAGTAATGACGCACTGGCAGACCACGTCGGGACCTAACAAGGCACAAGGTGGGGACTGTCCTTGGCTCTCACCCGATGCTTTAGGCAGACGAGTGTGGTGCAGCCTGACTGTGGGGTCAGAGCAAACCAGAGGGGCCCTGGTGAGCTCCCCGTGCTGGTGGGAGCGGTGGCTGTGGTGTGACACCGTCCCTGGCACCATCCCACAGCATCCAGTGGCGAGGTGCCTGCATAGGGAAGTTCTCACGTTCACAGAACTGAGAGCAGCTTTATTGTTGTATTTTGCAAACCAAAACCAGCCGGGAGTTTCTGAAGCGTCTGCCATCCCCGCAGAGAGCTGTTTAGTCATGCCTGGTGTGTGTGCATGTGAGACAGTGAGGGGAGGGAGGCTTGAGGACTTTGCAAAGATTAAAGATTTATGCTGACCCTTGAATCTGATCCAAGGCTACTAATCTGCCCTGATCCTATCATCTGCTCAGGGTGGATCTATTTCACTTTCCTTTATGGTACTCCTGACTCATTCCACTCCCACTCCAGGCCAGTCCAGTGGGAATGGGAAGCGCTACCACATATTTGTTTGGGTTTGCATTTAAAGCTCTGGACCTGTAGTGGGTGCAGCTCATAAAGGAAACCAGTGTGGATAAGATATGGGTGAGCTGAATGCTTGGAAACCACTCCCAAACACAAGCTGAAGTGGTTTGAAATCAAGGTGGAGTGATGTACTGAAGGCACAATACTTGGCAGCTACGCCCAGCGTGTGAGAAAGGCATTTAAATGCAAGGTGGTGAGGCAGGCAGGGCATCCCGCGTGCTTCCGACGGGACAGCCCGTGCCCCGCAGGGTCTGCAGTGCCAGCTGGAACCCCCCAGCAGGGAGCTGGGAACCCACCCCTCCATCTGCCCACCTGCCCTCTCTGGCTCGGTGCTTTGCACCCCGGTGAGCCCCTCCGCGGGCCTGCAGGAAGCTGTGCCAGGGGTTCTGCTCCTGCCCCGGCACTGCTCTGCCTGGGAAAGGGCTTGTTTGTGCTCCATCACCCGCTACTGAAAGGCTCCTGGGGCTTTAGTGTAAAAAGCAATGTGTGGAGGAGATTTGGGCCTGACGTTTTGGAGGGCACAATAAATCTCCTCTGCCTTTGCAGTAAAAAACTGTGTGGCAGAAAGAGAAATAGGAGCTTTCCACCCCGCAGCTTGTCTCTGCTGCAGCCACACGTGTCTGGAGGAGGGCTGGGGATGCCACAGCAGCATGGCCAGCGTGCCAGCCGGGCTGGGATGGACAACACCCACCGGGCACTGCCGGCAGTCCCGCAGCCACGGGCAGACAGGCAAACAGGATCAGTCATACGGGCCTGGCCCGTGCCTGAACTGACCAGGAGATGGAGTGTGGTATATCCTATTTCAGCTCCCCTGGGACATCCTGTTCTCCTGATAACTGATGATATGTAAATATAGCAAATGCAAAGCCAGGCACTTTCCTAGGGTGCCCGGCCCAGGCTGCATATAGAACAGGGCTGAGCCGCAGCGGCGCTCTTGGAAACACCCATTGCAACTGCCACACAGGCATCAGGCTTTATTTTTAGTTTAAAATGAAGTTCCTGTTTGTAAGGCCAGAAGGGTTACAGGAAAAAAAATGATGAAGTGGGATCATTTACTGCTATTTTCTTTTCACGTGTCCTTCCTTCCTTCCTCCCTCCTGAGAAATGGGATGTAGCACATCACTATTCCAGGCTGCAACGCTCGCAGGCGGGAGCGCTGGTTCCTGCTCCCTCCGAAGAGGCCCATTAAGCCTTGTGTAACAAAAGGCTCCGTCCTCCCAGCCCCGCCAATTACCCCTGATTTCTATTGCTACACGGAGGCGCTTATCTCATGGAAATGAAGCGCCGGCCTCGCTGACTCGCACCTCCTTTCTCTCTCAGCAGAATTTTGGGCCGCCCCTGCCAGGAGGGGTGACGGGCAGGGCATGGGGATCCCTCCCTGGCTCATCAATCCCTCTCCTCCCCGCGCCGCTGAGCAGCCCCAGCGGCCATGGGATTGAAGGAAACAATGGGAAGTATTTGGTCAGGTCAGCCAAGGGAGCCTCTTTAATGAGCAAAGCCGAGCACTAATTAGTCTGTGTGCAGCCCCTTGCCCCGTGCTCGTCCCTGCGGTTCTCCTTCAGGCGGGGTCTCCGTGCTAGGGGAGCCGCAGGATGAGTTTGGCAGGTGCCCACGTGTTTCTCTCCTTCCCGTGCCCTGTTAGGGAAAGGTAATCCCGAGCTGACAGGAGGGAGCCTGCGAGCTGCTGACGGGAATTCCCAGCTGAGAGGTTTTGAGAGCGGTGGGAGCTTTGGTGTATGGATTAGGTTGCTTATATATACTATAGTGTGAAGGAAACGGGCGGTTTTGCTAATTCCCTTGCACTTTGGTTTAATAAAGTAGGATTTGTCTGGTGGGAAAGTGTAACAGTGGGATTTAAGCTGTGTGAGTCTCATGACTGGTGCTCGCCTGGCGGTGGGAAGCACGGAAGCGTCGATTGCATTCTGTCTCTCCTGTGTTCTCGTGTTTTTAAACATGATTTGAGTGCCCACAGCTTCGGATGAGCTTTATTTGGGATTAGGTTTATTAAAAAAATCCATATGCAGATACTTGCAGTAAATTCTGTTTTCCAGAACTCAGTGCCCTATGTCTTGGGAGAACCAGGACTGCTTGGTTTGTCAGTGCCTTGTGACAAAGACTCACGGAAACCGAGAAAGGATAAAGAGGGGGTGGCCAGTACACAGAGGGAGAAGGGGCAAGTTAATATCTGGTACAGTCTCTGCAGGGAAACGAGATCCTTCTGCTTCTGGTTTTAATGAGAAAGGCCCCAATGGAAATTTAAAATCTGGATCTGCATCAAATCCTCAAAGTTCAGGCAGTTTAGAACGAGGAGTTCGGTCCATTCCATCACTCATCAGAGCTGTCTGCAAAATTCACATCCCAATACTTTTTTCCAATCATAAATTCTGCCAAAGATGTGTGCTTGGATGTGAGATATTTTTCTTCTTTTTCATCCCTTTTGCTAATTTAATTCCCAGATCTAAATCAAGTTTTCCATCTCGGACTTCCAGGAGCTGGGATGCCTTGTTTGCAGCTGGGAGCTTTGCTGTGCCCTGTGTGGTGTGGTGAGGGGCTGGAAAGGTTCACCCACCTGCAGGTGACCAAGTGAAGGGGAGGCCTCGGGGTCGGACATGGGGCTTGCCAGAGCCCAGGTTTTGGGATGTGCTAGTGAGCAAATCATTACTGTGCTCCTGCCTGTCTTTCCCTCATTATTAAGAGGATAAATGCTAACCCATTTTTGGGATATGCACAAATATGCTACTGATGAGGGCCCTGAGCAACCAGGCAGATTTTCTGAGCAGCCTTGAAGCAGCAAGGCACAGCAGCCTCATGCTGGGCTCTCCCTTATTCTTATTCTTTTCTGTTTTCTTGGGTGTACAATAAGAGCTAATCAAAGTGATGCTCTCCAGCAGGCTTTTGTGTATGGCATTACAGCAAAATCCTAAACTCCCCTTCCTGCTCATGCATACAAAGCAGGAAGAACTAGGATGGCTGCAGACAATTTTCAGATGATTTAGCCAAGGAGAAAATAACTGGATGGCTGAAAGAAGGAGCATTTGACAAGAAATAACCTTGAAGCAGAGCTCTGACATGATGGCGTGATGTGCCCAGCTCCCTGAGATGGCCCTGCTCCATGAAATGCCAGCAGGGAACGTGACTTCCAGAGGAGATGACAAAGGACAATACAGGCAAGCAGAGCACCCACAATCCGATGCAAGAGAGACTGCAGAGTGGGCTGAGTGCTCCCTTCTGCTCCTGGTTTCAGCACTGACAGACGTGAAGTTCTTCCTGCTCAGTTCAGGACTCTCACCAGGGGCTGAGGCAACAGGTCGTGTGTCTGGCTGGTGTAAATCAGTGCAGCTCAGCTGACTGGGCCCATGGGATGCTGTTTGTACCTGTAGCTGTGTTGCTTCTTCCCCCCTAAAGGCACAGGCATCACCTGGGATTTGCCCCTCGCACCTGGGGCGAGTCGGACACTCCCTCACCCCAAGGTGAGAGCACGGGCAGCAGAGAGTGATACCTGAGCAAAAGCTCCCACCTGCCTGTGCAGCATTTCACAGTACCTGGGCTGCAGCCCCCTCTCCCTCCTTCCAGAGTGACAATCAGCTCCCAGGATTCTCTCCCCCCTTGTCCGTGCCAAGACTGGGGACAGCCCCCAGAGATGTTCCCCCCGGGCAGGCTGGGGCTCACGTGGGACATTGCTTTGCTGTTCCTGTTGTCCATCTCTTGTGAACAGCTCGCTGCCGATAACGTTCCTTGCTTTGGATTTATTCCGAGAAATAGAGAGGAAGATTTGCCGGACTCTGTGGTGCCCATGTGCCAGGGGAGCGCTGGGTGTGGGGCTGGCACTGCCAGGCCAGGGGCCGTGCTGTGCAGGGAGCCCAGCCCAGGGGGAGGGGGAGGATGAAGGTGAGGACACAGCTAAAAGCTTCAGGGAAGGAGGACGGTTTTGGTGAGGCTGCATCCCCCTCTGCTGGAAAATCCAAGCAAAGACAGCAGGGCAGCCGCTGGCCAAGAACACTCGAGAGGAAAAGGGGAAATTAAGGTGCAAAGAACACAAGTGCGGCCCGGGGTCCCTGGGACCCGCAGGGACATTGCAATAGCCAGTCTGGGCTGTACTGGGGTTCATCCCATGCCCGTCACAATGAGCGGGCTCTTGCTGGGGACAACCCGACCCTCTGCAGAAACTGGGACCACGTCACATTTGTGCCAGGCACAGTCCCACTGCCTGTCATGGGACTGGATCAGTGAGGCAGGGCCAGCACCCGGTGCTGGGTCGGACTGGCCCTGGTGAGGCAGCAGGGTCTCACAGCAGGCAGAGTCGTGACTGGAACTAAACAGAATTGCACGGACAATGCTTTGGTGCTGGGTTCAGAGCTGCTTCGTAGCCCAGGTGGTGCCCAGGGGCCACGGCTGATGGGCATGAGCGGCAAAACACCTGGGTGGGACTGAAATACGTACGGCAACCCGGGCTGTGGGCACCGGGGTTTGTCGGGAAGGGGCTGCAGCACGTCTGGATCTTGCCTGGCAGCTGGGAGGGAGCTCTACCTCAAAGCAGAGGCTGGAGAAAATGCCTCTCCTGGCCTGGCACCGTGTGCACGGTCCCTGGGTGGGCAGCTCATGGCTCCGTCTGACCAAGGACCTCCAGGGAGTCCCTGCTGTGGCTTCCCGAGGTGCTGCTCCCTCTGAGTCTGGTCATACAGGTGTCTGTGCGGAGCTGGAGCCCAGGGCTCTGTGCCCGCCTTTCAGAGCCTCACTTGGAGGCTGTTTGTGCTTAGACTGGAAGAATGGGTTTGTTTCCTTGTAGATTTAAAATCTAAATTACAGAAAGGGTGAAATGCAGTGACTGGGCTGGCCAAGGCCCTGACTGTGCACTAAATCTGCAAGCGTGGGCCTGGCTTTTGTGCAGGGGACTCTGCAAGTGCCCAGGTCACTGCTAATAAATCTGACTGGAGGACCAGGAGAATTTTTTTTAACTTACTGCTAACAGCAGACTCCTTTTTAACTATCTTTTTTTCCCCCCTGCTCCCTTCTGCTGATTCATGCTCCTGCTTCTTCGGCACTGGGAGATGCCAGCATTCCTGAAGGTCATCACTCGCATGCAGCAGCTCATGCTGGGGAGTGTTTGCCAGCACCTACAAAATCGAAATGCTAAAGCGACTGCCATCATTTATATTTTCCCTGGCAGTGACAGACAATCGTGCAGCTTGCCAGCCGCCAAGCTGCCACGTTCCCAGGCTTGGAGACTACTCCAAGGTGAAGGAGGTGCATGAAAAGTGATGCCTCCCAACGAACTCGATACCAGGTCACCTTGAGATTAGGATTTTCAGCTGGGCTCACCTGCAGGCAGTCCTCTTAGAGATATGGAAGCCTCAGTGTCCAGGCATGCACCCCTCTGACTTACAGCCCAGCCATTCTGTCCCCCTGTGATCCCGTGACTCTGGGAAATGAGATACCGGTGCTCACGTCAGCTTTCACGCAGGAGCCGAGCTGCTGCCTGCCCGGTCCCTGGGGAAGCAGGGCTGTGCTGCCCTCACCGCCACATCCCTCCCCTTCTCTGTCTCTCCTCCCCACTGTGGAGAAAACTCGGTGCTGTCCTGGGCTGCAGAAAGAGGCAGGATTTTATGGCATGCTGGCAGCATGCAAACATCTCTGAGGAAATAAGTTAGGGTTTAATTTTCATGGTGTGTCTCCCTCTTCATAGCAAAGGAACACTTCTGGTTTAGCTGAAGCAGTAACAGCACAACTGACACGTTTCTTTTTTCAGGAAAAAAGCGAGGCAGACACAGAGAAATCCTTCCTTTCCTTCCTCAGGTTCTTTAGTGAGTATTTATACTGTGGCAGTACCAAAAGTCCTGTATAAAATGATGGATGACTGTTACAGGCAGTGTCAGGTTTAGGAACCAGTTATTTAACGTCCCTCTCTTTAGAGGTGACCACTAATCCTATCCTTTCCTTTAAGAGTCTGTGACATAAGATGACACATATCTTGTATCCGCTATCATCTGCCTCTGTTTCTTTTGATATTATTTTAAGTGGGCCTTGAAAGAGCAGAGCTGGAAAGAGCCCCCAGCTGCCTGCTGGCACTGCAGAGCAAGGCTCCCGTTTGTCCTCACAGTCCTCAGATCCCCCAGATCCAAGAGCTTCTCCCTCCCTCGACAAGGAGGGATCCTGACCTGGGAGGCACCCACGGTCTCTAGGACATTTTACCAACAGCCAGCTGAATCCCTGGAAGAAAATCAGCATCCAAACGAACAGAGGGCACTAACAGGACACGTGTGTTTGCCTCCTTAAAGCACGGATTGTGAACAAGCAGGAAAGCAGAATCTCAGAGCAATGTTGTCACTATATTTTGGCCGCGGCTCCTTGCTCGGCAGCAGGGGAGGTGCCACACAGCAGGCGTCTGTAACTCATCAAATCAATTAGTTCCTTTGTCTGCGGGAGGAGTCGTTAGCCAAAGACAAATTAAAGGAAGGTCCAGTAAGATATTCTATTCTGAGAGGAGCTGTCCTATTTTCTCATACTAATGACAGGCTCCGAAATCTGTGCACAACTTAGCTCGTTATTAGAACTAATTGGTGCCAGGCATTCCATCCTCTCTGATAGGGCTAACCATGGGGATGAAATTTTCCGAGTTAATGAACCAGAGAATGGATTAAGAACTTTCAAAGTGCAGTTCATATCACAGCTTAATTGGAAGGAGCATATTAGTTGGCTTTTTTATGGACACAAAGGAAAGCCGTGTTTTGGGGTGAAAAAGCACACACACAAATGCCTTTGCTGCCACTGGGGAGCCGGGAATTTCTAATTTCAGTGTGGCAGAGCCGTGGCATTTGAAGGCAGCGCCTTCCCCAGCACCGTGAGCCTGAGGAGGGATGGAAATGGGCTTTATTCTCTGCGTGCAGCACTCGCTATTCCTCCTGCGCAAGGCTCTGCGGGGAGAGCCCAATTAGTGCGGATCTCCGCAGGCCGGGGAGCCGCCGGCGGATCCGGGCTGCTCTGGGCGTGGTGCATCCTCCCGATGCAGATCCACATCCCCCAGACCATCGTGCCCCAGTGCACACTTCCGTGGTTTTACACCAATCCCATTCTAATTGTTTTTTTACACCCGTTTTACACTGTTCTGAAGAGTAGATTTGTGACACACATTTTTTCCGGCTCAGAAAATTAATTTTTTTCAGTGTGATTTAGAACTTTTCCTTTGCCAGCGGTGGAGGAGAACCCTTTGCAGGAGTCCCAGACACAGCACGTAACCTGGGGTCCATATCCAGGCAGCTCAGTCCATTCTTCATGCATTTTCTTAGCTCTTTAATATTTGTAAAATAATTAGAGAGCCATTGCAGCCAGGTGCAAAACAGTAGCTCTTTTCCAACCTATGGACAACCAACAAATCCTGTTTAGCATCCATTAATAGCCCTTGAGTCATGAAAGTTTTACTGCAAAATCATAAGAAATCCTGAGGAAAAAGATTGTGCTTCAGGGGAACAGAAAATATTCCTCAGGCATCCTATAGATTCCTTGTGATTTTTTTCCGCTCCAGCTCCATTTCCTCCCACCTGACTTCAGTGCACAAGTCACTGTGTAACTCCCAAGAGAGCTGCAGCTGCAAAATTTATGAATTTGGGCCTAATTTGACTGGGAATTAAAAACACCCCAGTTACAGTGATAAGAACCCTGGTAAATCACCCAAAAAGTCCATGCAAAATGCATACTATTCCTTCAACTCCATTTGAAAGTGCTTCCTGCTGAAAACTAGTGACCTCAACTAAGTTGTGATAAATGCACCTAGTGGAGTAGTTTGGTCAGTGTCATCTACTTAAACAAATTATTTGGCTCAAGGGGAAGTCAGTTTATCAAAGTCCATGCAAAAGGCAGGAAATTCTGGAGAACATCTGGATATGTGAGAATAACTGGGAATAATGAGGTGAAGTGGGTTGTCCCTTTGGTTTTGGAAGTTCTATGAGCACACACAGGGTTTTGGATTTCATTTGCTTAAAACGTACTTGGGCTAACTGGAAATATTACAATTGATATTTTTTAATCCTTATTCCTCTGCAGGCAGTGATCGGATTTGCGGGTGGCCCTGAGGGGCCCTCACAGCTCCGCTGTGATGGCGGGCGAGGGGTGAGGGTTGGCATCCCTTCACCACGGCGGGCGAGGGTGAGAGGACAGCCTCAGACAGCGCCAGGGGAGGCTCGGGTTGGACATCGCGAGGAATTCCTCCATGGAGGTTCCTCCGAGGAATTCCTCCATGGAGGTTCCTCCATGGAATTCCTCCATGGAATTCCTCCGCAGGGAGGTTCGGAGTGCCCGTCCCTGGAGGCGTCCCAGGAAGGGCTGGACGTGGCAACAAGGTGGTGTTAGGTCATAAGTTGGACTCAATGATCTTGGGGGTCTTCCCCAACCTAATGGAGCCTGTGACGGAGCGGGCAGGGCAGAGCCCGCTCCGTGAGGGCTCGGGGTGACGCCCCGGCCCGCCCCGCTCCGTGAGGGCTCGGGGGTGTCACTACGGCCGGCCCCGCTCCGTGGGGACTCAAAGCTGTCGCCCCGGCCCGCCCCGCTCCGTGGGGACTCAAAGCTGTC
>VZRO01002500.1:19742-37828 GCA_013397915.1 Daphoenositta chrysoptera
GGGGACAGCGGGGACGGAGCGGGGCCCCGGAGCGGGACACGGGGATGGAGCGGGGATGGAGCGGGGCCCGGGCCGGGGCACGGGGGCAGCGGGCGAGCCCTCGCTGGGTGGGATGGCCGGGCCCTGCGGCTGCCGTGCCTCCATAACCCTTCGTGTGCCGCTGGGACCCGCGGGGACGCTGATGCCACGGCAGGGCACGGCCCCACAGCGGGCTCTGAGGGCGCCTTGCAGTCGGGGTGTCGGTGTGGCGGGGCTCGTGTTAGCAGATGGGGAGATAACACTGTGTGTCTTCAGCTGCCGCCTCCCTTTGACTGTTTCTCAGTAGTCCTAAATGATTTAAGTGTCTGCACCCACTCACGGTTCTCCTCTCAGATATTTGCTTATCGATTGCTGAGACCCATATCAAATAATCTCCTTTCTCTTAAGGTACATCTTACCTAAGAAGTACAACTCACAAGCCCATCAGCAGCAAACTGCTGCACTCGGGCCTGCTGATCTGGTGATGTGCCTGGAGCAGGTGAAGGAAGGGTGTGGGAATACTCCTACACGAAGCTTTTCCATTGTTGAACGAGATAAAGAGTGGCTTTGCCTAAATGGCGTGTTCAGCTTCATCAGTGTCCTGCTCTGCTGATGTATGTGATGGAAAACATTCCAGGAGACAGGCTGGACTTTGGGAGCTCCTGAAATGGGCAGCCAGGGCACCTTTTGGTTTTTCAGGGAGTGTGGGCGACCTGAGTGCAGTGCACCTAGAATGAGAAAGCTGATGTTTCCAGCCTTAGAGGGAGCACACCTTTGGCTTGTGTTTCGGTTTTTGAGGCTGTGTCCTTAAAACTACGGAATATTTGTAAGAATGTATTTATTTAAGTGCCAGGTGAATGAGTTACTGGCTGGGAAATGGACTTTCAATCTCTTGCCGTTATACATCATCCTTGCACACTGACAAACACCCTGGCAAAACGTAACCTTGTGTAGCTCAGGTGTGAGCACTCAGTGGGCTTCCTGAGAATCATGGAAAGTGGGTTACTTCATAAAAGGTAGCTCTTCTCTGACTAGTTATCAGCTGAAAGTTGCTGGAGTAACCCAGGAATGCCAGAAGCCTTTTTTTTCACACTCTGCCAATACCTCTGAGCTTGGATTTGTAGACATGGAGCTCTGAAATTGTTGAACAACCTCGATCTGTGGCTGCTGAGCTGATACTGCTTGGAGTGTTTCTACAGCTGGGGGCTCTCTGCAGGCTTTTCATCCTCTGGAGTCCTCCTGGTGATGGCACTTGACAAAGAACTGCTTTGCTTCAGTCTGTGTAGTGCCAGCAGCACGTGTTTGGGGAGTTACCTGTGAAACCGACTCCGATATGTGCAGCAGTTCAGAGCTGTAGTAGCTGCACATCAGTTTAGTCCATCTCAGTTGTCTCAAGTGGGAGAAGTTATCCTAAGTAAAGCTGGAGTCTGTTTCCAGCCTCCTCTGCGGGGGCTGAATCTTGCAAGGTTTCAACCACATGTTAGGATCACACCCAGGCGTTTATCTGAGCGAGTGCCATTCAAAGAGCCTTGCAAAACCCAGGGGCAGGAGGAAGTTGTTGTGCATGCTGACACAGCCTCCTTAGCTGGTTTAGTTTGGAAGCATCAAGTCACATTTCTGAAGCTTTAAATTAGGAAATCTGGTGAGTCTCTACACAAAAAAAAACAGAGGGAGGGGGCTTGCTCAAGGTTTTATTATTGGTTTTTAAAAAATAATAGCATAAGCTTCAGTTACCAGTGCAAGATCACTTTTTAGAGAAGTAGTGCAGTCTGTGGCATGCAGAGCTGACTTCTTATTTGCTTCCTTGATGGACTTTAGTTCAGAGTCTGCATTTGGGAATGAGAGCAGCAACAGAACAACTGCTCTCTGCAGGCCATTTAATGGTTTGGGTGGATGAGGCTGTTGGAATTCCTCAAGACTAAAATGAAAGGAATGACACAGCAAGATGTCCTATAGGATAGCTCTAAAAGCTGGAGTGCACACCAGGAACTTGCTGTGGCTTAGAAGGTTGTGTGCTGTCTAACAAAGGGCTGTTGCCAGTCTTGACAACAGTGAGTTTAATCCAATATAAATCTCTAATGCAATCTCTGCTCATCAAATCAGGCATATGGAACTGGAGGGAAAACTCAACCAATTACACAGGAAGCTTGATACAAGGCCTGACTGCTGCTGAAGTGGAAAGACCACGAGAGGCAGACAGTCCAGTTCTAGAATAATCCTGTTCTAGGTTGGTAGCGGGTTTGGATCACGTTTGTTCCTCTAGTGTAAACAAACACTTGATTTGTAATCAGATAAACAAGGGCTTGGAGAGACAGGACGAGGGAATGGCTTTGAACTGAGAGAGAGGGAGATTAGATTAGATATTAGGGATAAATCCTTCCCTGGGAGGGTGGGCAGGCCCTGGCACAGGGTGCCCAGAGCAGCTGGGGCTGCCCCTGGATCCCTGGCAGTGCCCAAGGCCAGGCTGGATGGGGCCTGGAGCAACCTGGGATAGAGAAAGGTGTCCCTGCCCGTGGCAGGGGTGGCACTGGATTGTCGTGAATGTCCCTTCCAAGTCAAACCCTCCTGTGATCAGGTTGATTAGAAGGTTTAAAACCCAACGTTAGCAGTGAAATCTCGTTAGAGCTGGATTCAGCTAATGCAGCTTCTGCTTTTCTAAGGCTCTGCATTAGTCACTGTCTCTAATTAGATATTAAGCATAAGTTTTCCATGTGCGTGAGTAAACTTGCTCACAAGGGAGGATATCATTTCTTCCTGGTCCTAATTTCCCTAATGTGGATGGCCTGTGGCTCTTATTCAGAGAAACTGCATGTCATCCTGGGGTCGCAGCTGGAATTGTCGGCTCCTGACCCGAGCCCTGGGAATGCCCATGATCTCTGCAGGGTCCGGTGGCGTTGGCAGCCCGGGGCCCTTCCCTCAGGCAGCAGCCGGGGCCGAGGCCGCGCTGCCGTGGGGAGCGGGGCAGGGGCTGCTCGGCGGTGCGGCGGTGAAACCGGACTCGGGGAATGGCTCTGCCCGGCCCGCGGCGCCTGCTGCTGCAGAGCGGGGCACCTGGGCAGCCCCCCCGCGCACTGCGAGGGGCAGTGCCGTGTCCTGGGGTGTCTTCAGAAGTTTTGCTTGGCGCCCGGTAGGCTGGTCCTTGATCCAGGTGTTTGGCACTGGAACGCTGAAGCTCATTGGCCTGACAGCGAGCAGAGATCTGGAGGAGTGGGAGGAAGTTGGACTTTCCTGATACAGTTATCAGCTTTAAGAGCTAAACTCAACCTGTTTGTGGTGACAGGGTAAATGAGGTCCCTTTTTAGGATTTGTGTCAGAGCCTGAATTAGTGTGGTTTGTTTTTTGACTTTGGAATATCTGGCAAGTGTTGGAATGAGACCGTGGTTTCTAGAGAGAGGCAATTCCTCAAGTGCCTCTCAACAAAAGATTCGTTTGGCCAGTTGGGAGCTGCAACTTCCTTCTGTTCTTGTGACTGTTGTAACTTTGACTTGAAGAAGCCACACCAGAGAAGTGCAGAACAATACTGCTCTAAAGAGCTTCACTGCTGTTTCAGTGCCTTTTGAACCACCCAGGTAGGCCATAAATCCCATGTGTTGTCACTTCACACCGTAGCTAAGGGAGAAGGGTGATAAAATTTGAAGTGTTTCTTAATGGCAGAAGTCTCTTGAAATGCATTGCATTGCTTCATTAGCTAATAAAGCTCCTAGGAGGTGACTCAGACCCTTTCTCTGAGGTCCTGCTTGCTGTACCCCAGCTTGGCTGAAACAGGTGACTGAAATCAGAATCTACTTTTCCCATCTTGGTGCTGAGTTCCTGTAGAGCACTTTGTAAGCAATGGCAGAACTTTAGGTAGTAACACCTGGATAAAGACACTTTCTTGACTATAAAAAACGTGAAATGTCCTGAGCTCTTACATGACTGACTTCTCGACAGACATATGCTTATTTTATGGTAGATATTTGCTAAGCAGTCCATGTCCTTTTAAATATTCAGTTAAAGTCAGGGTTGGGGAAATAAAAATGCTTTTTCTTGTCATATACCACTGTTTTGGTTTCTGCAGCAATCATTCCTGGAAGTGCTGTTGGGAAGCCTTTCAGGGATTGAAGCTTCTAAACTGGAGTTCAGGCTCCTGATCATGATCACAAGTAGCTGGAACACTGAAGTATTTCCTAAGGAAGAAAGCTGGACTATAGAAAGTTGATTTGTCCATTTATGATGCACTACTTGGTTGAGGCTATGAGTGTTGCAGAGGAGGCTTAGTGTAGGGGTAGCTTGATATAACGCTAAAATTGCACTGCTTTTAAAATAATTTTTAAAATAAGACATTTTGGAGACATGCTGTGTTCTTTCTTAGTGCGAAAAGAAAGAAATTTTTAGGGATGAACATTAGGGATTAATGTAATATTCTGGTTCAGGTGGACTGGGAGTGTCCTGGCTGGATTCCATACTCCGGTGGTGTTGTCTCCTAGTTGGTTAAGCTTGTTTGTGATCTCATCTAGCTGGATGAAAAGTATTATGATTAAAGATAAAACAATCTTTGCTGTGTAGTAACAAAGCCTGTATGAAGAAATTGGTCCTATAACAGTAGTGAATCATGTCAGCTTTATGAGATGCAAACTAAAGGCTGCTCTGACCTTTTCTGATGATAAATAGAATGTCCTTGTGCAGGCTGTGGAGTCAAAACCAAGCTGCTCAGGGGGCTTGGTGCTGACAGTCTGGTGAGAGTTGTACAAGGCCAGGCTGGATGGGGTTTGGGGTTCCTCCCAATTGAAACCACTCTATCATTCCATAACTCCTGGAATTTGAGTTTCTGGCTGTAGCTTATGGTTATGGAGATGCAAATGAAGTAGCCAGAATGTGGTTTTGTTTGGTTTAGGTTTTTTTTACTCAAGACATCTGGAAATAGTAGATTTAATAAGCTTGATGTAATATTAATTAAATTATAAAAGAGACTAAACTCACATCCTTTGTACACTTCTGTAATGTCACATGAGGGCAAGTTAAACACTTGTCCTAAATTTTCCTCTGGGAAATGAGCTGTACCTGTAGCTGGCGTGTTCAAAAATGCTGCAGTCTGTGAATTAGTGCTGGTGCTGGTACAAGGTGAGCTGAGCCCAAACTGGTTAATGGAATAAAGTCCCTTAGTTCAGTCTGGAAGCGGTTTTGCTGTGCTGAATAATCCTTACCCAACGTAAATACTCATCCAGGTAAATGGGTTCGTGCTGCACTGCAATCACCTGTTAGGGGTCTCCAGGAGCTTGAGTATCCAGAAGGGAGCATCTCTTAAACCAGGAGGCTTGGAGATCAGTCCTGTGGGTTCTTTGTGCGTGTGGCCTCTGAAGCTGGCTCTGCTTAGTCTCCCTGTCCCTTATCTCCCGCGCGGGCTGCAGCTCGCTTTGTTTGGTGACCTTCAGTTTGTGCTGGTGCTGTGTGACCTCGGGCCGAGGCTTCCATCAGAATCCCTGCTGGGGCAGCTCCTGCCCTTCCAGGAGCCCTGCAGGGCGTTCCGGGTCTGCCTGGTGGGGTGGCACCAGTGCTGAAAACAAGGCATTGCTGGGTTTGTCAGCAGCTACTCCTGCTGTCCTTGGTGAGTGTTGGAGCAATGCTGCTGTGTGTGGCAACAGCCAAAGGCTTTCCCATCGGGAATTGAAAATACTGCTGTGCATATCAAACTTGTTTTAAAGCTGGTGTTTTAGAAGGAGAAAGCATCTTATTGTGAGCACACAGTGTCAGCACTGACTACTCTGCTCTGGGAGGGAAGGCTGATTCAAACAGAAGTGCCTGCTAGTAAAAAAGCATATTCCTTTTGTTCTGGTCTTCGAGTAGCTTTTGCATATGAATACTCTAAGTTGAACCCGAATTCCTGGCTTTTTTCCTCTGAGGAGGTAGTAAACAAAAGCCCTCTAAATTCTGAGTTTAGAGAACTGTTTCTGGGCCAAGACAGTTGAATGTAGTAGCAGAATCCATCAAAGGAGATCACTGTCTGTTGCTAAAATCCTGTACAATCGTTTTAACCAATTTTTGACCTGTCTTGAAAGAGAAGGTGAGTGCCAGTAGCTTTCTTTGGGTCCACTGCCTGTGAGCAGAGGAACACACACATCAGGGGAAGGTCTTTCAGATGAAGACCTGAGCTATATGTTCATAGGAGAAGTGAAGCAGAGAACACGCAGCTGAAACTCAACCGAGCCACTGCAGGTTTAAGGTTTTGAGGTTTTAAGAAGTCAAAACAAGTTTGGGGATGTGCAGCATGGGTGGAGAGCACTTGGGAAGGAATAAGATGCAGCAGCTTTCCTGAAGATTCTGTAAAAGTTTCCCTGTGGTGGGTCACAGTAATTTCAATGTTACATTAAAGATGTGGCAAATGAAGTGCTGCTCCAATCTGCAGGAATCTGTATCCTAAAAGAGCAGTGGGAGAACATGAAATTGGTACTGAACACGCTGCAATTAGTGGGATGACTGGCACAGTGAGTGCTGCAAGGGAGGGCTGTAACCTCTTCACAGGGATGGGCAGTGACTCTTTGGGCTGTCTAGAGCTTGATGAGGGTCACGATAAGGTTGTTTATGGGTGAGAACCAGGGGGAGGCCAACAAAGCAGATATCCTGGTGGGAGTTTCTTCTAGACCACCCAGCCCAGGATGAAGAGGCACCAAAATCCTCCTTAGGCAGCTGGGAGAAGTCTCACCATGGCTAGGCCTTGTTCTTGTAGGGGTCCTCAACTTCCCACATGTCTTCTGGAAATAAACCCAGCAGGGAGGTGATGAGTCCAGGAGGTTCCTGGAATGTGTGTTCCTATTGATAAGAACAGCTCTCGAGAGAAGGATCTGGAAGGATCTTGAGTGGGAATAGTTGGCAGCATCTGGGGTAACACTCAGCAGCGCAGAGCTGGAGGCTCAGGGAGTGCTTGGGAGACGCTGGGATAGGAGCTGTGGGTGTGGGGTGTGACTGAGGAGGCAGGAATGTGGAGGCAGGAATGCTGTGGTGCTTGAGCAATGTGGCAAGTGACCCTTCAGAGGCAAGATTGGTTTGAGGAGCTGAACTGAGCTGCCTCAGCCATGGCAGCAGAGCTGACCATCAGCTCCGAGCTGTGCTGCTCACTCTGGCTGTGATGGGCAGCTCAGGCACGTTTCGGGCAGGAATGCTGGACTGGCATTCCCAGTGGGCACCCGCCTTGCTCAGTTAGAAGGGCTGGAGTGGCTTCCCAAGCAGTGCTGCAGGGTCTGACCCAAGCTCCCTGTGCAGCCCTGCTCCTGCTGGCCACACCGTTCCTGATACAAGCCAGGAGCTGTTGGCCTTCATGGCCCCCTGGTCAGGCTTAGCTGCTCCTTCCAGCTTGTGGCCCTAACTCTGAGGTGGTGTCTGCTTCAGAGATCCCAAAGGGCTTTGAACCCCGGGGAACTTCTCTGGGCAGTGTCAGGAGAGAGATGCAGGCTTTGCTGCTGTGATACCAAACCCTAATTAAACAACTGACTGCTTTGGGATCAACCCTAATTTTTCCAAATGTTCTTGACTGTCTGGTTCTATTACACATAATGGATGTAGTGAGCTTCATAATGGCCACTGTGGCTGATTCACCTTCTGCCAAACAGCCAAGGGAGAAATCTGTGGTAGTGTTGAAAACTCTTGTTATGGCTCCTGGGTTGGCTGCAGGAGGTAGTTGGGCACTTGGCTCTCAAGCTGCTGCAGACTGAAGTGTTACAGACAGTAAAACATCTGCCACTGGAGAACCTCTCCAGTGCAGTGCTGTTGGCAGCACTTCTGTCCCAGCCTGGAGTGATGCTGACTGTCTGCTCAGATACTCTGGAGTTGCATTTGCCACTGCTCAACACGTTGGACGCTGCAGCCTGGCAGGAAGCTGCCCCGTCAGGTCCTTCCACTTTCCAGCCTTTAACACTCCTCAGGGAGTCACCCCATACCTGTGGGTTGGAGGCTTCCTCCACAGGAGTGATTTATTACTGCACATGCTGGCCAGAGAGCAGCTTGCATCACAGGGAGCTCCTCTGGATATTTCTAGCTCCCAGGTAACTGGGAGATCCTGACGTGTAGACCTTGGCTCCAGCAGAAGTAGGTGAATGGCTCTTTTCCTCCCCTTGCCCTGGCTGTCCATCTGTTAAACTGTGCAAAGCATTTTCCCAAGCAACTTTGCTCCCCTGGCTGCCTCAAGGCTTGAAAAACGATTTCAGTGATTATAAGAAATGAGCTGTCTGACTTCACACAAGCTCCACTACACATGGATTTAACGTCCGTGACTTCTTGGCTGTAAAACCTTCAGTTGGAAGGCAAATGGTTAGAAAAAGTGTGTGATATTTTACTATGTAAACCAGCTGTGTCAGATAAGCACTACATTTAACTTTCTCTCTTTTTTTTTTTTTTTTTTCTGTGCATCACAATTCAGTGAAGATATGATTCCTACTGTGGGCTTCAACATGAGGAAAGTTACAAAGGGTAATGTTACAATAAAGGTATGTTGCCATTGTTGACTGTTTTCTTTAGCTTCTAGTTTAAAATTTACATGTTTGCTCTGTTTTGCTTCCAGCCTTGGGACAAATATAGAAAACTGAAGAGGCTCAGCTAAATCTGTCGAGTAGCTTAAGAAGACATTTATGTTTATTTATGGAGTTTCTGAAATGAGAATCTGTGTGTGATTCCCAGGTTCATGGACTAGTTACAGCACTGTTGTGATAATGCTGTCTGGCTTAGATCTGAGTGTTTGAGGCCCAGAGATGCTGCTTTCCTGCTCATCAGTTTGCTTAAGGAAAGGTTTACATCAAAAGCAAAGCTTTAAGTGAATACATTTTATTTTCTTGTGTACCTCAGCGTGTAACCTTCATACACAGGAGTGTTCTTGCATCTGATGCAAGGTGCTGCAGTTTGCATCTCCTGCTGTTGGGCCCTAAGCTCTGAGCAGCTGTGCAAGGGATTATTCCTGTTGTAACGTGGGAGAGGTCCAGCAGCTGCTTAGGAGAAAGGAGAAACTGTTGTGATTTCTTGTCTTATCTTTGCCTGACATGTTTAAACACAGTGCATGGCTAAATTGTCTTTCTCCCCTTGCCTTAAGATTTGGGATATAGGAGGGCAGCCCCGATTCCGAAGCATGTGGGAGCGATATTGCAGAGGAGTTAATGCTATTGTGTAAGTGTCCTTCCTTCAGCTCTGCTTCCTTCACATGTGCTCCTCCTCTCTGGGAGCCTTCCTAACACTGCATGCCTGACTCTGTAGTTCTCCTTGTGATTCTGAACCTGTACTGCAACCACATTGACCTTTTTCACCCTTAAGTTCAGGGCTCAGGATGGGTTATTTCTTACCTGTGTCTGATCTGGAGTACTAACTCCTCCCTCTCTGAACTGAGTGGCAGTGCTGTCTAACTCAAAGCATCTTCCTTCTACTCTGTTCTTAGAGAATTGTTTTTAAAAGAACGAGATTCTTTGCTCAGAAGTCCTAGCTTTGTTTAAAGCCTTGTTGAATGTTCTCAAACCTGGCAGTGTAAAGGAAAGAGTGATGTTTCTGCAGGAGCTCAGTGTCACTGACCTAACCTGAAATTCTCTTTAAAGCTACATGGTAGATGCTGCAGATCGTGACAAAATAGAAGCCTCTCGAAATGAGCTGCACAATCTTCTAGATAAGCCCCAGTTACAAGGAATCCCTGTAAGTAACATCACCTCAAACATCACCTCAAACAGCATTAAATCTCAAACAGCATTAAAAAAATGTGCATCACTTGAGCAACTCTGAAGTCTGCCCTGAAGTCTTAATTGTAAGGCCCAACCTTACTGGTCAGTATAAGCATGAACAATACCTGCTCCCAGTGCCTAAAATCAAACTGTTGACTTTCAGTGATCTTATTTCATTCAGTGCTCACAAAACTTAATAAATACAATTGAAACAGTAGTTTAGAGGATTCCACAGTGTGAATTCATGCTCTTGACTAAAGGTTAACCACAGTATAGTGCAGAAATGTAGAGTAACTTTGGGGAATCTCAGATGAGTGTGCTGCAAATGTTCTCAGATTTATCAGCTGATATATTCTCGTGCTTGCTCTTTGCACAGAACAGTTTATTTGTACCCCCTTTTTCCCTGAGACTAGGTCTTGATCTGGTTTAACAGTGAATATCTCATTCCATTAGATTTAACAGGCAGATGCAGAATGCTCATGAGACTCCCTTGACATTTTTTTTATTTTTCTGGTTTTGGTTGGGGTTTTTGTCTGTTTGTTTGGGTTTTTTTAAGCAAAGCTACAACAATTTCCTTCTCTGGATTTCAGGTTCTAGTCCTTGGAAATAAGAGAGACCTTCCTAATGCTTTGGATGAGAAACAGCTAATTGAAAAGATGTAAGTCTAACCCTTCCTAAGAAACATTTCTCTTACTCAATAAGTTCATGTACATAGGGTTATTAGATCAGGAAGCTCACATTAATGAGTGGAAAACCCAGCAACAGGAGGTAACTGGGCATTGTACAGAACAGGTTGTGTGGGGAAGGGGAAGAGGAACAGTTCAGATTGTCAGAGTCCTTGTGTTAGTGAAATGTGCTGAAATGTTCTCTCTTTCATAGGAACCTTGCTGCTATTCAGGACAGAGAAATCTGCTGCTACTCAATTTCTTGCAAAGAGAAAGATAATATAGGTAACTATAAACCCAAAATGCTGAGAATTATGAGGTGCTGTCAGAGGATGGATTGGGGGGATTGTAACTTCTTAAACACAAGCTTCCTGTCTTGAGGAAAGCAGGAGCAAATCAAAGAGCAAGGTGTGAGTGCACTGGTTAAATTCCGCATAACTCCTGATGGCAGTCAGGGGGCCTGGCTGGTGTTAAAGTTGTAGGGGTTGTAGTTACCAAAACATGTCAGTCCCTGTGAAGTCTGCTCCTCTCTGCAGTTATTTTGCAGGAAAGAGCTGGCTAGTCTATTAGCTTGGCCTAAATGATTTTATACTTCTGTCAGGTGCTCTCACCTCTGCCTCACTTGGTGAGGATACCAAGTACTTGAAGCAAGTTTTTCCTCAAGTCATTCCCTTGAAATGATCACCTTCCCTTGCTGTCTTATCAGAGCAGTTTGTGTTGTGGCATCTGCCAGTCCCTGTTCCCTGCAGCCAAACAGTGCCTTTTTCTGGCACAGAATCAAATGCTTTAGAACTTGTGGAGTTCAAAGGCAGAAACCACATCCTGTGTAATATTTGGTATTTGCCATAAGTTTTGTAAGTAAACTGAGTTGTCTCAGCTGAGTGAAAACAGAATTTAACAACACTTTCCATCCTTCTCCTGATGCATTCCATGGCTGCTGTGGGATTAACACTGGTGCATTGCCAGGGTAAAAGGAGTTTGCTGATGAGGAAACTTCAGGGTGATGCTCCCAGGAGAAGCTCTAAAGGATACCAGGATGGCTTTATATTAAGGATTCAGCTTCTTTCTAGGAAAACTAAATAGTCTGGAACAGTTGTGGCTTCCAAGAAGCCCCTGTCACCTTAGCATCATTTAGAGGTTCAGACATGATGGGTAGAAGCAGAGACTCCCTCTGTGGAGATGCACACGAGGCTCCCAGCACAGCTGAGCATCACTGAGGCTCTGAAGGAGTTGGAGGGGAGCCAGGGCCTTTCCCTTCCTTAGCAGAGCTCTTCCAGGCAGGGAGGAGCCTGATGCCTCGTACCACAGGGCTGAGCTAGCTCTGCTCTCATCAGGTGAGGAGCTGCAGACTGGCTGAACAGAGCAATGCTGATCTAAAACGAATTACTGGAGCCATAGGGAAGTGTCAGATGAAGGGATGTCTTTTTCCTAGAGATGGACAGAACTGAGGAACCAGGATGTGTGGGGCAGTGCCTGTCGTTGTCACTTCAAGGATGCTGGGCAGTTATAGGATCAAAGCACAGACAGCAAGCATCCTAACAAATCATTCTGTTCATCTGCCCTGGGCCATCCTCTGGAGAAGGGCTTGGATGTTCCTGCCCTGTGTTTGGGACACTGGAATACCAAAGCTTTGCCACTTACACCAATACAGACACTTGAACGTGGAACTTCTCTTCTCTCTCCCTGTAGATATCACGCTTCAGTGGCTTATTCAGCATTCAAAATCTAGAAGAAGCTGAAGTCTTCCTGGAATCTCCAGTACCAGTTGGCCATAATCTCAATTGTCCACTTCCCTCCATAATGAGATACTACCCAAAAATCCTGTATCAAGAATCTCCCTTTTCACGGTTCATTTCTCATGTGCACTGCTGAAGACTTGTATTCCTATTCTGTCACAAAACAACTAGAGTTGTCATGATAAAGTCAGCACAAATATTTATTTTACAACCATCTGTGGTGGGAGGGTTGTGGGGGGGGGGCTTTTTAAAAAAAATATCTCTACCATGTTAACTACGATGGTACACTCTGTTCTGGTTTTTCAGGGCCAGGTTTTTATATGATTTTCAGCAAGTGTTTTACTTCTAGTGTTTAGTGGCTTGAAGATGCTGATGCTTGACAGCATTAAGATTCTGTAAGATGCCACATACAGTAGTTAGAAAACATTTAAGCGTGAGTTGTGGGATACTGATTGATCTCACAAATGCATGTGATGTGTGTATGTAAGCAGAGAAATGGAAACTGTTTGCAGAGGGGAGCACAAGGCATAGATCAGCATCACTAATCTACAGCTGAGATCCTGTCACTTGAAAAAGAAAACTCTTGATGAATTAGGAAAGTCATCTGTTGTAAATCATTCTGTTGCTTCTGTTTAACATTTATGTGGGGGATGGGAATGGACTGTTCTGTCAAACTTTCAAAATTTGGAGTATTCCAGCATGAAAACAAATTGCTAGGAACATCAGGCTTTGTTCAAATACATTTTTCTATCTCCAGATACTCGTGGTCTCTCTCTGAAACCAGAACATGCATTCTGAGCAGCTGCATGACACCCAAATTACTGATGCTCTTGTATCGAGGCAGTTGTTGACCTTTAGCACAATCTGTGTGTAATTGTCAGTGTCTCTCCTGCTGCTGGAATGGCTGGGCACAGTTTCACCTGGTGCTATGGAATACCTGGGCTATTGTGACAACTCTAGACCCGCCTGCTTTTTGATGTAACCATGTGCAAAGCCTGTCAGATGCAGTGAAACGTTCTGCTGTGTCAAAGCACAAGAGAGCCAATGAATTGATCCTGTCTCTTGACTAGCTCCTGCAGCTTAGGGAAGTGTGTATAAACTCCAGGTTGTAATGTTTCTGTAGCTTTACTTTCTCAAAGACTTCAGCACATTTAAAGGGACAGCCTTGTTAGGACTGGTTCGTTCATCCAGCGGTGTCCGTGTAGCTCCTCGTGTGTGCAGATCCCTGGTGCAGCTGCTTGCGTTGCCTCACACCGCGCGGGGTTCCTCAGCTCCGTGGGGTTCCTCAGCTCCGTGTGTGGTTCCTCAGCTCCGTGGGGTTCCTCAGCTCCGTGTGGTTCCTCAGCTCCGTGGGGCTCCTCAGCTCCGTGTGTGGTTCCTCAGCTCCCCGTGGTTCCTCAGCTCCGTGTGTGGTTCCTCAGCTCAGTGTGTGGTTCCTCAGCTCCGTGTGTGGTTCCTCACCTCCCTGTGGTTCCTCAGCTCCGCGTGTTCCCCAGCTCTGCGGGGTGTTTATCCGCGGGAGCCCGGGGCGGGAGCAGCGCTCGCCCCTCGCTCCTGGCGGCCGCTGTTAGCGCGGGCTGCCACGGCCTTGCTGCCGTGTCCCAGCTCTGGCACGGGTGCACAGACACTACGCGCTGCCTGCCTTCAGTCTCCAGTTGCATTTTAACTTTTTGTCCCCTTTCGGTTCTCTGAAGCGTGGTTTCAGTTAATCCGTACTCTGGTGCTGTAGAGGAGAGGGTGTATTAACTTGCTGCTGTAGTCCCGAGTTCGCCAGAACTGCTACAGTTACTTTTATTTAGCAAACTTGCTTGTGCCTATAATAAGGAACCTAAACTAGAATGTGTGAATCTCTGTGGGGGACCAGGTCACTGTTTAGTTAACTGGCCTGTAGCTAAACTCGATGTGTTTGGTGTTTATCTACTTCACTGCTTTCAGCGTTTATGGCATCCAAACACTACCAATTGTTAACCTGTGCATTACTCTCTGCATGTGAACAACTTATACAATTACTGAACTTTGTAAATACGTGAATTTTTTTATTTAGGTGGATGCATATGTTGGTTTACTGCTCTTCAGCTTTATTCAATAAACTTATGTTTTGAGGGTTGTATTGACACTTAACTGCCTGACTTGAGTTGATGTGGCTGAACTCATGGAAAACCACGATGGGATGTCTGTCTCCTCTGCCAAAGATTACAGTGGGGGAAGAAGGATTGGTAAATACCTGAGCTGATTTATATTCTGTGGTTCAACTATTCCAGTGAAATGCTCACAAAACTACATTTGAGGCCTAGGGCTTGCTCACCTTACCTGAGCAAGCTCAGTCAGTCTGAGCAGATTTCAGGGCTTTTTTGTGTGTGTGAAAAGCACTGGTCAGTGAAGGGTCTGAAGTAGGGGCAGCCTTCTGGAGCTCTGTTTTCAGGAGAGAAACACATGTGTCTGCAAGCTTGGTTCTTGTGTCGAGCCTAGAGTAAAACTGTTGTTTTTCTAACACAAATGTCAGATCTTGCAGTGCCTGATCCTTCACTGTCAATTACAGCAGAAGGATTCTTATCTCAGTGCAAAGTGAGGCTTTTGTTGACTGAGGTCTTGAACAAAATCTCTGCTGTGAATTTAATCTGAAGTTTCACTGACTGTTCTTCCCAAAGGTTTTTGTTGTATTAATTTCTCTTAGGACACTGATTAATTTATAGGACTGTCTGTCAGCATCTTCCAATGAACGATAACAAATTGGATGTCTTGTTTCAGGCTTGTCTCCATGTAAGCTTTCAAACTTGCTAAGCTGTATCAGGTTAGTTTTTAGTCCTGAGAGCAGGTCTTTGAGCATCCTTCACGTGTAACTCGGCTGGCAGGAACGACTAGTGAGCTGTTCAAGATCATGTGCATGTTTCTTTGGGAGTTTCCTGCATGCAAAACCAGCTCCCTGCAGTTCACAGCAAAGTAAAATGTCTCTAGACACAGCTCTGAGAGCAGTGGTGGTGCACTAAGCCTTTTCAGCCTGGTTGGTGTGATACCAGTGACGGTCGTGTCTGCTGTGGTGTGAACTGGCCCTCAGCTCTTTGCTCGATGTGGTGTTTCAGTAACAGGTTCTGTTTCTGTGTAAATGGCAGGGACAGGCACAGGGCCCCCCGTGATGTGTGTGCTCTAAAAGGTACATTTGCAATACTCCCCAAAATGCCCCCGGCTGGTTCCACAGCTGTTCTGGTGCTGCTCTGCCAGATGCCCGTGGTTACTCCTGTAGCAGGAAGGAGACCTCAGCGTGGCAGCTTGATTCCAGTGCACAGGGCTGCACTTGTTCTGTTTCTGGGCTTGAGCAACTTGCCAGATACCTTTCCTCTGAAACAAGGGAAGTGTAGGAAGTGTTTCCTCCTCAGCACCTGTCAGCCTTGGACTGAAAACGATACTCATCTGGCACGTTATGTCCAAGGTTAAATCTTTTCTGGCCTAATAAAGGTGTGGAGCCCAGGACAGGCATTAGCAGTGGTGTTTGCTGAGCTTGGATGCTGTAGCTGTGTTCTAGAAATGTAATCCCACCATGGTTACTTGTCTCAGGCTCTGTAGTGAGCACGGACAATAAAAATTAAATTTCCCATTCTCTTAAAAAAAGTTGCTTTTGCGGATGCATTTTAGCTACATAAATTACTGCACTTGGCATCAATAGCCATAGTCCTGAAACCTCTGATGCAGGTCTTGACTGTTGGCATATTAAGAAGAGCAGCTCTTGTGAAAAGGCAGATACTGAGCCAGAGAGAACTCGTGATGGTGAATACGTGGAAGTTAGACAGCAGTCCTGCCTTTGTGACCTGGTGGGGTGGGGCATTGTGTGCTGTCCTGGGGCTTGAAATCTGCTCAGTCCTTGGTGGTGGCTCTGTTCAGTGCAAGTGGAGCAGCAGGGAGGAGGGGAGGAATGTTTGTGCTTGCCCCCACAGCTCTGGCTGTGTGAGAGTTTTCCTTGGAGCGTCCATGTCCCCCAGCTCCAGTGTGGATGGTGGTTCCTGAAGTGCAATTAGAGAGCAGGGGAGTTCTCATCACCCAGGGGCAGCTGAGGGGCAGCTGCACGGAGCAGCTCTGTCCCACCACTTGGCAGCAGGGAAGATGCACAAATGGGAGCTGTTCCAGGATCCATGGAACCAATAATCCAGTTTCGCAATGATTTGTTTTCTCTTTGCATCTTGATGGAAACAGGTTGGAAAGATTTTGGGTGCTGACATATCAAACTGTATAATCTTCACTTTCTGGTAGGAGAAAAGGCCAAAGAAAATGCCTTAAACAGTCTCTCTGTTGAATCTAGGAATGTTGTGCAGGGATCTGTAATAACCTGAGGTATGGCTTAGCAGGATTACCAAGCTTTTTCCCCGAGGTTTCCTTTGTCGTTGCCGTGGCTGTGCAGTGGCACGTCCTCCTTTGCTTTGTGCAGGAACTGTGCTCCCCCAGCATGCCCAGCACTGCTCCCCTGCCTGGCTCCTGCACTGACCCTGACTAGTGGGGATTCCAAACGGGGTGGAAAGCAGGATATTTCAGCTGTGTTCCTAAGCTGACACGGACAGTGAATCGTGTTAAAGAAGTAATGTGTGAGTGCCTGAGCTTCAGGGCTTTAGTTCCCAAAAAGTGAGTGCAGAACTTGTCTCACCAGACCACTTCAGAGTGCTTTGCTGCTTTAGGGCTGCAGATGCCTGATGTTAAGGTGTGTCTTGGTGAAACACTTGGCTTTTCTCTTACGTGTCACTCCAGTGGCAAACACAGAATGGCACTCAGAGGGGCTTTGCACATACTCTTGAAAAGGAGAAGTGAAATACTTGATGTTTTTATTTCCCTCCCCGTGGAAGGTGGGTAAGTAGACCTTTGTGCCAGGATTAGTGCCTTTTAATTACGACATGACAGGTTTTATTCTGTTAAAGGCAACATCTATCATTGTGATAATTTTGAAGTGCTTCAATAAAGTGTTGTTGAAAACCATTTTTTTGCATATTCATCTGTAGTAGGACAGCTGCTTTTATTATTGTTAGAAATATGTAAGAACCCTCATAACCTAATTGTGGGAAACGTTTGGGTAGCTTTAACTACATAACTTTATCTGGAGAGTGACTGTAAACATTGTGCTCTGTGGGGGCAACTTTGAGAGGCCAGGCTGTGAAAATAATTCCATGTCTGATTATTTTTGCTCTGGTACTGGAAGCATTGGTTGGTCTCATTTGTGTTTCTCTCTGAAAAGACCCATTGGGTTGAAGTTCCTGAACCATATTATTCAGCAAACAGAGCAAATACATCAGTAGAGAAAGAAAATGTTGTTGTGGTGTGTGAAATTTAAAGCTAAACTTGACTCTCACAAGAATCTCAAGAGTAAGTAAACTGCTAAGGTGCTTTTGTGTAATTGTGTTAACTTGGGGTGCGGATACTTCAGCCTTTGCAACAAGGAGGAAATTTCCTCTTTTTAGAATCAATAATGAATTCCCTTGGTTTGAATAACATTTAAAAGATCCATGAATTCTGCAGACTGAGGAAGGGAACGGAAAGATTGACCAGGCTAGAGGATTTTGCCAAAAGTCAGCATAGAGAAGTCTGGATGGGCCACTGGGTTGTGATACTTGTTCTGGTTTGGATTTATTCATTCCACTGTTTATGTTACAATAATTGGAAAACAAAGATCTGACTTCCAAACTACTCTAAAATACAGGCTGAAGACAGATCATTATTGTCTGGTTGTCTGTCTATACATAACAAGTCCTTTATGTTTTTCCCCTGTGTAGGCATTTTTCATTTTCTGTCCCATTTCCTTGTAACAAATCAGGCACTTTGGTAAAAGGATGCAACCCCAGAGTGGACAGGGCAGCTCAGTCCGGTGACAAGTGACCCGTTCACAGCCAGGTACTGGGCTGCTGTTGAGGTGGGACAGCTCATGCTGGCTCTCCTCCCCACCTCCCCCAGCTGTGGTTTCTTGCTGTCCTTTTGCTTATCTTCAAGGGGTTTGGTTTTCCCAGCGCTGCCGGCGCGCGTTCCCTTTC
>VZRO01002500.1:39220-68312 GCA_013397915.1 Daphoenositta chrysoptera
CGGGATCGGGATCGGGATCGGGATCGGGATCGGGATCGGGACCGGGACCGCTCCGCCACCACCGCCGCTGCGGGGCTGGGCCGGGCCGGGCCGGGCCGGGCCGGGCCGGGCGCGGGGCTGCCCTCGCTCCGCTCCCTGTGCCGTCTCCGGGGCCGGGCCGGGCCCTGCTCCTCCCGGTGCTGCCCAGCGGCGGCACTGCTGGTCATGGCCATAAGCTAAATACAAGAAGTTCCACCCGTGTATGAATGACGGAATGTTTGGGTGGGAAGGGACCTTCAGGCTCATCCAGTGCCACCCCTGCCATGGCAGGGACACCTCCCACTGTCCCAGGCTGCTCCCAGCCCCAATGTCCGGCCTGGCCTGGGGCACTGCCAGGGATCCAGGGGCAGCCACAGCTGCTCTGGGCACCCTGTGCCAGGGCCTGCCCACCCTCCCAGGGAAGAACTCCCTGCTAATATCCAATGTAAACCTACTTCCCGTAAGTTTAAAGCCATTTCCTCTTGTCCTGTCACTCCAGTCCCTCTCCATATTTTTTGTAGTCTCCCTTCAGGTACTGGAATGAACTTTCCATGGTGGGGCAGAGCCGTGGAACAGCTCCCCAAGGAGTTGTGGAGCCTCCCCCTTAGGAGACATTCCAAAGTCACCTGGACACGTTCCTGTGTCACCTGCTCCAGGTGACCCTGCCTGGGCAGGGGGTTGGGCTGGATGATCTGCACAGATCTCTTCCACCCCTAACGATTCTGTGGTTCTGCTCTTCCAGCTCCAACCTGAACATCAACGATGTGCTGGGGAACTACTCCCTGACGCTGATCGACGCGCTGGACACGCTGGCGGTGAGTCCTTGGGGTGGGGACACTGCCCTGGTCACCCCAGGGACTGCCCTGCCCGGGGCTGCTCCCCAAGCCTTGGCCAGCTGGTGCAAACAGCTGGATCACAAGCTAACAGCTGGACATGAGGAACAGCCCTGGATCACAAAGCAGCAGTGTCACACGGGGTAAGAGAATAAGAGTAGTCAGAGATGTCAGCAGAGATTTCCTGAAGAGACGAAAGAAAGTTTGGAGCTCCTTCCCAAGGTTCAGGCGATGTCTCTTTTGGGATATGCCATCACTCTGGTGCTCAGGATGGGTGGATTTGGACTGGGACTGCTGTGAGTTGCTGAGAGGTCCATCGGGAGGAGGGCTCACCGTGTACACAATAACTGGAAGAGCTGTGGTTGTTTCATTTGGCAGAGAGGGCCTGACTGACACACAGAGCTGTGTGAAGTGTGGTGAAAGGAAGGAGGGGAAATCCTGCAAAGCTGCTTCTCCCCTGCATTTCTGCTAAAACCGGAAAATAACGTGAGGAGCAGTTCAGTTTTGTGTTAGTAGTACCAGGGTCATGAGGAACAGCCCCCTCCTCGGGCATGCTCAGAGACCCCAGTGGGTTTCATTGTTCTCACCTGTGCAGCCGGGGCAGGTCTGTGCCTCTGGAGTGTCGGGGCTCAGTGATGTGCCAGAGCCAGGGGGGGTGTGTGTCTCCTGGTGCTCTGTGCACTTTGGGATGTCCAACCCTTCCCACTCTGCCCTGGGACTGCAGCAGTGGAGAGGAGCTGCTTGAGCAGGGCAGCTCTGAGCAGAACTGAAAGCAGAAGTGAGGGGAATGTTGGTTTTTACTGAAGGAGAAGTTTGGGATCTGAGCTGTGTGGCTGATAACGGTGCCTCCCTGTCCTCTGTCACCGGTGGGGCAGTGCATAACTTCTTTTCTCAAGTATAAAGGTTCTAGTTGCTAAAGTCTCTTGTGTTTGAGAAGCTGCTGCATGGGGGAAGCCTGTTCTGCTCCTCATTGCTCAGATCAAACCCGTGATGCTTCCCCACTGGGTCTGGCTAATGGGGAGAGCTGGCACCTCGTGCTTTGGTTAAAAATCTAGGTATGTCCCAGCCTTTTCATGAACTTAGGCAAGCAGGAACCTGGGTTTTCCTTCCACATTGCTGCTCCCTTAAAGCTCAGGCTGAATTTACATCTGTCTCTGGGTGCAGTGGAAATCCCTCCCTAGGTTAGACCTGTAGACAGCAGGCACAAGGGAACTCCTGCATGTGCAGTGTTGGGGCAGGAACCTGAAGGGGTGGACTTGCCTTTGGTCAAATAAACATCAAATCAGACTTCATTGTTCTGCAAGTTGTCTTATGCTTTAAGCTGAACTTAACTCTTAAACGGATAGTTCGGGCAGTTAGAGCACTCAGTGTGCTAAATCTGACTGCTGGTCTAAGATGTGAACTTGCCACTCTCTTCCCCAACCCGCTTCTCGAGCAACAATTGTACAAAATAGCTTTGTTTTTCTGTAAAAGGTAATGGGAAACTCCTCAGAATTCCAGAAGGCCGTGAAGTTGGTGATTGACACAGTTTCATTTGACAAAGACTCAACAGTCCAAGTTTTTGAGGCAACAATCAGGTATGTGGTGCTGAGTTTCTGTCTTTAGAGCAGTAACAAGGTTAAAGAGCTGGTGTGTGTAATTCAAAGTGAAATCATTGATTAGGAGGTCTTTGGCAGGCTTTATTCCCTAAATTGTTCCTCACGTGAGCTGTTCCTTAGTCTTCTATGGAAATATTCCATCCTTTCGTATTGAAAACAACTTTAATCAGTCCCCCGTGCCCTAGAGCAGTGAGACAGTGCTTGTCTCTGTGCCTGCAGACTCTGCCTGTTCCTTGTTGCTCTTGCAGCAGAGACTTGGATCTGTGCACAACAAACAACCCCGGGACAGCTTTTCCCTGGTTTGTTTTTCTTTCATTGACTCCTGCTCACTTTCACTTTCGTTTCAGATGCAAAACAGACCCATCTGTTTTGGAAATGGGTTTAAGAGACTGTCTGATTTTAAAGGGTTTCATTTTCTGAGTGCCTCAAACAGTGTTTATTCCTGCTTCCCTTGGCTAGGCTTTCTTTTTTCTGAGTACTAAGTTTATGTAACACCCTTCCTGCCATTTGCAGGGCCAAGGAGGTGTTCAGTCCTAAACAGACTTGTTACAAGAACTCCTGGGTTTGGTAAATTTTGCAGAACCAGGTTTTGGGATTCTGTGGCTGACAACAGCATGACTTCCACATGTGTTCACTCCTGGGGGAAAACCAGATCATTTTCTGTGGTGCTTGTAAGGAGCACAAAGTAATAATTCTGTCAGACATGGCACCAGCGAGGTGTTTACGTGAAGAACGAGGTTCAGAAAAGAGTGAAAACCTGAATTTTGCTTTTCCCACAGGGTTTTGGGAAGCCTGCTGTCTGCCCACATCATAATCACAGACACCAAGCAGCCCTTTGGGGATATGACCATTAAGGATTATGACAATGAGCTGTTGCATTTGGCTCATGACCTGGCAGTGAGGCTGCTGCCAGCCTTTGAGAACACCAAAACTGGCATTCCCTATCCTCGGGTGAGTGGGCACAGCAGCCCTGGGGGAAATAGGCTGAAAACAGTTCTTCACCTGTCCTACAACCTAAATTTTGTGCCCTTTTATGTGCACTTGGGGTACTGAGCCTGCTCTAAGTTTATTCTAAAATGACACAGGGGAAACTGCCCTAAGTTTTGGTGACATGGGCAATACAAGTTGCTCCTTCTGTCTAGTAAATGTTTTCCCTGGGCTGATTTTTCACTGTGTTTATTGTTCCCTGTGGGTCAGGAGTCGTTTGGTTCTGTGCTGTTTGGCTGGAGCATTCCCTGCCCCGTGTCACACAGCAGCAAACAGTACTGGCATTAACAACAAATACTGTGAAGGCAAATAGCTGAGGAAAGTGACTTTATTGGTGACTTGCTACTAAAACAATTGTATTACAGTAAAACTCTTCTGAAATATTATCATACTGGGCTTGGAAATTATAATTTTCCTGAAGACTGCTCAGTGGACACTCAATACTTTGGGATTCTTGGATGCTGCAGCCTCTTGTTTTGAGCAGATGCAGTTGGCAAGAAGGATGTCACTTCTGCTGGAACAACCCTAAACTGCAAAACTATAATTAGCTCTTGCCTGGCTGCTCTTAATTCCTGGAGACAGCAGCACTGCTTTTCCTCCAGACCTGTCAGGCTGTAGAAACATGAATTTCCACTTCTGTTCAGGGCCTGGTACAGCAGCTGAGGGTGGTGTAGGTTCCCTTCAGCGCTGTGTTCTGTGGGGAAGGGGAGGAGCATCCCCTGAGGAAGCTCTTGGTTTCAAGAGCATGAACTGAGGGGCAGCAAAGAAGGAAAAGCCTGAATATTTAGTGGAAAGCATGAAAAAGTGAAGTGAGGTTTGCAAGGCTTAGCAAGTACAAGAGAAAAAACAGGATTCCCTGCTTTAAGCATGGTGCTATAAAGCTGGAGGAAGAATTTCAGGAATTCTACAGGAAAGCTTTCCAAGCAACAATGGGCTGGTTTTCTCTCTCTCTGCACATTCCACGCTGCACATTGTGCAAAATCTACCAAAGAGGCTTGTTCCTAAGTGTGAGGGTGCAGCTGTGAGCACAGCTGGCTGAGGGCCAGCCTGCCTGGCCCTGCTGGCACTGTCCTGTTCACAGGTGAACCTGAAGAAGGGGGTTCCTCCAGACAGCCACAACGAGACCTGCACAGCAGGAGCTGGATCCTTGCTGGTGGAGTTTGGGATCCTCAGCAGGCTGCTCGGTGATTCCACCTTCGAATGGGTGGCCAGGAGAGCTGTGAAGGCCCTGTGGAGCCTCAGGAGCAATAACACTGGACTGCTGGGTAATGTCTGGGTGCTGCTGGGGCCACTGGCTCCACGTTCAGCCTGTGCCATCAGCCTGCAGCTCCTTCACGTGGCCTGAACTTTGTCCTGCTGCTCCCTCTGTAGCTGTTCAGTCACGTTCTCCTCGTGTACCCAGGGGCTGTGTAGAACAAATGGCACTGTGGGGCTTTGTAGGAAAAATGGAGTCTCTGAATGACTCCTTAGGGCACAGGTTTTCAAATCGAATTTTTCACAAAACTGGGAAATGAAACAAGGCCCTGATTTGTGTCCCCATTAATATAATTCAGATTGGCAGATGACTAAAAGTACTTAAAATAGCGGCATGTGTGTGGGTGTTCCTCAGATGAATCCACCACTGTAAGACTTTATCTGATGTTAATCTTTGATCCTTCCTCCTTGGGAATTTCTGAACGTGTAATATCCCCAGGTCCTGACTGGGTTGTTTTTCTCTGATGTACTCAGCAACCTCCGACTAAACTTTTTGTTTGTTCTGAAAGGAAATGTTGTGAATATCCAGACTGGTCACTGGGTTGGAAAGCAGAGTGGACTGGGAGCAGGGTCAGATTCGTTCTATGAGTACCTGCTGAAGTCTTACATCCTCTTTGGGGAAAAGGAGGACCTGGAGATGTTCAACGCTGCCTATCGGAACATTCAGAGCCACCTGAGGAGAGGGTATGTGATTCATGTCAGCAGCAATTCCTGGAGCAGTGAATCCTCCAGCAGGGTCTGAGACAGTTTATAGTGCTTTGTGTCACACCCCAGAAAATCTGTTCTCCTTTTTACTTTAAGAAGCAAAATCTCATTTCCATGGTAGCTCCTCACTCCTCAGCAACTGATCGGGTGCAGAGAAGCTAAACTGGTTCCTCTCCCATGTATAAATGTTGAGGCTGAGAAAAGTCTGGCACTGCAAAGGAAATACCTTAAATTGGCTGCTTTGTTCTGAAGTCCTGATGTTGCCTAGCATGACCTTTTGCTAGAGATTCTGCTGGCAGAGCTCTAAGATAGGATACATCCCTTTCTGAATTAACTTCTCTGAGAGCGTGACTGATGTTTTGGTTCCTTTGGAAATGAGCCCAGCACAGCAGAGCAGTGGCTCCCTGCCTTTGCTGGTGGCAGGGTGCTGGGCTCTCCTAAAGCTGAGGCATTTCCATGTTGCTGTTGCTCCCTGGCAGACGAGAGGCCTGCAATGAAGGCGAGGGTGACCCTCCCCTGTACGTGAACGTGAACATGTACACGGGCCAGCTGATGAACACCTGGATCGACTCTCTGCAAGCCTTTTTCCCTGGGCTGCAGGTAGGCTTTGCTTCTGGTAAAGGCCAGGTAGAAAGGCTGATCCTAATCCTGGGCTGGGAATGAGTCTGAGCAGTTCTGAGCTGAGCTCCCACCTGTGGGTTTGCATCTGGCTGCTCTGATAAGAGTTCAGTTCAGCTCTGCATTAACACAACAATGTGGGGAGGTCTGGCCTGCTCTCTGCTAGATCTGAGAGACTTTCAGCTTCCCTCTTTCAACCTCAGATTTGCATTCTGTGCTGTGAGGCTGAGCTCTGCTAAAGCTTTTACTGCAGAGAACGAATACATCAGTAGTTTTTGGGGGGTTATTTTGTGTGTGTTTTATGGGGGGAGAGTTGCTTTAGATGCCACGTTCTCATCTTTGCTGGCTTGCAGCATTAAGCGTGTGTCTGCTGTTGTGCCCAGGTGCTGATAGGGGATGTGGAAGATGCCATTTGTCTCCATGCCTTCTACTATGCCATCTGGAAACGCTATGGAGCTCTCCCAGAGAGGTACAACTGGCAGCTGCAGGCCCCAGATGTTCCCTTCTATCCGCTGAGGCCGGAGCTGGTGGAGTCCACTTATCTCCTCTATCAGGTATTGACTTCTCTGAGTTACAAGCCATGGCTTGGCCAAAATGGTTTTGTTCAGAAGGTCACTTTTCCCTGCTGACCTCTGGGCAGGTGAAGTTTGGCAGCCCTGGAGCTGCCTGTTGGCACCTGGAGGTCTCTGGGCAGGCTCTGCCGTGTTGTGCAATGTTGTTGCTCTGCTGTTTGCTTCAAAAAAAGTCTTTTTTTATAAGGCAGGCAAAAAAGAACACTAAACAGCCTTTTCTAAAAGCTGCTGGCAGATTTTTGCAAGGCAGAGGCTTGTGACTGCTTAACCAAAATTGTTGAAGTAAATATAACAGCTTTCCTTGCGATGCTGTCCAGGCACAGATAGAATAAACGAAAATAATTGTCTGCCTACAAGCAAGGTATCAGAGAGGTTGGATTTACTACAGGTTTTACTAGGATTTGCACTAAAGCAAATGTGAAAAGCTTGCACAGGCTAATCCAAGTCATGCTCCTGTAAAGATAAGTTTGCTGTGATACACAAAACTCTGGTACCAATAGGCCTTTGTTGTGTTATTTTTACAAGATTTCAAAATTGCTGATTCTAACTCTTGTCTGTCTTCCTTATTTAGGCCACAAAGAACCCGTTTTACCTTCATGTGGGAATGGATATTCTGCAGAGTTTGGAAAAATATACAAAAGCAAAGTCAGTCTTCAATGTTTTTTTCTTCTCTCAGTGCTATATACCTACTTTTATTATACAAATATTATATAGAATCCAGTCTGCCACATGTAGGTAAACCAGAAAACCCAACCCACCTTGCAAGCCACAAGTGATGATTTACTTACTGAGCACTTCTTTCTTTCCCATCTGAAAATGAAATTATAGTCCAGTGGCAACTTTATACCTTCAGAATTTTATAAGTGCCTTTCAAAATGCATTGTTGATGATCAGCTGCTAGAAACTGCTGAAAATAGTAGTTGGGATTTTTCCTAGGGATCCTGCAAGACTACTTCTCTCCCCTCGTGGTGTTCAGCTGCACTGAGGGGTGGCCCCTAAGCCACATGCTGTTGCATATCCGCTTCCAGTTCAGGACAGCAGCAGTGAATCCTGACTTTAATACTGAGTAGCTGAACTTCTTGCAAGACTCAGGGGCAAGACAGTGAATTTTTATTCCTCAGTATTAATTGACTCATTTTGTAGGCAAATGTGTAATGGTTGGCCAGGTCAGACATTGCAGCTGAGTGGGGTTCAGGTGATCACAGACCCCTCAGGAGCCCAGAACCAATAAACAGTGAGTGCCTGCACAACACAGCTGCTCCCTGTGAGCTCCACCCCTGGCAGGTGGAGTGGTCTGGAGTACAGGAGTATCTGGGGAGCATTTTGAGAGCAAGAGGCTGGGAATTAAAGCCAAACCAACGTTGCATGTTGCAGGTGTGGCTACGCCACGTTGCACCACGTGGTGGAGAAGACGAAGGAGGATCGAATGGAGAGCTTTTTTCTCAGTGAAACCTGTAAATATTTGTACCTGGTACGTGTGTGGTCCTCACTGCCAAGATACTGTGCACAAACATGCTAGAGTGAGGAGGTGGGAGCTTATTGATTATTGATCATTAATTATTAATGAAACTGGGTTGGGTTGGGGGCAGGACATCATTAATTACAGCCTGCTGGGCTCTGGGGTTTGTGTATGGGAGTGATTCGGGCTGTGCTCCTCTGCTTTGACCTCACCCCAGTCTCTGAGGTGGGGCAGCTGCCCAGCTGTGGGTCCTGACCCTGGAGAGCTGGAAAGGAGAGGGGACAGGGCTGGAGGAAGCTGCTGCTCAGCTCTGACCTGATTGCTGCTTGTAGCCCTCCTGCCTGGAGCAGCCTCTGCTTTCTCCCCACTGGGCTTTGGCACTCCCAGGAGAAAGCATTTGGGCTGACACTGCCTAAGCCCCTGTTCTCAATCTCCTTTAGTGCAGAAAACCAAATAAATCTGTGACTGAGTGGGTGCCAGCCTAGAAATGCCTCACAGAGCAGCTTAGAAAAATAAGGGCACTTCAAGTTGTGTGAGAAGTTCTCCTTCTGCTCTCCTCTTTTAACTGCTCAGATCAATCCCTTGCATTAAGACTGTTTATTTCCATTTGCTCCAGCATTATTTAGCAGCAAAAGGTATTTTTGTGTGATCCTTCCAAGCGTGAGTACCTGTTTGCAGCTCCTCGTTGCTGGGAGGTGAAGGATGCTGCACACCTGCAATGACTGTCTCTCCCATCTCTCCTTCAGTTGTTTGATGAAGAGAATCCAGTGCACAAATCTGGGAATAAGTTCATGTTTACTACTGAGGGCCACGTCGTGTCTGTGGACGAGCGTTTCCGGACCTCGCTGTGGGAGGACATCCTCCCCGGAGAGGAGGGCAGCGCCCAGAAAACCAAACCCACCGAGCTCAAGGCAGCCAACTTCAGCTCCAACGTAAGGAATGCACGGGCTGCTCCTGCCTGGGGGTGGGGAGGGGCAGGCAGGACAGAAAGAGCCCCTTGCAAGTGGCACTGTAGAGTATTTCCTGTAGAAATGTTAAATGTCTGAGAAGCTCCTGTGAAAAGCACTTGCAGCAGCAGCAGCAAAAATGGGATGGTGTGAGGGATCGTGGTGAAGGTGAAACCTGTCCCCTCTGAAGTATTTTGCAGCAATTTTTTGGGTCTTTGTTAATTTACTTCCAATTATTTTTGCTTCCCCTTTTCTTTGCCCTTAGAACTCTCCAGCACTGCTGTCAGGGGAACGGGAGAAGCAGAGGGTCCTTTCACCAGGCCGTGTCTCCTCAGCGTGGTTTTGGGGCTGGAAAGGGGCCCTTTCTTAGCAAGGCCTCAGCTGAGCCCAGGGCTGTGGCTCCAGTGCCCATCACCAACCAAAACTGATCTGGTTCTAATCAGAGAATCACAGAATGGTTCGAGCTGAAAGGACTTTAGAGGTTACCTCTTTCCACCCCCACGGGCAGGGACACCTGCCCCTAGAGCAGTTACAGGACAGTGTTTTTAAACCTCTGCTGGTAGGTCCTGGTGTGGTTCCTTCCCTCCTCCCCTCAAAGCTCCAGAAAAAGAGCATTATTTTAAACATTCGCAGTTGTCATAGTGAATGAAATCTCAGCTGCACAACAAGCTGTGCTGTGTGTTTGGAAGCTGCAGCCTGCACTGAGGAAACACTTGCTGCTCATTTATGGGATTTGTGCTGGAAGTCTGCAAAGAACGAGGGAGACTTGGGTACAAGTTTTTGGTACAATTTGGTACAATTTTCTGTTCTGGGAGGATCAGAGAGGATTGCAGAGGGGATGGGATTGCCTGGGTTTGGATCTGAGTTTTTAAAAATATTTAAATTTTCTTAACAGTGTAACAGAGTCCCCGATGAGAGGAGGTACCTGCTGCCCCTGAAGAGCAACTACATGAGACAGATCGACAGAATGGTGGGACTGATCTGAGGAGCTCTCCAGGGAAACTTTGGAGGAGCCTGGGATTCCTCTGCAGACATTCCTGCCCCTTCAGCTGCTCCCTGCCCAGCTGGGTGCCCCAGGTGTGCCCCGGGCCCGTGGTCAGCCGTGGGCACCAAGGAGATGGAGCTGAGTGCTCCGAGCTGGGGTGGCCCCTGTGCCACCCGAACACACAGCTCTGGTTTCAAGACTTCCTATGAAAAATGTTCTTGCAAATGAAGGCTGAATATGTTTTAAAAGAAAAAGAAGGCAAATTGGCCTGTGCCACTTAGCTACCTCTTTGTGGCTGTGTTACAAACGTCCCTCTAGAGAAGGGTCTGGTATTTAATTTGAAATGATCTCGGGGCTTGGGGAAGGAGTGGGAAAGTGCAATTTTTTACACCAAGTTGAATTATTGAATTTTTCTGACTAGCAATACACAACCTTAAGGTCTTCTCAGGTAGGAACCCACTGGGTTTGCTGAAACAAAACTGCTCTATCTGCTCTTGGAAAGACAACTCCTGGTGGTGTAAAAGCTGTTGGAGTCTGATATCCCTCACACTCACAGCTGATAGAAGCTGCAGGGTTGTGAGAGCCTGTAGCTGCAGAAACCAGTGATCAAACCAATCCAGGTGCCTTTTTGGAAGGGAAGGTGGGGAGGGAAGGGGGAATTGCAAAGCCACTCAGGCAGAAGTTTCCAAAGTCTCCTTGTTTGCCATGTTTTAGTGCCTTTTCAGGAGAGATGCTGCTAAGAACTGGTGTCACAGTACACGAAGAACAAACTATTTCACATTCCTGACAGGATTCATGTGTTCGTGCCTTAAGTTCTCTTCACTAGCGGGGAAAACTGAGCTTCTTTGGGAAGATGGAAAAGTATTTTTGATGGAGCTGGTTGCAAAATACAGTGGAGCCCAAAGTCACGTAAAAAGACATTATTTCCCTTTTTTTTTTTAAGATACTGGAAGAATATTTGTCTATGAACTTTTAGGAAGAAAGCAGTTAAGGGCTTGAGGGATGACAACAAACTGAGGCCAAAACAACTTTGTTAAATATAACAAGTTGGGGTTTTTTTTCCAGTGACTCCCCATTGCTTATATACTTCTAACTTTTGACTACAGTTGAAGTAGTAGAATGTTATTTTTGGGTTAATGACTTTTAAATTGAGGCATAAATACCAGGGCAACTTGATCTGCTGTATTTTCACCTTCTTACAACAACATTGGTTTTCATAAACCACGTGTTGCAACTCAAAACATTTCTAATAAATATGAAGTTTGTGCTGGAGAGGTTATTGTTGGAATCTTTTAATGTACAGATGCATCTCAGGGACTTTGTTGTTGAAATCTTCTGTTCCATTATAATCAAATCTTATATTCAGGCAAAAAAAGAAAAATCCAGTCTTCTCAGTCTTATTGTGTGTGTTTGAAGGGGTGGTGTGTTGGAGGGGTGAGAGGCAAATAGGCTAAAATTTCCCAAATTATTGCAATGGAATGGGTTGCCTTGGTGTTTGAGGCAGCTGGTGATTCCAGCTCCTGTAGAATTGTGTTTGCAAATGTATTATTGGAGTGTCTGAGTTTTCAAAAGAAAAAGGAATTCAAGGTGTTGTGATCCCGAGGTGTTGGGAGAGGTTCAGGCTGTGCTTCCCAGGCAGGGCAGGGTGAGAAGGGCAGGATGGACCAAGGCAGGGGGGATTCTGCCCACCCGGCAGGCAGAGAGGTCCTGGCTCTGAAACGCTGCCGGGCCAGCAGGTCCCACCCAGCCCTGCAGGGAGAAGTGGGGGGTGGGAGCCCAGCACAGCATCCCACAGGGGCTGTGGGAGCTCGGGGAGGCAGTGCCAGGATGGACAGGATTCGGGGATGGACAGGATTGTGGGATGGACAGGATTCGGGGATGGACAGGATTGTGGGATGGACAGGATTCGGGTATGGACAGGATTGTGGGAAGGACAGGATTCTGGGATGGACAGGATTCGGGGATGGACAGCATTTGGGGAAGGACAGGATTCTGGGATGGACAGGATTTGGGGAAGGACAGGATTCTGGGATGGACAGGATTCCGGGGATGGACAGGATTCGGGGATGGACAGGATTTGGGGAAGGACAGGACTCTGGGAAGCACAGGACTCTGGGAAGAACGGGATTCTGGCATGGACAGGATTACGGGATGGACAGGATTCTGGGATGGGAAGGACAGGATTCTGGGATGGACAGGATTTGGGGAAGGACAGGATTCTGGGGTGGACAGGACACCAGGACAGACACACCCTAAGTGTGGTGGTGGCTTCTCCTGGTCCTGGTTTGTCCCTGACTCCCAGCTCAGCTCCCGGAATGTGACACTGGCCACTCTCCCTGTGTTTGTGCCATCTGAATTCCTGAACCCAGGGGAGGGTCCCAGCCCAGGATTATGCACAGAATCCACTCCAAAGTGTTCCAGTCAGAATTCCACGACTGTGAGGAAGTTGCAGAACAATCCTGCCATCCTGTTTTCCTTGGTTTTGCCAGGAATAGTGAAAGGTGGCTGAGAATGGGAGCAGCCCAGACAGGAATTGCAGCTTCCCAGCCAAACATGGTCAGCTTCCCTTGCCAATTGCCCTGGAATTTCTGTTGCCAGGTGACGTGACAGTCATCTTTCCACAGAAATGCTCTTTATCCTTAAAGGAAGCTGGTGATAAAAGACTTTGTGTTCCTTCAGGAGCCAACCTTTCTTCCTCTTTGCTCTGAAACTGCCTGGGTACATTTTTACTCTCTAAGGACAGGGCACCTGTTATGCACCAAAACGAGAGCTTTTGTACAAGTCAATGGCATCAAAATGGAACTGATAACAGTGCTGGAATCACTTGCTGAAATAGACTCTTGTATTCCTTGGTATCATGTGCAATATCAAGTTCTCCTAACTAAAAGTGCCATGTATGCTTAACTGTTATTTATCCATGAAGTATTTAACTGAGGACGGGAAACTTGGAACAGGACCAAATGTGCTTTCATGAACTGTCCTGAATTTTCAACACTTGGCTTGCATTTGGCAAATCTGCATTAAAAAATCGTGTGTTTGACTGCTCTGATGTGTGTTTGTCTTGTAGGGTAGTCCTTGCAAGGCTTGCAGGGGATCTCCCTGCACCTTCTGTACCCTGGGGTTCCATTAGAGCTGGGATGGCTCCTTCCTGCGGGAGAATAAACCCACCCCAAAACAGCAGGGCTCTTTCTTCTCCCCATTCCCCTTTCTCTCCGTGAGGATTTGGGGGCAGCTGAGAGCAGGGACTGACGTGGGGTGAGTGAAGTGTGGCAGCACCCGGCCTCACGAGCAGGTCCTGACCTCTCTGCTGATTCCCAGCCCTGCTTTGGCCAGTCAGTCCACGAAGAGCCTCGTTCAGGTGGGAATTCTGCACCAGGACCTTGCTGGGCTCTCTCAGCCCGTGGAAAACCACCCTGGGAAAGACTCGTGCTGGCTTTGAGAACAGGAATGTGGGAACGAGCTGTCTGACCATCACTTTGGTTTATTGGCTCTCTTTTGCTACTTTTTCCTCCTGGATCTGTGTTCTCTCTGCTTGGCATTATCTCTGGTGGCATTTCCTGGTTTGTAGTCCTGGTTCAGAGGCTGCTGGAGCTGACAGGACGTTTGCTGTGTCTCCTGATCGAACTCCACGTTCCAAGGAAATGTCTACTGAACATCAAGGATGGGAATTCTGCAGTGGTTTTAAAGATCCTCTGGGTTTTTGGATAACGAGATCTTTGCCTTTTGTTACTTCTGCTGCATTCAGACTTCTAAGTGTCAATTCTAAAAGGGGCCGAAACCCTGATTTTGGGGCAATCACCCCAGCTCTGATGTTTTCACTGTGGTTGCACATTATTTACCCCTGGAGTCGCTGCCCTGAGCTGCTGTTTACTGTCATTCCTTATCTTGTCTTGGTGCCTTATCTGCCTCCAGAGGGTTGGTCAGCTCTGAAGTGGGACTGAGTGCTTTGACTACAGCTTTTCCAGCCCACATTTAACAAATTACCTCAAAAAAGCCACTCTGCCGTCGGTGCTTTCCTGGGAGACTGGCGTGTAGAAAGACGTTTGTGATCCAAGATTTAAAATCCAAAAACGTGCATAAACCCGCACTTTTTGGGGGTAAAAAGCATCGGGCTAACTCGGTGTCGGCGCAGAACAGAGGTCTGTGGTGCTGTAGCTCCGGTGTGCTTCCAGCAGAGCCCTCCCTTGTGCCGCGGCTGAGCTCCGGCGGTGCCGCAGCAGCGGGGACACCTCGGTGTCCCCAGGGCGGAGCGCTGGGAAGCAGATTCCCGGCTCCCTGGGGAAACGCGGGATGCTCACTGCCCGGGGAGCCGCAAGGGCCACCGAGAGGGAAAGGGGAATGGCGCTTCCATTCCTACAGATGTTCGCCTTTATCCGGGCGTGGAGCTGCTGTTAGGGAGGGATTTTGTGTCCCTGATCACCTCTTGAGTGGCTTATTCGCCTAAAAGACACCAAAAAACTCCCCTGGGAGCTGCTTCGTGCCCCTTCAGCCTCGTTTGTCCCCCACACTGATGAGAGGCCATTGGTTAGGAACCATTTGGCTGAAAAGCACCTTTTTTCCCCCAAAGATCTGCGATTTCTGTTGCCTTACGTTCTGCAGGGCTGCGGAAGGAGAGCTCGGGGAGCTGCTCCAGCCTCACCAGAGCGTCCCAGTGGCCGGAGCTGGTCACTCCCTTTGTCCGGGAGGGAGCAGCAGGAGCGGCGCTCCAACAGCAGCCCTGGGGAGTTGTTTTTTATTTGGGTGATGCTGATAAGGGGGGAGGGCACCGGCACGGCCCAGTCCTCAGCTGGAGAGGATGCTCTGAGCTCCTGCACCAGCCACAGGTGGGCACTGCCCTGCGGACTGGGTGAACTGGGAGAGCTGGGAGCAGCCCCAGCCCAGCCCTGGTGATCGGCGTGGATTTACTGCGGCCAGGAAGGAGCACCGGTCTCCATGGGGAGCAACTGGTGAGACTGGGAGCGCCCCAGTGCCCCCCTGCCCCGGGGAGAGCAGAGACTGGGGAGAACTCCCTGGAACTGGGAGACTGTGGGGGGAACTCCCTGGAATTGGGAGATCCTGGGGAGCACTCCCTGGAATCTGGAGATTGTGGAGAGAATTCCCTTGGCTTTTGGAGATCTTAGGGAGAACTCCCTTGCCTTTTCCACACTCGAGGCAGGTGCTCTAAAAACACAAAAAAACCCAGACAAATTAAATGGGAAAAAAAAAAAAAAAGAATATTTCGGTTTATTAATACTTTTGAATAATTGAAATTACTCGCTGGGTAAGGCCCAGAGGCTTTCCAATAATGGCAATCTGCATACTGTTAATTATTTATAATGTTCATTTGGGCTGTCATTGCTAACATGAGCAGCTCTTGGAAAGCTCCATGAATCATCATCCTCGTGGTGTGACAGCAGTGGCAGCAGCGTGGTTCTGTCACGGAGCTGTGTTTTGTTAACTTCACATGGAATACAAAACTCCTGAAAAAACACTGCTTTTTCCCCCCCTCTGTTCCAGAGGAGATGGATTTTTTTTTGCAGCAGCCTTCAGCAGGAAAAATGAACTCTAGAAGGAGTATTTAAATAAGCATTTTTAATAGATCAAATATCCCCGTGCTCGCAGAGGCTGCTTAATGAGAAAACAAATTATGTGGGAGCTACAGATTCTCTTTTTTTAATATTTATGTGCAAATTTTCCCCTCTCCTTTCCTTTTGCTTCCCTCCCTGCAGCCGAGTGCACGGATACACCACGGCAGAGCCGGGATCTGGGGGAGCTGGTGGAGAGTAGGAAGGAGAATGATCCATAATTTGGGGGCAGAAAAATCAGATTCAACAGAGTTGGGGCTGTTTTGGGGATGTTTTTTCCTTTTTTTTTTCATTTTCCCTTTGCTTTATTTACCTTCTTTTTCCTCCCTTCTTTTCTTCCTTCTTTTCTTCCCTTCTTTCCTCCCTTCCTTTCCCTTCCTTTTTCCTTATTTTTTTCTCCTTTCTTTTTTTCCCCCCTTTTTTTTCCTGGCTGGGAATGTGCGATAAGGAGAAGGAAAGGAGGTCTGGTGTCAGGTCTGAGATTCCCTGGAATTCAGGCCGTTTGTGTGTGAACAGAGGTCACAGAGATTTTGGGATAATCCCCTGTGTCTCAATCCTGATTTATCCACGGCCTCCTCATCCTGGGAATGTGCAGATGGAACACAGGGATGGGTCCATGGAAGGGGGTTTAGAAAGTACATTTACAACCTCAGAAATACCATTTAAAATGTTTAAATCATTATTTTACTTTTATTCCTGCAGTTTGTCAGCTGGACTGGCCATGATCATCAAAATCAGAGTTTGGGGGAGAAAAGCACGCTCAGCCCACCCTGCCCCTCTCTTTTCCAGCTTTCTCTCCAACTTTACCCTGGAATGATTTCTGCTCAGTGCAGAGGAATGCTTCAGCTCGGTGATTAATTAGTATTGCTATTAATACAAGATGCAATTGCATTGGATTAATCTATCTTATTGGTCAGGCTTTAATTAATTAGGTAATAAAAGCAACCCTAAAAAAACCCCTTTGAACGCTGGTTAATGAAACCCATGGATCTGCTTATTAAGAATTAAAACCTTTCTCTCTTTGATACTTCTCTGCTTTATTAAACTCTGCTCCATTGCTTTGTGTGGTTTGTCCCATCAATAACGAGGCTCTTTCTTCTGGATTGCTTGGTGTGAGCCAAGAAATCCCATATTATCTAATTAGGGACAGCTCTGCCTGCATAATAAATACAGCAGCAGCAAAAGCCATTTGTTCCGGGCCTTTTGTGGTGTTATTATTATTAAAAAGCTCCGGTCTCATACACCCAACACCTGTCCCCATGTAAAGAAATCTCTGTGGGTGAAGAACTGGTTCCACCCTGGGCTGGGAAGCCCGGGGCAGCTGCAGCCCCCGTGGGACACAGCCCACCTCCATCCCAAAGGTGCTGGAGAAAAACACGATTTTGGGGTCTGCTCGGTTTGGACACATCCATCCCCTCCTGCCTCTGCAGTCTCTGCTCCACGGCGATTTTGGTCCCATCAGGCTGGGAGCTGGGATAGAACAAGGCTGGGAGCTGGGATAGAACAAGGCTCTCCGTTTTCCAGGACAAACCAGGCTCCTGCTCTGCTCTCTGCCGTTGCCTTTCCTTCCCCCTGCCAGGGATTTCACTGGGATTCGCTGTGGTGGAAGTTCAGGGAATTCTCTGCAGGAGCAGCTTGGAGGGTTTAATGCTGGAAGAATCCAGGGGTTCTCTGTTTGTGCTTCACCCTCTGTGTCAAAACATTTGTGGTTGCAGCGTGGAAGGAGCTGTAACTCCACCATTTCTGCTGTGTCCTGAGTGGTTCACTCCAGCTTTCCCAGCTGATTTTGCCTGTAAATCCATGGTTTTCCAAGGCAGAGTCAAACCCATGCTTTGCCCATCAGCATAGATGGCAACAGGAGGTGCAGGAAAGCTTTCTTTAAGGAACAACAAATTTAGAGAAAGCCAAGGAGGCACAAAATGATTCTCAAGATCTAATTATTGCAGGGAATGAAAGCCAGCCAGGCTGCTTGAACTTTCCTGCTCAGGGTTATATTAATATGAAGCATTTAATCATTAGGGAGATGGAATTAGTTCACCCAGATTGATCTCTAAGCTGAACTGGAAAGTTGGACACAGTAATAATTTCATAAACTTCCTCAGAATAATAATTTTCCTGGACAATTATGCTGAAGGACATCACCTTGTGGGGCTCTGATATCCACGTGTGCTGCACCTGGGAAGAGAGATGGAAAATGGAGCTGCTGGTTTTGAGAGACAGGAGCAGAAATATTTTGTCTCCCGTGCTGAGGCTCAGACCTCGTGGGGAGGTTTCCTGGATTTTCAATGTTCCTGCTTTATATTTTTTATTTTTAATTGAAGGTTTGGTTGGGGAATATTTAAGGGAAGTGTCTATCTTCTCTCAGTTTTTTATTTCCAGGCAGGAATTGCGATTTTAGCAGCTCCTCTTCAGTTTCTAATCCCAAGTGTAGTCGGGTTCAACTGCTAGAATTTGTCTGAAGGATGGAAAAAATCGGGATAATAATTGAAGAAAAATGTTGGGAGTTGTTACAATGAAATAATGGGAACCAGGGGACTGTGATTAACAAGTAATTATCAGTAGGTCTTTGCAGGTGGTCAGGACCTGCCCTTCCAGCTTCTCCTGGCTTTGAGGGACTTTGCTGTTTTTGTAAAGCCTTTCTGGGTGAGATGCTGTAAAACTGCCCCTCACCGCTGCTGCTTGGTGCCATCTGATCCAGGTAGACTTGGCTGGACCCTGGTTTTCCCCACCCAAAATTTGGGAATGTTGCTCTGAGCACGGCAGATTGCAGAGCCTTTTACTGGCTTTGGTGTTGGAAATGGTGGGGAGGAGGTGGTGAAAATGGTTTGGGAAGGGGGTGATTGGTCAAAGGCTGGACCCGAGGATTTTGGAAGTGTGTTCCAGCTCAGTGAAGTGGGAAGTGGTGTTGTCCATCAGCCAAACCTGGTGTTTGTCACCCGGGGAGCAGATCCTGGCTGGCAAGGACAAGGACTGGAATTCAGGGCTGGCCTCAGCTCTGTGGATCAGGAGAGGGGTCCCAGTCTGAACTGGGAGCCACCCAGTTTGCCAGTGGCCCTTCAGGAGCACAGCCTGGTGGTTGCCTGACTTAACTGAAGTGGTTTTCAAACTTCTCAAATGTGGAGAAGTTCTCTTTGTCCTTGAAGTTTAGCATAAGAGAGAAAAAAAAAGTCATTTATAACCTAAAGATGATTCAAAGTTTTAAAAAATGAATGCAGGAGAATGCAAAGCAGAGCTGGAAAATAAGGAATGCTGTTGCTGCCTGGGATCCCTTCAGGAGAGAACAGCTCTGCAATCTGCAGCAGCAGCTGAAAACTGGACCCCAGGTGATGCTCTGGAGGAGTTTCATTGCCACAGCGATGAGTTCAGGGAGAAAGGGAGTGTGGAACTGCCTGGAGAAGGAGCCAGGCACCGGTGCCAGAGGAGGCAGAGGAGGTGCCAGAGGAGGCAGCCCCGGTGAGTGTTCCAGGGGATGCTCCTGTGTGGAGCTTCCTGCAGCAAACAAAGGGAGTCTGTAGCTGGCTACTGCCAGATGACTCAGGATAATGGCAGTGTGAGCAGTAAACAGTTTTAATTTATACAGGTGACATTTAAAATGCAAATCAGACCTTAAGATAATTGTTGGAAATAAGGGAGCCTGTGTTGGTTTAGGGAATATTACCAGTTTCTATGGAAATTATTTATAATGCACTGAGATCAATGAAGGAGCTGGTGCCTCACAGGGCTTGGCTGGAGCTGCTCCTCACAGGATTTGTTCAGAGGGAATGCCTGGGGACAGGAGCTGGGGGTCAAGGGAGCTTCTGGGGTAAAAAGTACTCAAATCTGTAGAAAAAAGATAATTTTTTTCCTCTTGACATCACAGGTGTAGATGGACCAAAGTGAGGTGGTGTCACCAAAAATGTGAGTGCCTGAAGCTGCTCCTGGAGTCTCACACCTGTACAGGGATGGGGTGGCAGAGTTAGGTGGGATATTGGGAGGGAATTGTGCCCTCTGAGGGAACCCTGAGGGGTTTTTGTTGTTCAGTGGATTTTTGAGAGCTCTGCCCTGACCTCCTCCAGAGCAATCATTGCAGTGAACGCCACCAGAGCATCTCCTGGGGACCTCAGCATCTTTATCTGATTTACAGGACACTTCTGCTCTCTTTACAACCCCCAGTCCTGTTTTCTGCTCTGATTCCATCTTCCTCTCCTGGAGCTGGACCTCCAGCCACAGGCTTTGGGGATTTTTGATGGGAATTATCCAAGCGCTTTTTTCCCCCGATTAACCTCCCACAAACCCTTTAATTTACCTGCTATTAATCCCCCTTTGTACTCAGCTTCCAGGCCTGCTGTTCCCTGTTCCTGCACACTCACCCAGCTGGCAGGGAGATGCCATCTCCTCCTTCCCATCCCAGTGGATTCCGTGGGTGGGAATGTGGAGCAACAGCTCTGGGGGTGCTCCACCACTGTGGGTATAAAAATAAACCTGGGTGGAGGGAATGGATAAAAATGCAATTCTGGGTTGCAAAAGGACACCTGGGGTGATTTTGGGCTGCAGTTTGGGTTTGCTCAGTGCATTTGGGGAGTGTGAGGGGTGAGGGGCAGCTGTGAGCGCACAGAGCGGTGCCAGGGCACCTCCTGCATTCCCAGCGGGATTCAGGGATTATCCCGGGATTCCACAATGGCCGAGTGATGCCAGCCTCGGGTCCCCCTTCTCCTGCCCAGCCCCTGCTCCCAGCTGGCTGCTCTGTGTGCCGGGAGTCCCTCGGGGTGGCAGTGCCAAGGACACGGAGCCCTGGGAGCTGCAGGTGCCCAGGGGGATGTGCAGGGTGAGCCCCGCAGGGACAGAGGGACCTGCCCGTGTGCCCGGGGGCTGGGGACACTGTGCTGCTCCGGCGAGGCCTTCCTGGTTGTGTTCCCACAAAAACCCCATTCTTTTCCCTATTTATTCCTTCCCCGAGTGCTGTTGTAGAAGGAAAGGTGAGCTGGTCCTTCTCCCTCGTTCCTGAGCTTGTGTTCCTCTCCACAGCCACAACCAGGTCCCCTGGATGTCACCCCCTGGATGTCCCCCCTGTCCTTTTCCCACCTGGAAGCTGCAGCTCAGCTCCCACCTGTGGCTCTGCCCTCCCTCAAGCTCTTTGCACCTCTCTGGGGCCAGACCCTCTCAAAGGTGTGAACTGATGCAATTCCTCAGATCGAATTTGGCTGCCAGCCAGTGTGGGCTGGAACCTGGCACATGCCAGAGGTCCTTGATATAATATTCATTTGAATGTTATCTTTTAATTCTCTGAATCACCGATCCTGGAACTACAGCAACAGGCTGTCATGGCTTCTCTACCTTTAATTGGGCCTTCTTAGGAGGTTTAAATAGGTTTCCATATTCAGGTTAATAACCAGCAGTTGCGCTTCACTTGGATGTTTTTATTCAGTGATCAATTGTTGGTGCAGGTTTGAGGGCTCAGCAAATCCCTAAGTTATTTATGATAAACCCTGTAACTACCTGATAGCTATTACAGACTCTTTAAAATTAATGCCACCCTCATTTGCTGCTGTTTGTAACAGCCCCAAGTCCTTAACCACTGATAAATAATGCATAAAAAGCAGTGTAAGGAGCACATTGGTGTCGTTATCCAGCTTCTCATGGCAGCTTGTGCTGGGGGCTCTGGGCAAAGGTGAGGCTGGGGGGGAAAGGCTCTCCTGGCCCTCAGAGCCAGGGAGGGCTGCTTGGTGTCCCTGTCACCCGTGGGATGTGCAGTGGCTGCAGAGCCTCCCCGGCAGCCTCAGCCCTGGCACAGCTCACGAGGGGTTTATGGATGGGCTTTTTTACAATCAGGGTGGGCAGGCCCTGGCACAGGTGCCCAGAGCAGCTGGGGCTGCCCCTGGACCCCTGGCAGTGCCCAAGGCCAGGCTGGATGGATTTTGGAGGAACCTGGGACGGAGCTGGCTGGGAGCTGCAGGGGGGCCACGAGCTGAGCCCCCCAGTCCAGCAGGAGCTGCCAGGGCAGCATCCAGGGCCAGGGCCCTGACACCTCCTTGCTCCTCCCAGCTGAGCACAGACACTGCAGAAGTAATTTAATTCAGGCGTGGCAATTAAGGAAACAATTATCTCTCGTGTCTTGGGCTGATCTCCGGGTCATCTTAGCATTATCCCTTTTGATCTCATTATGAATTTAAAATATGTAATAAATTGGCTCTTAATTCTGTGGGAAAGGTCAGGCTTGTTTTTTACAGGAGACAGGGTGGATTTAACGGGAAGATCCCAAGGACAAGGGAAACATTTGTTCAGGACTGAGGGAATGAGCACCAGCCCCTGCTCTGGGGGTGTTGTGCAGGACTTCTGCAGGTGCGTGACCTTTCCATGGGCAAATCCTGCCTCCAGACATTCCCAGGAGGTGAAATCTGCCCCAGGTGGCTGCTAAAGGTTGGTGCTTTGTCAGGAGTTCCTCTTTGGTGATCCAGTATTGGGGAAGCCTGATTGGGTCCAAAAGGGGGACTCGAGGCTCGGGGAAGCTCAGCACGGCTCTCCCTCAGAGATTTCTGGCAGCCTGCTGGAGGAGGTGGCTGAGCAGGTGGGTGACAGCTCGTTTGGTGGTCACTTCAATGCTCCCAGCAGCCTTGGCAGGTGCAGGAAGAGCCACTGCACCCAGCTGAGCTACGCTGACTTACCCGTGTTAAATTCTGATTTACATAGGTTTTCTTTGGGGTTTTTTCATGTATTTATACCATTATGTCAAAATCAAAGCATCCACTGAAAGACAGCTCCGTGTAAGCAATAAACAACTGTGTAACTTTGGTTTCCTCCCCCAGATGTGAAATTCCAGCAGAGCTGCAGTGCTGGCAGGAACGTGAGGGCTGTGGCAGCACCGATGGCATCCCCAGCTGGCAGGGGCATCTCTGTGAGTAAAGAGGTGAGACAGGCTTGATTCTCCAGCTGGGGCACGCAGGGCACAGCCTGGGGCTGCCCCTGGATCCCTGGCAGTGCCCCAGGCCAGGCTGGACACTGGGGCTGGGAGCAGCCTGGGACAGTGGGAGGTGTCCCTGCCATGGCAGGGGTGGCACTGGGTGGGCTTTAGGGTCCCTTCCCACCCAAACCATTCCACAGTCGGTAGAATGTTCCATCATTTCAGCAATTGTGTTTCTCAGGATGGGATGCAGGGAAGGGAATGTTCTGGTCAAAGCTCTGAAGTTGATAAAATCATCTGTAGGGCTTGGTGGCTGCTGGTTTCCCTTGCTCTGCCTCCCAAACAGAAAACACATTATAAAGAAAACCACACCAAGAAAGACTCTCTGGTTTACTCCTGCAAATGGAATTAGTTAAATAATAAATCCCACTGATCAAGGTTTAATATAAGCATAAAACCCCTTTGAAGTGTGAAAGGTGCTGCTAAAATGCTGCATTTGTGTAACTGAGGTAAACTTCAATTTGAAAGAAAGATGAGAATTTTTATCTTTTATTGGTTATTCTATTCACTTCTAGTTTTCCTGCTTTCCAGGAGGTAAAAAATAATTCAAAACTGGACTTACTGCAGAATTCTCTATTCAAACATTTTAATATACATAGCCTAGCACTGCAGAAGACAGATAATTATGTAGGCCTATCTTTTCTGCAGCAATGGATTATTTGGGTGCATGTTTTAAAAAGCACAGAGCACACCAAATCCGGGTGGGTGTGAGGAGCTGGGAGCACCCGTCCCTTCCCAGGCCTGGCTGGTGCTGGCTCTCCGTGGCTGAGCTCAATACTGATGGTGCCAAAGGTGTTTTGAGAATTCCTTCTGGGGACAAACTGCTTTGAGGGAGTTAAAAACTAAACCATAGCATTTTTAAAAGGTTCCCTTTTTACCACCTTTTAGATAACACCTTGATGCACTCCCCCAAGGATGGGATGAGCCATCACTGTCCTCCGTGGGGTGGAAGCAGTTGGGTCACTGCCACAGCCAGTGACAGCTGCTCTGGGCCGGGTCCACAACCCTCTTTCCATAAATTATTTTGAAACCTAATAATAACAAACAAACTTATTCAGGAGATGTTTCACCAAGCTGAAAGCAAGGGAAGGCAGGGATGTGTTCCTGCAGTGAGCCAGCCTTAGCACAAACCCCTGCAGAGACCCTGGGAATTTCATTTTTCAGTAGTTTTTCTCTCTTTTATTTTTTAGTCCAGATTCCTAACAAGCTGCAAAGATGAAAAGCTTTCAACCTCCATATATTTATCTGGAGAAACAGTCCGTGAGAGAAATGAACCGGAACAGGCACGTGGACTCATTTAGCATTTTCAACTGATAAATATATTTATTGCCTGCTCCTCGTGGGTCTCAGTCACTGGTGGGAATGAAGGGCCACAGCACCTCCCGGAGGGCAGCGAATACAGGAGAAGTCCAGGTAATTTCCATTCCAGGTAATCTCCGTCCTCTTCCTAAAACGCTCTGGGCACGTTTAGACAGTGCCCCATCTGTCAGGGGAATCCAGGCATGCCAGGGGTTTGTGTCCGAAAAGGAGACAGGGGAGTCCTGCAGCTTTATTCCAACGAAGGGAGAGGGTCCCCTGGGCCCAGCCCCGGGGTTTTCTCTCTCTCTCTCTCGGGGTTTCCCAGGACACAGCCTCATTTTTCCCAAACTCCCGGCCGCACGGTGCCCTCCTCCCTCCCCGTTGCTGAGGTCCCAGGAAGGTGCAGCCTCCCCGAACTACTGACCCCATATCCCCCCTGAGCCTGGCATTTCCCCCGAGTTCAGGAGCTCAGCCTTGGGCAGAGCCCTCTCTGCTTGAGGAGCCAGAGCTCCCCGGGCTCTGCACCAAACCTGCTGCCCACGGTCAGTGCAGACAGCCAGACCCTTTCGAAGGCATTGACACCCGTGGGAGTGTTTGTGGACACTCATTAGCTTTCCTCTCTATCCCCCCTCTTCTTATTTCTCAGTTTGTCTTTGCAAAGCCCAGTTATTTTTCCTTTAACCCTTTTTAACAGCCTGGAGCACTGGGAACAGCCCCTCCCGACGTTTCCAGGCTGGTCCCTGCAGCAGTGAGGCCGGGCAATGCAGAGAGCAGAGCGGGCCCTGCCAGCTCCCACCAGCCCGGCCCTCAGCAGAGCTCCTGGCCCTGGCTCCTGGTGGCCGAGGGCTCCCGGCCTCTGCTCCCGGCTGGGCACTGCAGCTCTCGGGGCTCCAGGGACCTCGAGCCGTGTGCTGCCCCTGCTCACTGTCCTGGCTGCTGCCTCTGCCGGCTCTGCTGCCTCTGCTGGCTCTGCTGCCTCTGCCGCCTCTGTGCTCGGGCTGGATGTCAAGGACAGCAAAGTCCAGAGGCAGTGCCTGGCTGCCTGGCCGCCTGTGCTGCCTGTTCAAGTCAGCCCAAATGAATTCAAGTAACCCCGATCAGGGGCTCAAGCACCTCCAGGAACCCCAAATGACCATAAGTAACCTGCACCAGGGTCTCAAATGACCTCAAATCACCCCTGTGACCTCAAGTAACCTCAACCAGGGACATAAATGACCTCAAATAACCCCTATGACCTCAAGTAACCCCAGTCAGGGACTCAATGACCTCAAGTAACCCCAAAGAGGGGCTCAAATGACCTAAAGTAACCCCAAGTAACTTCGATCCGAGACTCAAATGACCTCAAGTAACCCCTGTGTCCTCATTTGACCCCTATGACCTCAAGTAACCCCGAACAGGGCCTCAAATGACCTTAAGTAACCCCGAATCACCTCAAGTAACCCCGAACAGGGCCTCAAATGACCTTAAGTAACCCCAAATCACCTCAAGTAACCCCGAACAGGGCCTCAAATGACCTTAAGTAATCCCAAATGACCCCAAGTAACCATTTCCTTCCTTCCCTTTGTCAGGAAAATCCACAAACACCAGAGGTTTATATCCAAAAAGGAGACAGAGTCATCCTTGAACTTTATTCAAATAAAATATATTGGTTTATATCCAAAAAGGAGACAGAGGAGTGCTTGAACTTTATTCAAATAAAGGGAGAGGGTTCACTGGGGCAGTAGAGACATTCAGACCCTTTCAGAGACATTAACAGACATTTCAAAAACATTAACACCCATCCCTTCACCCATGGAATTGTTTGTAAAGACATTCATTAGCTTTCTTCTCTATCCCTCCCTCTTCTTATGTCTCAATTTGTCTTTACGAACCCTTTTTAACAGCCTGGAGCATTGGGAACAGCCCCTCCTGACTTTTCCAGGGCTGGTCCCTGCAGCAGGTGTGGCGAGGAAATGCAGAGAGCAGAGGACACAGTAAATACAGAGAGCAGAGCAGACAATGACAGTTCACACTGGCCCATTAATCGCTAGAGGTCCTTGCAGATGATCCGTGGCTGCTGCCAGACAAGGGCTCCCATCCTTTTCTTCCAGAGGAGAAGTCCAGAAGGCGTTAGAGGCCTTGAGCGGAGTGTGATGAGTCCACCCATGTCCAGCTGTCCTGGCTGCTGTTCCTGCAGTCCCGTTGGATGTTCTGGCCAGCAAAGTCCAAAGGCAGCGCCTGTGCTCACGGGGCTTCCTGTGCAGGAGATGCCACGAGTCAGGATCCTGGGCACAGACTGCTTTAAACACACATCCCTTATCTCCAACCCCCCAGCAGGCTGAGAACTGGGCAAGGAATCCCAGACATTAGCTCAAAGGGAGATAATTGAATACCCTCTCTGGGTCTGGCTCTTATTCCTGCCAGAGCTAATGGCAAAAGCTGTACCCATGGCATCTCAGCTCCTGTCACCAGCCTCAAAGGGAGTTTCTTTATTCCTCCATTCATCCTTTCCACTCGACCTGAATTCTCAGGGTGCTGGGGTGTGGAGGTCCCACTGAAGTCTCAAAGCAGCCAAAATCCCTTGAAGGATCCTCCTGTAGAACGAGTTCCCCCGTCCAAGTCCACTGTCTCCACAATCCCCTGCTAAGAAATCATTTGTTTACTGATTAAATAGTTGCTGAAGCAACTAGAAACTCCTCTGGCCACCCTGCCAGCCAGCACACCACCACCAGAGGGTATCTAAGCTCTCTTGCCCGGGGCATCTCAGCAAAACACACCCGAAATCCCTGAAAGGATTACAGCCCGAGGTCACTCCCCGCCCTGCAACCTCCTCTGTATCTGGCTATGAACTGTGGCCGGGCACCCCTCAGTAGCTCCTTCTGCTGAAACAAAAATCCCCGAGCAGCACATCTTGAGGAAGGTCTCTGCCAACCCCCCAGAGCCCCAGTGACTCCCCCATGGAGTTGTTTTACCAATTTCAGGCTCAAAGCTCCTGGAATCCGCTGTCCACTGTCCTTTGTAACTCAATTCCCCCCTCGTTCCTCTGCCCCACCGCCTTTAATTATCCCCAGCTCCTCTGGTGGCACAGCCAGCACCACCCTCAGCAGCTCCTCTGGCACAGCCAGCACCACCCTCAGCAGCTCTGGTGGCACAGCCAGCACCACCCTCAGCTCCTCTGCTGGCACAGCCAGCACCACCCTCAGCAGCTCCTCTGGCACAGCCAGCACCACCCTCAGCTCCTCTGGCACAGCCAGCACCACCCTCAGCTCCTCTGGTGGCACAGCCAGCACCACCCTCAGCTCCTCTGCTGGCACAGCCAGCACCGCCCTCGCCACCACCCTGCCCCGGCCACGGCTGAGCCGCAGCGAGCACAGGCAGGATCTGGGACCTCTGGCAGAAGTGCTGCTCTCTGAACCTCTCCGCTGGCCAGTTCATCACCTCCTGTCTGTCCCCTCACCTGGATTATTTCTGCCTCTTCTGTTAATTCCCCAGCTCCAGCAGGCGAGTAACTGAGCTCTCATGAGTGAACGCTTTCCCTGCAGGTGAACAAACTTCTCCCAGCCTTCCAGACTCACATACTCTGAACCTATATAAATATGATATATATTATACAAATATATAAATACATAAACACATAAATATATAAATACATAAATACATAAATATATAAAACATATAAACATATAAATATATAAATATATAAATATATAAATACATAAATATTCACCACCTTTCCNATATTCACCACCTTTCCTTGGTACACTTTGCAGGCTTTCATTAAGGCTCTCAGTTCTGTGGTTTGTCCTGACCATGTGCACGGTAGCTTCTCCCATTCCTTGCAATTCCCTTCCCTTTACTACAGCATACCAAATAACTAATTTTCCTCCTACTATCCTTGAAGATCCATCAATAAACACCTTTTCCCTATTTGGCAGAGGGGTCCTGTAAATCTTCCCCAGCTCCAGTCNCACCACCTTTCCTTGGTACACTTTGCAGGCTTTCATTAAGGCTCTCAGTTCTGTGGTTTGTCCTGACCATGTGCACAGTAGCTTCTCCCCTTCCTTGCAATTCCCTTCCCTTTACTACAGCATACCAAATAACTAATTTTCCTCCTACTATCCTTGAAGATCCATCACTAAACACCTTTTCCCTATTTGGCAGAGGGGTCCTGTAAATCTTCCCCAGCTCCAGTCCGGAGATCTGTTACCTGGGTACAGCCACCAGCCTCCTTCAAGGCTCCCCTCGGGGCCAGCTAAACAGGAGGCTGAGTCCTCAGTTCTGAATCCTCCTGTTCCATTTCTCCCTGGAACAGCCCAGGGCAGGTCACCCACCTAGAACCTGGAGCCAGACTTCAACAATCCTGCCATGTTACCATCACAGCCGTGGCTGCACAGCTCTGCAGTGTCTCAGGTACCCTTAGAGCAAACAGTGGGGCCACCCCTCACTTCCGAACACTTCAGCACCAGGATTCCTTTGGCACAGCCCTGCACCAGAGGACCACACTGCTTGTTGCAGTTCTGGGTACCTTCAGCGTAACCTACAGTTAGTAGGAATAACCTATGCATTTTCTCTGCTCAGCAAATTCCTTCACCATTCCTAAGTTTGGGCATGGGATCACCAGGAAAGCAGTATTTCCAAAGAGTATTTCCACATTCATGAATGATTCACACAGGAGAAACCAGTCCTTGCAACCAGTCCACATAAAATTCCAATTCCGTTTCCGGGCCTGGGAGAGCTAAAGCTGGGGCATTAATCAAGCTTTCTTTTAATTTTCTTGTAATACCCTATTAATCCTAGAAATTGTCCCATTTCCCCTTCGGTCCTGGGCAATGGCACCTCCGAGATTCCCTGGACCCTCTCTGGGCTAACACACCCCAAACCTTCAGCCAAAAGGCATCCCAAACATTCAGCCTTCCTCTCCATCACCTCTGCCTTCCCTTCAGACACTCCAACCCCCTTCCAGTCAGAAAAGTGAACAATTCCACAGGGGCTCCCCCTACCACCTCCTCCCATTCTCCCGACAGGAGCAAGTCCTTCCCACGCTGCAATAGCCTGATCCCTGGGGATGGAGGGAATTCGGGTAAGGGCTAGCCCAAATAATCCCTTCTCCCTCTTGTTCCCACTCAAAGGAAATAAACTGCTCACTGTGCTCTGTGAGAGGGCGTCCCCAGCAAACATCCCCGGAACCAAGAGGTGGGGAAGGGAGGGGGGAGCCCGGCCCAGGGCCCAGGATCTGGGACTGGGGAGAGCCCGGTTCAACAGCCTCACCTGCTATTGCACAGGGAGGCTGTCACTCCTTCCTTCCTTCCTTCCTTCCTTCCTTCCTTCCTTCCTTCC
>VZRO01002500.1:69187-99686 GCA_013397915.1 Daphoenositta chrysoptera
TCCTCCCTCCCTTCCCCGCCTCCCTCAAAAGAGGACATTGCTTTTTAGACACCACTTGTCCTGGCCGCCTCAGAGTGATGAGGGAAGGCTCCAAATCCAGTTTTCCACGTTCCCCCGGGACTGCCCACACCCCTGGCACTCACAGCAGTGCCAGCCTCCCCACTACCCCACACCACCCAGCCCGCAGATCCCCTCCCAGCACACCACAGTCACCAGGAACTCAGGCTTCTCAAACCCATCTCACACACTCAGCAAACTCTCACGGGCGTCCCCGTGCCACTTTTACACCAGCAAAGTTCAAATTAACCCACATTCACCAGTAGCAGTTGGATACAACGCTCCTGCTCATCTTTCCCACTTACGAAAAGAACGTTTGAACAATTGTTCCTCCTCTGGCATAAAATTCAAATCAGACAGAGAAGTTTCCATGTCTACTAGGAAACAAAAACTAAAAACTTCTGGGTTCAGCAGGGGCTCCAGTGTGGTGAGCCCCGGTACTACTGCAGATCCTGACACCCCTAAATACCCATCTAATATTTTGTTTTACAAATGCCAGACTGATTCCTTCCCAGTCGCTGTCCTGGTGGCCGCCCCTTCCCTGCACTTCTTCCCATCGGAGGTCGTAAAAACTGTGCCATGATCCTTGTCCGTACCTTCACCTTCTCTGCATCCCTTCTTCCACATCTTCCATACCCTGAGGTGCCCTAACCAGCTCCTGCAAGGGCCCAGTGCCACCTCTGCATCCCTGCTCCTGCTGCCTGTGGGCAGTAGCTGAGACCCTTTTTTGCCTTTCCTTTGCTGCCCACCCTGGGCCCCTGCCGTGTTTTACTCCCCAAAGTTGTACTCACCAGGGAGATTCCCCGACCTCCCCCGACTGCCCCCTCTGGGCATCCACGTCCAGAGCTCCTTTCCTGCGGACTCTTCATGGATTTGGATTTGTTCGGGGATGTTTGTGGAGTGTCACCCCAGCCTTCTCCACCTGGATTTGGCTGACAAACAGGATGGAAACCATTTTATCTCTGATACCAATCCAATTTTCAATGCCTAACCCCAAACTCCCCTTCACTGTCCATCCCCCATGTAGCACGACCTGCCCGGTATTAAGACACTAATTAAAATTACTTGTGTAGCAATTTGGCAGAGCAGCGCTGATGGGCATCTATTTAGTGAAGAGCTCCAGTGTTTTATCAACATTAATGAGTGATGGGAGACTCTTTGTGCCCTTTTCACAAAGGTCCTGCTCAAATCGCTGCATTATCAGCCTTAATTACAGCGAGTTAATTTGCTGCTCCCTGCCTGGCAGATGTTTAGGCAAACATTCCATAGATCATGGATGGGTGAGGGAGCCGCTGCAGCTGGCCAAGGGTGAGGGGACAGCAGTGCTGATCAATGGTTTTGCAGGGCCCTGCCAGCCAAACCCATCAGTGATTTGTGAATCCTCGTCCCCAGCTCTGCCATGGCAGTGTGTGCTTCTGGAAAAATACAAATTATAGTAACAATAACAACAACAACAACAATAATAATAATAACTCTGGGCCCTGAAACAATCCCACCACTGCACAGGATGTGTTCTTCACCAGTCCTGTGGCTCTGATGTGTCTTTGGGGATTCCTGCCAATGCAGAAAGATCTTCCAGCTATTTCTTGGTCCTGTCCAGCTAAATCATTCCCCATTTCAGTTCTGCAGTGTGAGGTGGCCGTGCAGCATCCCACACATTCTCCACGCTTTCATGTCCCCTCTGGGCCCTGGCTGAGAGCAAATGGCACTGTGGAAAATCAGAGAATCCCAGAATGGTTTGGGTTGGAAGGACCTTAAAACTCATCCAGTGCCACCCGTGCCATGGCAGGGACCCCTCCCACTGTCCCAGGCTGCTCCCAGCCCCCATGTCCAGCCTGGCCTTGGGCACTGCCAGGGATCCAGGGGCAGCCACAGCTGCTCTGGGCACCCTGTGCCAGGGCTCCCCACCCTCCCAGGGAAGGATTTATCCCCAATATCCCATTTAATATCCCATTCTCTGTCAGTTTGAAGCCATTCCCCCTTGTCCTGGCACTCCAGGCCCTTGTCCCAAGTCCTTCTCCATCATTCTTGTGGCTCCCTTCAGGAAAAGCCCCAGTCCAGCTCACTCTGGAAGGAGGAGACCCTGCTGAGACATTTCTCCTTGTACAGCGATTGTTTGATGAATTCCGTCCTGGGTGGGAGCAAAGCCCTGCTGGAATCACATCCAGGGGGATGGTGGGGGATGGTGACCCTGCCTCTGGTGCCCCCAGAGCCCCGTTCCCACAGCACCACCCGCACCCAGGAGGAATTTCAGGGCTTGTTTCTCGCTGTGGAGGGAGGCAGATGCTGAGCTCTGCAGAGCCGTCACAGCCGGCGCTGCCATCCCTGCCGAGGGGACGGGGCAGTCCCAGCCCCAGGGCTGGAGCAGGGAGCCCTCAGCTCGGGCAAACCCCGGGGAAATCCAGCCCTGCCTCGAGGAGCCGAGGGCACCACGGGCTGCCCCTGCCCCGTGCAGCACCTCGTACCGAGAGCTCAGGCTGACAAAAGCGCAACAATTCACATTTACAGTCACCTTCCATTCGGTATTTGCAAGCCCCAAAGGATCCTTACGCTGAATTAATTGGCAATAAATGGCAGATGTGCTGCTGCAGGGCCCAGGGCTGTGGTTTGGAGGGGCTTTTCCCCAGGTTCTGGGTGTCAGGCAGGCAGGGGGTGGAAGGGTGAGGGAACAATGACAACTTCTGGCTGCTTTTTCCTTTCCCCCCCTGTTCTGGCAAGGAGTCCTCTACATCTTGTAAGTATTCCCGGGGAGAAGATGAGTGCTGTAGTCAGATTAAGTCAGCACGGCCAGAATCACATTTTCTGGGGGTTTTTGGGAGGCTGTAGCTCTTTATAATTATCCAGAGGACTCAGCCAAATTGTTTAAACACCCTGTGAGTCTCAGAGAATGAGCTGTGAATTCAAAAAATGAAGACATAAATAGTGATAACTGGTTATTCCGGACTTACTTTCAGAAATGGATGCCCGGATTTTGGAAAGGGGTTTTATAAGGGCTTTATAAACCTTATTTAAAAGTGATTTTTGAAAATGCTTTCGACTAATTACTGAGACTCATCTACTGATAATCACGTTAGTGAAAAATGAGAATCAGGAGAAATCAGTTTTCCTGTGCTCTGGGAAGGGTGTAGGGAGGAGGTGGAAGGGATCCTCCCTCTGGAGCCTAATTGGGAAACCACGAAGTACTTACCAAGGTGATAAAAAACAAAGGAAAAGGGGTTGCAAGCTGTGCAGGCTCTCATCTTCTCCCTTTCATGAAGAGCACTAAAAGAGCAGAGCAGAAAGGTTGCAGGCTTCAGTCAATCCTAATTATCCCTTGATTATGCCCGCAGCAGGGATGAAGTTTTCAAAGTGCAGATCCTGCAGTAATTCCAGCAATCTGGCTCTGTGCTTCCCCAGCCCCGGGGCCGGGCTCAGGGCTCCAGAGATGTGCGGTGCCTGAAAAACCAGATTGTACCGAAAATCTGCTCCGAATTCTGCCGCTCCCTGCGCTGGAGGAAAGCTTTTTCACCTTCCTTTTCTGCCCTGCCCCGGGCAGGAAACCTGTTCAGTGCAAGCAGTGTCAATAATCCTGTTTATTTAGTCTGCGATAAAAGCTCCTCATGATTTCTGGTTTTTCTTTCCTTTCTTTCTTTCCTTTCTCTCCTTTTTTTTTTTCTGTACTCCGCCTTTCTGTGGCATTTAGGAACCTCAAGAGCCACTCAGAATAAACTCCGGCATTTCTGCCAGAGGACTGAAGCTCTGAACTCCTCGTCCCTTTCTCCAGGTACTTGAATTCTCTGGGAACAGGCGCCCATCGCCTGTGATGTGGGTGTTTCATGGGTCTGACCGCAGCTCGCTCTGTTCTGGGTGGTTCAGCTGCCCCAAGCGCTCCGTGTTGGACATCCTGCGGATTTTAGGAGGATCGGGGAGACGAGAGACTCGCTGTGCTCGGGCAGCCGAGGCGGGGGTGGAATTCCCCGAGCTCTCCCTGCCGGAGCCCTTGGATTTCCGCCTTGTGGTGCTCATTCCCAGTTCCCAGGCTAAAGGCACGGAGACCCAGCCGTGCTCGCCCTCCTGTCACAGATCAGCTGCTCAGGCACACGGAACGGTCTCTCTTTCTATTAAAAGAGAAAGTTTCTTATTAGAAAAAGTAAGTGGTTAATACGAATTTGATTCCCCAGGTTGCCCACAGAACGCAGCCGACTCTGGGATAAAAGTGCATCCTCCGTGCTCCCAGTGCCACATCCCCCTGCCTGGCTCGGGTAAGGAATATCCCACAAAAATAATGGCATTGCATACTTTTTACAGAGGGAATTGCACAGAGCGGTGTCTCGGGCTGGCTCCAGCCGCGCTGGACACTGTTCCCCATCTCCACTGACTCCTTGCTTTGTCAGGCACCGTAATTCCCCGGGATTCTCGTGGGAAAGGTAAAATCACGCCCGGTCTGGCAGCACCAGTTCCAGCGCTCATGGAAGCAGTGCTCTGTGCAGGGCTCTGGAGGAGGCTGGGTTTATTTACAGTTGGTGAAGATGGAAACAAACTGGAAAACCTCCTGGCACTCTTCTCACGGGGTTAAATAAATACATTAAGTGCACACATAAATGCAAGAAACACGTACAAATGCAGTTTACACATGAATAAATACAAATTATCTCTGTCCATTGACTCCTCTGACGCCCAGGGAGGGCACTCAGCTACTCAAGGAGCATCAGTGCAAATAACACAAGTATTATTATAATTATTAGAGCAAATGATTGCAAGGGCAGGGAGAGGACAAGGGAGAACGGTCTCAGACTGACAGAGGGCAGGGTTAGATGGGATATCGGGAAGAAATTGGGTTGGATGAAACAACCAGCAGCAGTGCCAGCTCCTGGGCTGCCTGGAGAGGGAGGCACAGCCTCAGGAACAGCAGAGCCCTTTCCCAAATCTCCGGGCTGAGATTTGCGTGGCCAAGTGCCCGTTCTGGGTACTCACCTGAGGCCGTGTCTGTGCGATCCCCTCCCTCCGCCCATCTCCGGGATTCCACATCCTCCAGGCTGATTCTGGCCAGATTCCCCCTCTCCAGCTGTTTCAGCTGCTGGAATTGTAGGAATTGCCCCTTTTCTCCAGGGTGACCAGTTCTGGCCAGTTCAGCCGTTCTGAGGGTGCTCTCCAGAGCTGTGACAGCAGAGCTGAGTCAGGAGCAGCCTCACCCTCTCTGGCAGAGCCCACAGCTGCAGCCGGGGAAGGAGATGAGATCGGGGCTGAGGCAGGTTAGGGAGGGCAACTTAATGGAGAAAACCAGTGCTCCGTCTGTGGCTATGTCCTGCTGGTCCTGTGATAATAAAAGGCTAAAGCAGAGCTTTTACATGGAGGAGGAAAAGGAATTAAGGCAGGTTTGAACAGTAAAGATGACTTTTTTAAAAAAAAAAACAACCATTGAGATTAAAATATTTTTGCTCAGTAATTAGGAATTTCATTTTTCCTGTAGCTAATGGTGTTTGCGAGGCAGTGCCTTGCTGGGTAATTTTTAATTAAAGGCTAGGACATGGATTCAAGCTCCAAAACTATCTTCTGTTTATGCCCATCCATTTTCTCGAGTCTTTCTGGAGATAATGAATCCAGCTTCCCTTCCTCACTGTCAAATTTGAGTTCGACCTTTTTGCTTGTAAATAGATTAGAAAAAATTAATCCCAGGCTGTAATAAGGTCTTTCATTATGCTGTGGGGAAGGTTATTTATGCTTTTAAGGCTTGTTCCAACCTAATAGGTGTGAAAGGAAGAGCACTTAAGCTCTCCACTGCTGACAAGGATGTTGTGTTTGAGAAATGAAAGTCATGGTGGGCTCATCTCGCCGCTGTTATTTAAGATGAATATCAGCACCACATGCATGAACTGGAAGATATCTCTTTAGAGATAAAGGGAGTGAGTTTTCCACTGGTTCAGATGGAATCACAGCCGCACAAAATGGAGGGTGAGGAAAAGGGGGGATTGGGAGAGGAGTTTCCTTCCCAGCCGGCTGCTGGCAGCTGATGGAACCAGCTGGTGGGGGCCTGTCTCAGCTTCCTGTGTCATTTCCCCCAAACCACGCGGAAGGATTCTCTAATCTCAGCTATCAGGGTGATGAAAGCCGAAGGTGAGGCGCTGGTCTGTCCCTCGGCAGGAACCAGCGCTGGACGGGGCGGCAGCGATGGGCACAGGGAAGGTCCCAGAGGGCAGCGTGGGCTCCTTCACCCCGAACCGGGTGGGGTCTGGTTCGGATGGAGTGGGAAATGTCTGCGTGCTTGGGAAAAGGGAGCGCGAACCTTTCGGAGAGGATGCCGTGCACTGAGAGTGGAGCACCGGCCTTTGGCCGCCGGGTTCTGCATTCAAATCTGGCTTCGGAGGCAGAACGGCCTGATGGTGCCACCTCTGCCAAAGCAGTTCATTCACACGGGTCGATAAAGCCAATCGCTGCCCCAGGGCAGGGGGAAGCTGAGAGCAGCGCAAGAATTAATGACAGATGTGGAAAAGCCGCAGCCTGGCGAAGCCTTACTTGGTTTGGTCATGGCGACTTCCACCAGCACATCTGGTGTCCTTCACAACTGTTCTTTGAAAGAAGATAATCGTCCTAAACTGTCTCCTAGAAGGAGAAGGGAAAGGCTCCCTTACCACAGACGTGACCTTATCTCGGGGTAACCCCCGAGTTCCCAAGGAAAGCCGTCAGCGGCCACTCACCACTAATTCACCCCTTTCGTTGGGACCTGGCTGGGGAAGCTGCTGTGCAGCCTTTGGAAGGGTGAGGTCTCTGCTGGCTCGGATTGCTCGGCGTGTTTTAAATTCGTGTGAGGCTGTGTCTCTGCCGCTTCGGGGATGAGCCTCGTGTGCTTTGCTGGGGATTAATAACTGAGTCACTGAGTGCCCAGGGAGAGGAAAAAAACAAGCCCTGCTTTATCTGGGGTAAGAAAGTCTGCAGACCATTCACTGAGTTGTTTGGGTGTTGCTTAAATTACGAGTAAATTAAGGGTGCTTTATTAATATAATTGATGTCACCAACCGGAATTTATAGTTACCGAAGCAGTGCTAAAAAGTAACTTATAATAACCAGATAATACCATATAATCTTTGAGATTATATTAGATGGGCTTTAATGTCACTTCCAACCCTGCCGTTCTATGCTTCTATAACCTTTAAATGATTTGCCGACAATTTGCAGGCACCCCACCCTCCGGAAAACTGAGACGTGCAGTCCTCGGACAGGAGCAAAGCCTGTGGGGGTCCGAGCGCCAGGCCAGGCTGGCTGCCCGCCTGGGTTTGTCACAATTTACACAAACATCCTGCCTGCCAGCCGTGCCCGGGTCGTTGCTGTCTGTACCACCCTGGCAGCTACGGACAACGAGCCCCACTCAGGCTTCTACCCCAGGGCAGAGCCTGAGGGACGGCTGAGCCCAGCCCTGAGCCCAGCTGGGCTCGACCCAAGGTCCAGCCTGTCCTCTGCTCCTTTCCCCCGCTCCACACTGCGGCTGGGTTCTATTTATACCCACATTACTTGATTCATTACGAAATTTCTTCCCTGGCAGGGTAGGCATCTATCATTAAATCAAAATCTGTCTGGAACCAGAACAGAGACTCCAACTTCAAAGCCTGCCACTGCTTTCCGTGGAGCTCTCCTTGCTGGTTGCCTGGGAGGCTTATTTGAAATTATGCAGGGAGACGGGCAGAGAGGAATGAGTTCCAAAGTCGTCATAATTATGCCCTTGAGTGGGCGAGCCGGGAAACGCTCGGGGTGCAGGAGGCAGCAGGGGGAGAGGCAGCTCCATCCCTGCACCTCCAGCACCCCCAGAGAGAACCAAAACCCCCAGGGGTGCTCCAAACCCTCTGTGGACACTTCCACCCTCTGTCTGCAGACCACCCAACAAGCCCTTGCTTTGTATCAGCTTTCCTTATCCTCTCTTGCTGATCGGAGAAGGCTGGTGGGTACCAAGATAACAAAACACTGCTGACAGAGTGCCCTGTGCAGCCCTTTGCAAAAACATCCTTGCTTTGTTACTACAGCCTGGAATCTCAGCCATGCTCTGCTTAAAAAATACTATTAAAAGGCCATTTTGCCTTGAAACATTTTCACTTTTATAGCCTTGAACCTCCAGGTCTGTGCGTTTCGGTTCATGTAATCACAGTACATGGAAATGGAAGGTGATTAAGTCTCAGACAGACAAGGAGTTTTCCAGCGTCTGGGAGAATTCGGTACCTGGGTAAACACAGCTCAAAACACCATCGGGTGGGGCTTGGGTCAGGAGGGTTAATTCTGAACAAGTTTTAAGGAGCAAGGAAGCTGCTGTGAGCTCCAAGGCTTTTTGTCTGGGATAACGGGGGTTGGCTGCCAGGAGCTGGTCCTGAGATGCTCTTTGTGTGTTCCTGAAGGGATAACACCTTGGGGGATGTGTTGGGGTGATGCCTCTCCCTGCTGTTAAAATGAAGAGCCAAACCCGGTTAGAAGGAAAAAGGTTTTTTTCCCTGGGTATTTATGTCAGGCCCCTCAGGTGCAGCCCAGGCAGGGGCAGTGCCCCAGAGCACACGGAATGCCACCCACGGGCACTCGGGATCACAGCCTGGGCCTCACAAATGAGCACATCCAGCAAAGATTCCCCAGGGAGAGGCTCCAGGGAACCCCCGGCCCAGGACCCTTCCCCTGGCCGGGCCTAGCTCAGGGTACAGGATGTGTTCTGGAGAGGCCCTTGGTGCCTGGGGCTCTCTGACCCCTCACTGCCAGCCTGCCACGGGCTGCGGGCTCTGGGCTTCACTGAATATTGGGTCTGAGAATGTGGGCTGGAAGCACTGAGAATAGAGAAAAAGTATAGAAAAGGGGTATAAAAGAAAAGGCAAAAAATCATCGTGGCATCAGGGGAAGTGTTGGTCCATGGGATGTGAACAAAGACTTCCCGTGGCTCAGCAGGAGCTCGGAGGCAGCGTTTGGTTCAAGGTCCAAGCCCATTCCTCTCCCTGCTCTGCACAGAACCAGCTCCCGGTTTTGCTGTTGGGACATTTCTCCTCAGCTCCCTGGCGTGGGGCTGGCGGTACCGGGGGACGTGGGCAGCTTTGGGTGCTCCTTTTGTGCTTTTGGATTTGCTGTGGGAGCAGCGGTGAGAGGGAGATGTGCGGGTTTGGGGAGCTGGAGGTTTTCTGAAGGACCATTGATGCTGTGCAGAGCAGAGCCAGGGACGGGGACCGTGGCACTCAGGAACTGCCCATCACCTCCCAGATAAAAAAGCGTCACAGAGCACTCCTTGTCGGGGGTTTTTGGTCCAGCCCAGCCTGCAAATCCTGCGAAGTCCCCGTGGAAGGGAAATGCTGTGAAATCTGTCCTTAGGCCAGCAAAGGGACTGTAACTTGCTGATACAACACAAACTTTCTCTGTACCCTCTGTGTTTTCCTGTTAAAATACTCCCGTGCCAGCAGAGTTTCACAGCAGCTCTGGATCGTGATGGAGGGCACTGCTGGGTGCCTTCCCCTCGGTGATCTGCTCCCTCTCCTTGTGGAACTGTTCCCAGATATCGAGGGCTCATCAATTCAACCAGTGATCCAAAATGTATTTTTTAATGTATACAGGCCTTTATGTGTGTTGCTAACTGCCTGGTATAGCTGTGTGTGTCCGTGTTTAATTAGGTTTCCATGGAATCACAGAGTATCCTGAGTCCAGGATCAGGGTCCCAGGGTCCATGGAAGCAGTTCCAGGATTTTGCTGGGACTCTGTGTTGCTGTTAAACATTGGGCAGACAGGTTTGCTGCAGCAGCATGGCGAAAAATGGAATCTGTCATATTTTCAGGGACTAATACACAGTCAGACACTCTGATCTAATTAATGTCTACTTAATTAGGCTCAAGTGAATGATTTCAGGCCATGAAGCCCAGTGGAGGTAGAACTGATAACAGAGTTATTTAGAAAATCCAGGGTGTCGGAGTTAGCCTGACTCCATCTCCTCCCAGCACAGATCCATGAAATCACTCTCCACAGGCAGGGATAAGGAGTGCCCGGCTCCTTCAAATGATCCCTGCTGATTCATGAGTCAATTCTCAGCTAATACTAAAGTTATAAGATATTTATTCACTCCTGGCTACTTGGGCTGTCCCCAAAGTTCACCTTGGGGGATTGTGCTCTCACTGAAGGTTTTGATAAAAAATTGAAATGCCCTTTTTGCTGTCCTGCAAGGCATTATGTTCACCTGATAAAAATGATTTCAGACCTAACTCCACCCATTAATCAAAAAGGTCAGTACAATAAATAGTTTTTATCTTGCCTGCCAGAAACCTTTCTTCCCCCTGGTCTTAGGAGCTGAGTGCAAGAGAAGATGTAGACAAAGAATGGGATCTCAAAGACTGGCTGATCAATGCCATCCAGAGACATGAATTATTGTTGAGAACTTAGGGAGAAATGGAGTGCTCTGATACCGGGGAGAGGCAATATTGCCTGAGATTTCAACCTCCAGGCACTAAAGGGGAATGAAGTAGCTTCATTCATCTTAATAAATTCATGTCCAGCATCTGGTTCTGAATGAGACGGATTTTGCTTTTCTGGAGACCTATAGGAGTGAGAATATATAGATATAAAATATGTATATATCCCCCACACCATTGCTTTCATAAACCTGACACTCCCGACTTTTTCCAGCGTGTCTGGTTGCAAAGCCGGGCTCAAGATGGAGTTTTTGCTCCCGGGCTTTGCACTGATTCTCCTGCTCAGTGCTGACTGGAACCCCCAGTCCCAGAGCTGCCGCAGCCCCTGGTTGGCAGTGGGTCGGGCAGGGACGTGTCCCTGGGACACCTGGAGAGGTGGAGCTGGCTTCCCTGGGACCCTGCACCTCCTCCTCCTCCTTCCACGGGCTCCCCCCTGTGCTTCGTTAATGTTTGCTCATCTGCAGTGACCCCCCCGTCTCCGTTCCCCCGGAATTCCTGGAAGGCTGCAGCAGTTTGGATACGCAGAACACCCGGCCTCGGCTGCCCTGATGGTTCGTGTGAGCTGGAGGAAGCACGAGCTACTGCAAATGTCACGAGAAGATAAAATCCCTCGAGTGGCATTTACCTTTGTGATTATTCCCTCTCGGCCGGGGCGCGGGGTGCACGTTTCCACCACGGGTCTGTGTGTGACCGAGAGGAGCTCGATTTGCACTGCAAACGGATTTTGAAATGTCCTCGCATCCCCTCCCGGAGCGGCCGTGCTCTCCCGACGTGTGCCTGCCACCCTCCTGGAGCACCACCCGCAGCCCCTCCTCTCTGCCCAGACCTCTCTGAACATCTCTGCTCCACCTGCACCCCAAATCCGGAGCAGCAGCAGCCGAACCGCGGCCACCCACAGCACCCGAGCAGATCTCGGGTTCCTCACCCGGCTGTGTTTGCCTTCATCCCCAACAAACCGGGCAACCAGCCCAGGGTGGGGCTCGGGGCTGGGCTCCAAGGCAGGGGAACTTTCTCAGAGCAGGGAAATCCGGATCTGTGCAGGTGTCCTGACGGACACAGCCTGTGCCTGCACCCAGGTAATGTGAATTTCTGCTGTGAATGTAAAACACCCGCTCGCACTGAGCTGTTGAGGAACAGATGGGGTTTTTGCCATGTGATGCAGCCTAGAAAACAGATTTGATTTAGTGCACCATGCCTGCCTGACTTTTAAACTTGTATTAACAGGATTTCAGGAAGGCAGACTCCACACAAACCCCTCAGCTAACAGAGCACCGGGCAGGAGGTTACGGAGCTCTGAAAATTATCAATTAATTCTCCTTTCATTCCAGAGGGCCAGATGGGGATGAATATTTATTTACTTTGACAGCTTTTATTAGAGGGGAAAAAGGTCTTCATTATGTGTTTTGATTTCACAGCACAATCAAGGAAATTAGTACAATGTATAAAACAGTAATTAAGGCTGTTAGATTTCTGAACTCACACTGACACGGGAAATCTTCCCCCTGTGCAAAGCTGCTGCTTTTTCTTGCAGTGCTCTTGGCATTCGGGCACTGAGATTATTATGTAATGTCAGTTCACCTCTCCTCAAAGTGGGTTTTGCAGGTTTAACCACTCAGGAGCTGTCTGCAGGCGCCCTGGCCTTGCCAGCCTCGGGAAAGGCTCCATGCTCTGCACTAATTGCCTGAGTTTTGGGAGCCTGTCTGGACGTGCCAATTTACAGATGTTTGATGTGGGGAGGCCAGTGGGTTCTTGCATCGAGGGCTGATCCAGCTGGGCTGAGATAAATGGAGGGATTGCCCCTGCTTCTGCCTGAAATGCTCATTTATTGGGTTTTTTGGGGATCCCTGTGGTTCCCAGGGTCGTTTCACAGACCTGATGTGAGAAATTGCAGTGTGGTTACACAGGCACTGCTCAAAGGGCTTCAGACCCTGCTGAATATGTGGTAAATATAGTCAGATACACCATCTATATTGATTATCTAATATATTATGTATATATTTATTAATTAGATAGCTTCCTAACAGGAAAAATGGTGTTTTAGCAATAATGTTGGCATCTGGAAATAGACAAAATAGGGAATTATCACTGTAAAAAAGAGAGAGTTGAGGCCAGATCCTTTTATTCTTTTGGACAGTGTCACTTTGGGAAGGCACCATATGTGGTTTTTAATGTTGTAGTGAAGTGGGACAGAAGAGGAAGAGTGGATTGCCCTCGATTTGGCAAATCACAGGGCACCAGCATGACCTGTTTTTACAGCTGAGAACCTTCGGCTGCAAAGTTCTTGTTTAAAGACTTTATCTCACTGACCAGATGGTGCAATTTGTCTGCCATGGACATTTGGGAATATCTGCTGAATTTTGCATAAGGACAAGTGTTTTAATCATCCACTGTCTTGCTGTGCTAATCTTGTTTGTCTGCAGTGACCAACTCTTCTCTCATCCCTGGCAATCCTGGAGCTGTTCTGGGAGGGCTTTTGTACAACCCCCTTCCCATCCCTGTTTTTTTATTGTCTGTCCCTTGGGAATTTCTTTGGGTTTAACTCCTCCTGTTGAGGTGGAATGAAACACTATGGAAAATACAGCAGATGTGTAGGAGCCTGGGATACTTAAAACCTCTCTCCCAAGTTAATCCTTTCATCAGAATAAATTCTCTTCGAGATGGAAGCAGTAGAGAAGAACAGGGCAGAGGAGGAGCTGGGAAGCTCCTGGATAAGAGGAGGTGGGAGCTGGTGCATGCCCAGTGCTGCTGGTCAGGAAGGGTGCAAAACAGGGAATTCCAATATTTGGAGAAGTGTAAAAAAGCAGCACCGTAAGAGATAAAAGTAATTGACCTTCTACCCATTACCTGAAGGAAGAACCCCTTAGGGAAGTGCCTGGTGCTGTCCCAGCTGTGGGATGGGGCTGCAGGAATGGAGCTGTGAGCACCCCCTGCCCTCGGTGACACCCCAGGGCTGGGTGGGGACAGCTGTGCTCGGGTCACACAGGGACCCTCAGCCCAGAGATAAAGGGCAGAGCAGCTATGCCCCACGGCGCCCTGTGCTGCCCATGCTGACCCATCTTGCTGTGGAATGCACATTCCAGTTTTATTTTGGAGGTTTGGGACCGGGTTTGAGCCTCGCTGCAGTGAAATTGCTGGGATTGCCCGGAGCAGCTCCTGTGGATTGATACAGCACGGGAAAGTGCCACCCCTCAGATCAAACCTCTGCCTTTGGTTACAGTGGGGAGGTTTATTATTCATTATTTAATATTTAGGATGTGTTTGTGGTCATGCAATGCAAGGAATCCTCCAGCTCCTGCTGCCACATCCCAGGGCAGCTCCTTGCATGCCACGGGCAGTGGAGCTCCTGTGAGGGACACAAAACCCGGGCTGTGCTGGTGGCGGGGTGTTAAAGCTGCTCTCTGTGTGCCAAAGCCATGGAATTTCATGGCTGAGGATGTGTTTAATGCGCTGTTACCACTGGAAACTGTGATGGATTATGTGCAACAACTCCGGTGCACAACTCAACAAGCAGGCAGTTAATTACTGCAATGATAACGTGTTATGGAAGGGAATTGCACTCGTGGCCATTCATTACGATGATGAATTTCCCGCAGTTCGTTACTGGTCATCTGCACCACTTGCATGACAAATGGCCAGAGTCCCACGCAGAAGGAAATCCCTCCCCTCCCCTCCCCTTCCCTTCCCTTCCCTTGTTCCCAGCACAGGGGGATGGTGTTGTTAACGTGACAGTCTCTAATTGCTCCGGTGCCCAAGCTCAATATTTATATTCATTTGTACATATTACTCACATCAGAGTGCGCTGTGGCACACAGAGCTGGCTTTTACAGACGAGTTTATTCTGGGCTTTCTCTGACCAGTTAAATACATAAACCACTGGTCTGAAATCTGGGCAGGGCCGAGGGAGGGAGAGGTTTTGGCAAATTGCGTGGAGCAAGTGAAATGACAGGGATTGGGAGGTGGGAGTATTGCTCAGTACAAGATCCTTGACTCTTGTTGAGTGATAAATTTTCCAGCACTAAATAGCTGGCACATTATGTTACACGGGGTTGATGGGTGCAAATTATCGGCGGGGCTGTTTGGAGACAGAATGTTATTAACTGCAGGGGGAGGTGGCACAGGGCCAGGAGCTCAGGGGGACCCTCTGGGTGCCTTGTGCTGGATTGCAAAAGCAATTGTGTGTGTGCCTGTTGGCATCCACACCAGCAAAGGCACCACCAAAGCGATACTTAAAGGGAAGAAATTGAGCTTTTTCCAATAAGGACCCTGATCACAGGCAGAACATCAGAATGCCTCGTTAATTACAAACAGCCTGTAATCAATAGCTCTGTTTCCTGCTGCGCTGAGGTCCTGGCGCTCAAAAAAAAGGGCTGCAATGATGTGATATGAAAACCTAAAGGGATAAATATTTTAGAGAGGATATCGAGCTCTGTGGTTCGACCAGTCCGTGAAAAATCAAGGTGAGACCTCCTCAAATGCTTGGCTGACCCCCTGCTCCCCTCATCCTTGGGAGATCCCTGCAGCTCCTCTCCACGTGCTGGATGCCTCCCAGAGCCGTGTCTGGGCTGGCTGCTCGCGTTTCCCTTCTCCTGCAGTGACCTCCAGAATGCACAGCCTTCCCCAGCTCATCCACACACAGAGCCCATCCTCACAAGAATTTATTTTTGGCAGCCAGTGTGCAGAAGTTCTGAACCTGAAAGATTAGCTCAAAAATGCTTGTAATGTGAATATTCAGCAATGGAAAATTTTCCCTGTTCTCCTCCAAGCTGAAGAACGTTGGAAGTGACTGGATTTTCTCACTCCTGCACGCAACCCCAGGTCTGTCCTCATTTCTGAAGGTCGGCACCTCTAGCCCCGAGCAGGTTATTATCCCAGGGATGTTTTATTCATGCTAATGCTGCCAAATGGAAATCATCTTTTTCATGTTAATGAGGAGTAATTTGAGAAATCGGAAAAATCCTGACCTTTGGAGATGGAAAAAAATATCAAGAAAGAGAAGAAAATGTGTTCCAAATGAGGGGGTCTCTGTTCCATGGATCAGTGGTTATTCAGTGGTTTGGGCCACTTTTCCAGGGCCCAGGGATCCAGGATGGGGAGCTCCAGCTGTTCCCAGCACAGGAGGATGCTCTGCTCTGTGCCTGCCGGGGATGAGCAGCTCCAGAGACTGTCTGGGTTGGAAAAGTGACGAAAAATGACTTTTTCCTGACTCTCCTGGACATGGTGTGCCAAAGGCACAGAAAGTGCACTCTGGGATTAATGTCCTGGTATCTCCTGAGTGTGAGAGATTCATATTTATCAGTCTGCAGTCAGTCCACGCTCGGGAAGTGGCTCTGGAGTCTGATCTGGGTTTGGGGACAGAGAGTGCTCAGTGTGAGCCCAGGGGCTCTGGAGACTGATCTGGGTTTGGGGACAGAGCACTCGGTGTGAGCCCAGGGGCTCTGGAGTCTGATCTGGGTTTGGGGACAGAGGGCTCAGTGTGAGCCCAGCTCCTCTTCCCACCCAGGGCTTAGCTCCGTGTCCATCCCCCTTCCCAAGGCCGGTTCTGATGCTTCCCTGTGCAGGTTTTCTCCTTCCCAAACAATGCTGGCTCAGCTTCAGATGAATTATTAACCACAGAGCACAGTGGGCACTGGTAAAATGGATGGTTTTCTTCCCAGGGGGAAGCAGATCTGCAGCATCCTTAGGCTCCCCTTGGATCGAGGAATGCTGCTGGGTGTGAGTGGGGCCTCTGCTGCTGGACCTGCTGCTCTGCCGAGCCCTAATTGCTGCACCCATTTCTATTTCAAATAAAATTTTGAAATGGTTCACCTGAGTCACAACTAAAGTCCCAGTTTGCCAGAGCGCTGTGGAAATCACGACATTCCATTGGCGAAGGAATGGGCGTGGAAGGAACGGAGCCAGTGGATCTCTCGCACAGTGACATCAGCAGTGACCAGCTGGACCCCAGGGAGCACAAGGGTGCCTCTGTGCCTGTCTCGGACCTGGAATGGAGCACGGATCCACGGAGATCCTCTGGAGGGGGAAATGAAGCCTGAAGGTGGCAGCAGAAGATGCAGCTGGAACAGGGCAGGTGCTCCCAGCGTGGGGGTCTCCAGGGGATGGTGCGAGGTGGGTGTGCAGGGAAGAGCGGGATGGGGGAAACCTCCCGTGAGTGCTTCTGGCAGAATATCCAAAATACAAAACATATCCATGGATATGAAGTACCTGGGAGTGACTCTCTGCAAAGCCAGAGGAGTGAGGAGATGAATCCAAGGACTTCTGGCACTCCAAGTGCTCCACTTCCCATCTGGGACAGCCCGGCTGCAGAGGGCTCCTCTGTGATCTCTGAGAAACATCGGTGTCCCCCCTGTTTGGACCAACAGCTCCCAAGGCCAGCAGCAGCAGCGCTGGGGCTCAGCAGCCCCTGAGGACACTTCTCCTGGGGTTCCTCAGGCAGCAGACAGGAATTCAGCCGTGGGAGTGGTTTTTCCGAGGATGTCACCCCCAGCCAGGTGCCAGCGGGGCCGGCTGTGCCCTCGGACAGGTTCTGAGCATCCCGTCCCGAGGGAGCAGAACGCCCAGCCCCTGGCTGTGCCAGGCTGGTGCCGGTGCTCCGAGCTCCGCCCGCAGTCGGGCGAACGCTGCCCGTGTCAGTGGGCTCGGGGCTCCCCCAGTTCGCTCACTGGGAGTCGGCCACGGCCGCTCCTCGGTGCCACCGGCGCTGCACGACCTGCTCAGAGCCTGCCTTGGCTCCGGCAGAACTTGGGAGATCATTTTCCATCACTGCACTCACTGCCTTGGGAGATCTCTGGAGCCGCTCAGACTTCCTGCATTCCCCTGTGCTGCAGAGCTGTGCAGGAGTTTGCTTTCCTAGGGAGAGGGCTGGGTAATGGCTCTGTGCAAAACACCTTTGGGGCTGGAGGAAAAGCGGCTATGAAATCCTGTCTTGCTGCTACAGCAATTCACAGCCACGCTGCTCAGTTCCAGGTTTTTAAATTGTTTTAGTATTAGCGATGTTTAATGTTTGATTTTAAATTTCTTCTGTCTGTTGCACCATGCGAACATGTGTTGCTGTTTGCAGTGAAATTCAGTGTAAACCTCTGACAGAGCATCAGCACTCTGCTCCTCTCTGCCGAGACAATCCCACCATGGGATGAAGGGACTGGAGCAGCCCAGCAGGGTTATTCCAGCTCTCCCCAGGTGAGGAGGGCTGTGTCACACACCTGGGTGCTCCCTCTGGTCCCTGCTCCAGGCCAGCTCCCCTTGGCTGGGGTTTTCCCACTGATGGTTAAGTAATTCCCTCTTTTTCTGCATTTATTCCATGGATGGAAGCAGCTCTGGAGCCTCCAGGAGCAGAGCAGGACCTGGCTCTGCCCTTAGCCCTCACCCTTCCCTGGTGCCAGCACCCACTGGGGGCTGCTCAAGGCCACCAGTGAAGGGTTAATTACTGCTCAGACTAATTACTGTGGGCAATGTGCTTTCTGTTAATATCAAATAGAACTACAGAGGCTTTGCCACAGGAACATTGCTCATGGCTCTTGTAAAAGGCAGTCTGTCTGCTGCATTAATTCCCCAATGGCACACTAATTCCCTTCCTTTATCATAATTACAGCCCTGTGCACTGGGATTGTACAACTCATTTGGTCTCTGCACTCCATGCCACGGAAAAGTGCTCTGTGACCTGCAGGCTCCATTGGCTTCAAGTGTCTCACAACTATTTCAGAGTTATAAACACAGAAACTCAATTTATTGTTTTATTTTTTCCCCCCAGTTGAAATAGGAAAGGTGAATGGCAAATTTGGATATTTTCTTTGTCCAGCATCTTATTTTGGTACCTACACAGAAATTTAAGATTATTAAATTCCTGGGTCAGAAAAATAACTGTAGGTGCTCAGCCATCATAATATAAAATATATGCACATAAAAAAAATCTATGTATCCATATATCTGTGCAGGTGTCAAGCTGAGGCTTTGCAAATGCCCAGGCTGTAGGACAGAGGCTGATTTTGCTTGGTGCAATCAAAGCCTGGTTTATGTGGGAAATGGAGCTTTTCTGCCAGTGATGGGACACAGGACGAGCATCTCCACGGGGCAAACAGGAGCATCCAGCACAGAACTCCTGCAGGAGCTGGAAAAGACCTCCGAGACCACCAGGTCCAAGTTTTGCCCGAATGCCTGCCCAAAACCCAGAGGTATTTGTGTTCACTGTGACCCTTCCCATCGGGTGAGGTGACACCCAGGTGGGACTGTGCACATGCAGGTTCCTTTTGCTTTTGTTAGCCCACTTAAGAAGGGGCGAAGCAGACAATTTGAAATTCTCAGCAGCGAATGGCCCCAGAGCTGGCTTCCAGGCATGGCTCCCTGTGCACTGCCCCAAAAGAAATAACAAATGCAGTATCATTTGTTCCCTTTGCTCTTTCAATTATGTGGGGAAAAAGCCCTCGTCTCAAACCTGCTGAGTGAATGGGATGACTTCACTAACTCAAGGCAATTTCATTCTGCATTTTAGGGCTTTACGTGAGAGCTGCCTGCGTGCTCCCCCTCTCTGAACAGCTGGAGCCCGGCTGAGCACAGCGTCCCCTCCTGTGTCCCCTCCTGTGTCCCCTGGGTGAGAGGGGGAAGGGAGAGTTGGTGAATTCGTCCTTTGGCTGAGAAAGGTTGGGGTGACCTCGGTGAGAAGGGTCAGGAGAGAGAGCAGGGGTGACACCTCCCCGGGTCACGCCTGGGGTCAGGCTGGAGAGCTGGGGGGGCTCACCTGGAGAGGAGAAGGCTCCAGGGAGAGCTCAGAGCCCCTTCCAGGGCCCAAAGGGGCTCCAGGAGAGCTGGAGAGGGACTGGGGACAAGGGATGGAGGGACAGGACACAGGGAACGGCTGTAAGCTGAAAGAGCAGGTTTAGGTTGGTGTTAGGAAGAAATTCTTTAGTCAGGGAGTGCTGAGCCCTGGCACAGGGTGCCCAGAGCCGCTGTGGCTGCCCCTGGATCCCTGGCAGTGCCCAAGGCCAGGCTGGACACTGGGGCTGGGAGCAGCCTGGGACAGTGGGAGGTGTCCCTGCCATAGCAGGGGTGGCACTGGATGGGATTTAAGGTCTCTTCCAACCCAAACCATTCTGGGATTCCAGAAGTTTTGCTGGTTCCAGATGAATACAAAAGACACAGCGTTTTCCAGATTTTTCAGAAATCTGACCTTTCAAGACCCATCCAAAGAAATGTTCTGCCTTTCATCTCTCCTTGTCCAGAGTAAGACGGAATTTCTGCAGCTTTTAATGCGTTTTATTCCTCATGCTTATAAAGGAAAAAAAAAAAAGGAAGCCTTTTGAACTCCTTGTTTGATGAGTGAGGTTCATTTAAAAAATGACGGAGATTAAAACAGAGACAAAAACCTCCTGGGCATGATTCTGAGCCTATTGCAGAGTGGAGGGATTTAAAAGCCATGTGGATGTGGCACCTGGGGACATGGACCAGCGGTGGGTTTGATCTTAAAGATCTTCTCCAATTTAAACGACTCGGGATGATTTCCACGTGAGAGATCCACTTGGATGCCTGCTGAGGTGGTTTCTAAATTCTGACTTTGTTTTCCACCAGTTTGCTACTCCTCTGCTCTGATTTCTTCCCTTTTCTTGGTAAACACAGATTGACATCTGCAAACTTTCTGCCTATGAAAACTGTGCCTCCATCAGCATCTCCTGCTGCAGGAACTTGGGTAATTTCTCGAAGATCTTTGTCTTCCCAAGTCTAATCTTAGACAATAAACAAAGCCAGACAAACACTTTTTCAGTCTGGAAAGGCACAAATAAGCAACCTGTACTTGTTAAATTAGGCGCTATAAAAATGCTGAGCTTTAAATCATTGTCCCAGTAATTATTGTCATCATTGTCGTTATTACATGACATAAGATTTTATTGCTGATAATTTGGAGGCTTTGATACATTTATTTGAACTGACTGCTCCTTTGGCTAAGAATAATTGCCTAAATTTCTCTCTTGGGTTTTTGCTTCTATAAAAAGATTGTTGACCTTGAAGCTTTTGCTTTATTTTTGATTCTTGTTCAAATGCAAATACTGAGAAAATACCTAGAGAAAAAATGTAACTCAGCAAGCACAACATGAAATTTGGGGACCTTGGAGAGACAACTCAGGTTTTGGGTTGCCAGAGACCCCCAGCTTCTCTCTTAATCCTTTTTACTATTATTTTAAGAGTAGAAAGTGAGGTTTGCTTTCCCATAAGCAGATGTTGATGTGTTTGAGTGCTTTGACTGCTGAAGCTCTGCACTGGGGGTTGATGGAATTGAGGGATCCTTTGTGGAGCTGCTGTTGGGAAGAGTCCATGGCCAGGAACCTGCCCCAGGCCAGCTGTTTGCCCAGGAAATGCTGTGTTTGGGGCATGCTCCTATTCAGCTGTGGTAAGAACAAAGAATGAGTTAGGAAATAAATCAAGGAGAAAAAAAGAGCTGGGTAACAGCATCTAACGGCGCCAGGCAGGGTGACAGACTCTGGAGAGCTCCGAAATGTCATGGTTTCATGCAGTGTGCAAATAGGGATGAAATTGAAAATCAGCTCTTTTAGGAGAGGTAACTCTTAATTTGCATGAAATAATAATCAAATCATTATCAGGCCACCTTAAACAGCCACACTGAAGGTCACTTAACTGCACAGAGAGACACCACGCAACCAGGTCTGTCTGGCATCACTTCGGAAGGAGAAGGATAATTACCCGTGGGATTTGTTAATTTTTGTGTCGATTAATCAGGTGTGTGTTTCCAGCTAATAACTGCCTTTAGTCTGCAAACACCCACAAGTGTTTGACTCTCAGGAGGCTCTGTAGGACTGAACAACGTCTTAGCCTGAAACTGGGAGAAACTGAGGCCACGTGAGAATGGGACATGAAGGTTTTCAATAGTTTTTAATCAGGTGAGTGAAGATTAGAGAGTCCAATGACAAAGAGACTCCTTGTGGAGGAGTCAGATGAGTCGAAGACCTCCCATCCATAGCTTTAAAATCCCCCATTTTTATGGAAAAGGGAAGAGGGCACCTTTGTTGGAGGGAGCTGAAGCGCTGAGAACGGAGGAGAGGCTGCCTGAGGGCCGCTCCCAGAGCTGTCAGCGATGACATTCTCACTGAGCTCCTGCTTCCCTGGGCAGGAAAAGGTTGCAGTCTTGGCAGCACACAGAAATAATCATGTCTGGTCAAGTGTGGCACAGAGGAGCTGAACTCCAACAAAGGCAAAGCCACCTGTTTTTGGATGATTTATAGCAATGGCAGGAGAGGGTCAGGCTCAGCTCCGGAATCAAAGCTGGAATAAGCACTAACCAAATGTTTTCTGTTTGTATTCACTGATTTAAACGACAATCCCTTATTAGGCTCAGACAGAAATGTGAGTGCTATCCCAGTAATATGGCCTAAGCAGTACATTTTCATTGTTATTCTTCCTATTCATGCCTCATATGATTTTTCTATTGGGTTAATGGCCAATACTCTTAGGTAATAACAGGGGTGCAGGTTAATTATTCAGTAAGTGCTGCTAAAGACAGCGGTGTTTCCTCTCCTGCTACAAAAAGGCTTCATTTCCCACCATGTCATTAAACATCCTCACTTAAGATGCCTGAGAATGAATCATTGCCTCTGATTTAGGATCATCAAAAAGCACAGAGCTGCTGCCTTTATTTAATTGAGTTGTGATTTAATGTTAATGGAATTCACTTATCCCTGCTCTTAGATGTCAAAATGGAGCTTGTCTGGGTGATCTCTGAGCCAGGGGAACCCAGCTGTGGTCGGGTGTCTGTTGGTGGGGATGTCCCACACAAACCCCAGGTGCTGGACACTGAGGTGCAGAGTAGAGCCCATCCCTGTGCAGGTGTCAATTGAAGAACCCTGCATCCCTTCCCCTCTTTGAAATCTCTATTGGGTTTAGCAACCAAAGGAAGAGTGGCTGGGTCAGGGTGCTGAAACGTTGGACTTGATGACTGAAGTTTGGACTTGATGGTCTTGGAGGCGCTTTCCAGCCGAAATGATTCCACGACTCTCTGAAATGTGGTTGTCCTGTGCTGAACAGGTCCCTGGTGCCCATCGGTGCCTCTGGAGGGAGGGAGGCCTGGGGATCCTGTGGCCAGGGCAGGTCTGTGCAGGGCCAGCTCCGTGGGGACGCTGCCCAGGGCCAGGTGGGGACGTGGGATGGGCAGCCGGGAGCAGGGCTCTGTGGCTGAGGGGCAGCGCAGAGCCCGGGAGGGCCTTTGGAGTGAAGGGGTTGGAAATTTGGAAGGGAGAGAACTATTTCCAGCTCAGAAAAATGAATCAGTAAAACAAGAGTGTAGTGGAAGTTCAAAGCCAGGCGTTCCCCCCTCTCCCACGGGGAACTGTCCCCCTCAGCCCCTCCAGGGCTGGCAGGGGCCACGAGGGGCTGTTCCACGCCCTCCTTGCCTTTTCTCCCACTCGTGGCTGCACAAAATTCAGAGGCTGCAGGAGTGCAACAGGGGCCAGGCATTTGTAGAATTGTTTAATTAATAGTAATAGTGATCATAGTAATAGTAATAATAATAATAATTATAATGGTAATGGTAATGATAATGACAATAGTTTTTAAAAATCCTCTCAACCCGCCCGTCTCCCACAGCTTAGGATGGAATTCCCCCACAGCCAGACTGGGGGCACTGGGGTTAATTCCTGTGCTCCGGGCTGGTGCTGGAGCCAGAAGGGATCCTCAGTCCCCACTGCTCACAGTCCTGGTGAGCAGTGACCAGTGGCACCCCCAGCCCAGCCCCAGCCCATCCCCAAACCACCCCACGGCTGTGTCTGGAGTGGGTGACATTCCATGGCAGGATGAGTTCTGTTTCCTCCTCTGAGTTATTATCAAAGTGCAACATTTGTTCAGATTAACATCTCAACCCCCTCTTCTATTTTGGGGGGCTCTGAAAGCTTGGGTGATACATCAATGACCAAATGTAATTGCTTTCTCTAAAATATGGTTTTCTAAAAGGAAATCTGACTGGGATGCATGTAGTGAAGGATTTAATTTATGTAGAAGCAATGGGTCTGAAAAAGGAGGAGGAGGAAAAGTTGTGATATGGAGGCTGAATTCATCTTCAGTTATGAATAATAGATGATTCACTTGGGAATATTTTTTGCTAGATTTAAATGAAATCTCATCAAAAACATGATAATTGGATGTATTTATAGACCTGCACAGCCCACTCAAGGGGATTTTAGTAATATTGTCAATACTAGAGGTTAACCCTAAAACCAGTCAGAATTTATTGTTGCAAGGAGTTGTACCTGATGTGATCCTTGTAGTAATCCCTGGAAACCGAGGGTTTACCAGACTTTCTCATTCGGTATTTCTGAATTTTCTCCCAGAAATGAGGAAGCGCTTGGCTCAGCAAAGTTGGGAAAACTTGATGAAGTTGGCCAACAGATTCCAGTGTTGGTCATATTTGCCCTCCTGGTCAGGCAAAACCATTGGTCTGAAAACATTTCCCGTGGGAGGGTGGGGAGGGGCTGGGATGGAATTCCCAGAGCAGCTGGGGCTGCCCCTGGATCCCTGGACACTGGGGATGGAGCAGCCTGGGACAGGGGAAGGTGTCCCTGCCCACTGGAAACAGGATGAGCTTTGGGGTCCTTCCAGCCCAAACCCTCCAGGGTTCCGTGGCTTCGTTGTTCTGCTCCTGCTGGGCTCGAGCTGCTCTGGTGTCCCCGAGGCTCCTGCCAGGGGAGAGAGAACAAAAGACACCTCAACTTCCAACCTCAAGAGCTCAACCTTTTCTTCCAACATTGTGTCTCGGGTTTTCTGTGGAATTTCTCCTCCTCCAAGCGGTAAAGATGTCCCATCATCTGCCCCTGTTGTATTTTCCAGAAGAAGAGAGTGATGGATATTTCAACGTGGTCTGCAAACCCCTGGTTCTGTCAATTTGGCCTCTCTAGGTCATGTTTGCCTCATCTGCATGCAGGGAGGCACCTCCTCCTTGGTGTAAGGGCTGTAACATTCTCTACTGATGAAAATACCTTGATAGGGTTTTTTTTTCCCCTCACAAATTATCAGGTCATTTAAAAAAATGAGCTCATTTTAATCTAATTCTGCATGTGCAACTGTCTGGAGAGTTATTTTCAGCTCCAGTAGTTGCAGCTTGCAATTATTCTGCTTCCTTTAAGAAAAGAAAAGTAACAGCTCTATATTTTATGCAAATTACTGGCGATCTCTCAGAGCAACTTGTGTTTAGAAGTAATAGGAAAAATAAGAGGCCCAATGGATGGTAATGTGGATTTGAAAAAGCACAGGGGAAGCAGGAAAAAATGTAAAGATCACTAAAATATTAACATTTGACCACTTAGGCAGGAATATTTCAATTAAAAGCCATGTAATTCTTATTGAAGTGAAATGAACAGTTCCTAACTAACCGCGGCTTCTGATGGTGAAAAAGCAACTTTTTTATTTCATTTCCTTAATTGCTGTGGTTCACGTGTGCATTCAGACATTCCTGCACCTCCCACAGAGGTCAGGGAGTTGAAGTGGGGTGCCAAGGAGTGCCTCAGGTACCTTCACCATTCCCAGCAGGGCTCTGGAGGTGGGAACTGGTATTTTCCTGTATTTACATCCACGTTTTGAGCCCTTTTTGAGTGCAAGCTGAGAGTTTGTGTGTCTGGTGCAGGTGCTGCCAGTACAGGCACGGCTGAAGGTCGTGTCCAGTTCCAATGTGTTCTAAATTTGATGCTTATTTTGTGCACTTCCATGGAACCGGCACTGATTTGAACACAATTCTGCAGCATTTTATCGGTTTATTTACTGGAAAAAGTCTTGTGACTGCAATATGTCCTTAAGGCTGCCTTACATGTCACAATTATTGCTGTTTAAAGGGATAAATCAGCTTTTCTGTCCCTTGTAGAAAAAAGTTCCTGCAATAATATTTCCCTTGGAGCTTTACTCGGATCCATGGTTGACCTCAGCCACGTTGGTGGCTCTGGTTTGGAGCAGCTGTGGCTGCCCCTGGATCCCTGGAATGTCCCAGGCCAGGCTGGACATTGGGGCTGGAGCAGCCTGGGACAGTGGGAGGTGTCCCTGCCATGGCAGGGGTGGGATGGGATTTCAGGTCTATTCCAACCCAAACCCCTCTGGGATCCCATGATTCCAGAACAGCAGCCTCATCCATCAGGCAGCAGCCAATCTCTGCCAGGGGCCCCTGTCACCTCCTAACGCTGAGGAATGACCCTCCAAACTCTGATATTCCAGAGGAACCCCTGGAGCACCTGGCCCAAGCTGTTGGAACATCCTCTTGCAATCCAGCTGCTTTTGCTCGGCTTTCCTCCCCTCAGCCCCGGGAACAGGGAGGGAGGGGATGTGAACACGAGGAATTACGGGGCTTGGAAAGAAGGAATGAGACTGAAAAGACTTGGGAGGTTGGAGGCTGCCGCCGGAGGGAGCGAGTGCTGCACACGCAGGCAGTAAATACTTCGGGTTGCTCTGATGAGATTTAAGATTTACCGAGGAGGATTTTTTAAAACGTTGTCTGTGGTGGTAAGGCAGAGATTTTTGATAGCAAAGAGGTGCTTTGGGAAATTTAATGGCCATTGTCACCAATCTGTCTGTGCTTAGCAGAGGGAGCGGGTGAATCCAGGGATGGAAGTCCTGGAGCTGAGGGAGCGATGAAGAGCAGCTCTGGGAGGCAGGGAAAGGCTTTTCCATGGCTTTGCACGGGGTTTTGTGGATTTGCTGAGCCCGGGTAAAGCAGGTGCCTGTTGCCTTGAATCCCTCCAGAGCCTGGCTGGAATGGGTGTCTTAACTTCATCCCCGCTCCTGGATTCTGGTGTACAGCAGGAGTTCTGGTGAAAAACTCCCCCAAAGCTTGGCTGCACAGGCCTCCGTGCTCTGAAAATGGCTTTATTGTCATCTCAGCCTGAGAATTATCCCCCCAGCTCAGCCAGAATTAAGTTTATTTTTCCTGCACCTAATCACTGATTTTCCTGCACCCAATCCCCCTGAGCTGGGAGCAGCAGGACGTCCCAAAAATGTGAGGACACTCCAGGTGTGATCCCGCAGGCACCACTCACTGGAGACCTCTTCATACACTTGGTGTGAGCAGCAGTACAAATGAGCTGATGGTTTCTAATTAGATTTGAGCATTCTGTTGTTAATTAATTTACTGGAATGTTTTGGGATGTCTTCCCCCCTCATCCCTCTCCCCGAGGAGCAGCCAGCAGCGGTGCCACGTAGCACAAATTAATCTTTACAACTGCAACGTGTCATTCCCCCAGCTGCGGAACAGAAGCCACCACGGAATATTTGTTCCCAACAAAACACAAAGCGACAGAACATCTTCCTTAACAAATGAATAATTAAGTTTAAATAACAATGTCAAAATACTCTTTTGAAAAATTTCTGATTTGCTTGCCTAATGGTTGTAAATTTAGTGCTTTACTATTTAGTTTTCCCGCTGAGGAACTGGTTTTTGGGAGCTCATACAAGATCCCAAAGGTCTGATTTGATTTCTGCAGGTGTGGAGGTTTTCCCCCATGGCAGGGGTGTGGAATGAGGTGTCTTGGAGGTCCCTTCCAACCCAAACCATTCTGGGATTCTGTGATCTGGGACGGTTTTTTCATCTCTCAGTGGTTGCTGCTGAAATGAAATGGAGTCCAAAATCATGAATATCTCCTAATATGATAAAATCCAATGTTAAAGTGTTCCCAGGAAGGAATTTCCCACTTTCTGAGAGGATTTCTGGAAAGCCACCATTCATTGCCCTCATTGCTCCAACTCCAGCTGAAAATCAGGGCCGCGCACTCCAGCGCAGGAATGGGAAGTGAAATATTTAAAAGCCCCTTCTACTGTGTAAGTTCCTGTGAAACCACCTGCTTGAAATGGGAGGGCACTAATGGTCACTGGAACTCCTGCCCTATTTGTCTGATTTTTGTATGTTCCTTTAGGAATGTGGTAAAATGAAAGAGTTTTCAGGCAAGCAGCTCATACACTCCTGGAATTCATAGTTTGTTCTCTTGGGCTCTCCTTCCTTACCAGAAGTTCCTGTGATAAGGAGAAATCCACCACCTTTATCTTTTGGGGAGCTGTTCTGCTTGTGGGGGGGGTGATGATGGTGAGGATGAGGAGAGAGGAGCCTTGAAGGAACCCAGTTAGTTATGGATGGTTTGAACTGGTCTGTGGCACAGCTGAAGGATTTGTTTGAGGCATAAAAGGCAAAAGTTAAAGACACTAAAACTCCAGGATGCCACGAGACTTCAGGGGTGAGGATTTGGGAGCCTTTGGGGTAAGGTTTGGTCTGGAATTCGAGATGCAAGGGAAAGAGAAAGTTTCATGGGGTCCAGACTGTGACAGGTGAAAGGTTTTAGGTCTGAGTTTCTGAGTTATGGCAACCTGCAATTTATCGTGAACTTCTGTTTTAATTTACAAAGAACCCCAAAGCAATATTTTACAGCAGCAGGAACAAGAGAAAGGATAACCCCAGGTTTGGTTTAGGATGACAATGGACAAGGAATAAGCAATTTGTGGAATTCTAAATGGAGGAGTCTTGAGGAGGGGCAAGAAAATGCCAGAAAGGAAGAGCCTTTAGGCAAAGGAGATAATTGAACTGCGATGGATGTGGGATTTTTTTGTGTATGTATCCAGGCAACTGTTTGCTTTCGCTGTAATGACTGCTATAAATCACCGAGCGACGGCTCTCACCCCACAACCAGTCCGGGACAGAGCTGCTGCTGCTGCCAGCTCACGGAGCAGATCCCTGGGAGCAGCGAGAGTTTGCTCCCTTTGTCACTCACCTGTGGCTCGGTGACAGCTCGCGCAGGGCAGCGCTCAGGACACCTTGGAGCAGCTGCACGTCCCTGCCATAAACACCAAGAAGCTGAAGGAACCCTATGAGATCATCAAACGAATCCCATCACCTAACCTGTGACCTCCAGGGTTCGTGAGGGGTGACTGGAGCTGCTTTCCCGTCCCAGAGCTCTGCTTTGGGCTCCCATTGCCCCGGAGAGGGTGAGGGATCCAGAGCCTGCCCCACAAGGGCTGGGCTGGGAGGGGGCGGGCGAGGCCTGAGGATGGAGGTTCTGCGAGGGAAGTGTAGCCACACTCCTGAAGTTGGGTGTCTTCTGTTGTTATCAGGCCTTAGCTCTCAGAGCTGGAGTGCTCCCTGGGTTCCTGGATTGCTCCCCGGGCTCCTGGATTGCTCCCCGGGCTCCTGGATTGCTCCCCGGGCTCCTGGAGTGCTCCCTGGGCTCCTGGAGTGCTCCCCGGGCTCCTGGAGTGCTCCCCGGGCTCCTGGATTGCTCCCTGGGCTCCTGGATTGCTCCCCGGGCTCATGGATTGCTGGGTGGCTTTGTGGGAGCCAAGCCCTGGGACAGGAGGCGATGGATGCACGGGAAGCTCCACCTGGACAGGAGGCAGAACCTCCCTGGGCAGTGACTGAGCTCTGAGCAGGCTGCCCGGGAAGCTGTGGAGTCTCCTTGCCCCAGGGAACATTCCAGAACCCCTGGACACAATCCTGTGCCCTGGGATGAGCAGGGAGGTGGCTCTCTGTGGTGCCCTCCAACCTGGCCCACTCTGGAATTCTGTGAACTTCCCTCGGGCTATCAGAATTTCAGGATTTCAGAGTTTCATTCTGGCACCTCGGCGCTCTGCCTGAATTTAAAAGACAAACAGCAGGCTCTGTGGCTACTCAAAAAAAGTAGAATGCTCTTTTTTTTCCTTTTGTGTGTGAAAAATGAGTTACCCACTGAAAGAAGAGCCTGTTCCACACCACTACATGTGTTTCATGCATATTCACAAAGAAGCAGTTTTGAAAAATACACTGCTGTGCTCTTGCTGCTGGAGATAGAGGAGAATATTACAAATTCCATTTTTTCCCTACTGCTTCACTTCTGCTGCTGTGTAAACACCGAGTGTTTGTTGTGCTGTTGGGATTAACTGGTGTTTGTTTAAGGTGGGAGAGGTGTTTTTAGAAAACAGATGGATTTGGACTGTTTGTTTCCCCCAGGAACTGGAGGAATGGAAGCTCATTTAGAATTGTTCTCTGTAATTTTTGCTGCTGGCTCTGAGGAAATGCTGAGAGCCTGCATTTACCTCTGTCCTCTGCACCTCCCCTGTCTCAGCTACAGCTCCTGCCTGCTGCACACTGCTCGTGGGGCTCTGGAGAATGATAAACAGTCTGGAAATATGCTCAGACCCCAGACACATCAGCCAGCTTTGGGGGGATTTTTGATCTTTTATTCCGGGCTTTGGTGGGGAGAATAACGTTACCTTAGCACACAGGGCGGCTGTGCAGATAAATGCAGTAAAGGCGTGGGAAGCACTGAGATAACGCCCTGACGGATGCCGTGGGAAAGGGTCCAGAGGGAAATTCCTCATTCAGAGCGTGGCCAGAACACGAGGAATGCTCTGGAGCGGGTGCTGGGCCCTGGGGATGCAGCAGGACTTGGCATCTCTGTGCCTCTGATTTCCAGGCTCCAGGTGAGCTGCTCACTGCAGGTGGAACAGCAGCAGCACTGCCCCGCTGCAGCCCAGCAGAAAAGAGCTCATTTCAAAGTTTTGTGCCCAAACTCAGAGTTTGAGTGAGCTCAGAGCTCAGACAAAACCGCCAGAGCTCTGTTGCTGATGTGCATCCACTGCCCTTTGGAGTCTTCAGGTGCCCCTTGGAGTTTTCCCGAGGTGAATCCACGCGTGAGATTAGGAACAAAAAGCCCCTTTGTTAACTCATTTGTAGCCAAATATCGAAAATATCCATGGTTTAAGGAAAAACTCCTTCCCAACAGACTAGGAGGGGGAAAGCCCCTATTTGCTGTTTATTTTAATTACCGGGACACACGGAGGGTGATGTTGGGGTTACCAGTGACATGAGGAGCCCACAAATCTCAGCCCATCCCCTCCATTTCCAGCACAAACAATGAAGACAGCAAAGAAATAAAATTTCGGGCTTCAGCAGAGGACACTCCAAGTGTCTCCTCCGCTGTACTTTGGTTCTGCTCTGCCCAACAAAACGGCTCCTCCTCCTGCAGAGAGGGGTTGAGGGGTGCTGCACATCAGTTCTGGGGGAAAAGAGAGAGAAATCATTAACAGCAGAGTGAGGGAAAGTGCCCAGAACTGCATAACTTTTT
>VZRO01002500.1:99720-112640 GCA_013397915.1 Daphoenositta chrysoptera
AAAAGAAAACAGCTTCTTGATGGGGTTTGGATTGTCCCTGGGCATTTATTTGATGTATGATCTGACTGGGAGCAGGCAGGTACAGAGCAAAACTGCCCATTTCGAGGGCAGTGGAGCACAGCCCAATAATTCCGGAGAAGTTTAACCCTAACGGGGGCTGGGCAGTTGCAGGAGGGGACGTGCTGGGGTCCCTGTGGGTGCTGGGGTTTGTTTGCAGGCCTGGAGCTCTGCTGCTCGGGCCCCCTCCCTGCGGGCTCAGCTCTGCTCAGCCTTCCCCGAGAGCCAGAGCTGTGCCAGGGCTGGCCACCACCCCTCCCTGGGCCACCTCCGGCCTTGGAGAGCTCCTGCTGATGGCCAGAGGAGGCAGAAATGCTGATTTAATTGATGTGTGGCAGCCCCAGGATCATTTAGCAGCCCTGCCGTGCAATGGCCCTTGGATTTTCCTTCTTTTTCTGGGAGTTGTGCATGGGCTGGGAAGATTTGCTGCCATGTTATTGATTGAAAAAATGTTTATCAAAATCAGCCAAGCTGAATTTATCACCTGGTCTGGGACAAGAGTGGCCACAAAAGCTTGAGGGTGTCAGTTTAGCTCAGCACTGCCCTGAGAGCCAGGCCGAACATTTTCAAGGAAACTTCCTGACTGCTGGATAATCTGGGATAATTCTTCTGTGTTATCACCCAGGAGGGATCAGGAGGGAAGGGTTTGCCCGAGGAGCTGATCCGTGGCTGCTCCGAGCTCCAGCACAGCCCAGCAGCTCCCATTTCCATTGCAGGGGGGTTCAGAATGGATCACCACCTCTGTTTGAACTCCCAGCTCTTGGAGGCACAGAAATATTTACATTACATTAAATGTAATTAAATTAAAAATTAAATTAATGTAATTAAAATTACATTACATCTACATCCGGAGAGAGCAGGGAACAAGTCTTGGCTGAGATTTCAGGGGCTGTTCAGGAGATATGAATGAAAACCAGGTTTAAGGGAAATATTGCCACGGGATTATCGGCCAAGAAATTTAAGGGTTTAGAATTGCTTGGATTGTTTTTTTCATGAGAGCTTGCTAACAAAATGGCACAAAAGAGTGCAAAATCCTGCCTTTATTATGAAGAAAAGGAAGATGTATTTTAAGGTGCAATAAGTAGAGCATATTCAGGCAATTCTGACTTTCTGATATAATCGTGTTACACCGGCGTGCCAGCCACCTGCATTTTAGTATTGCGTGTGAGGGTACCAGAGCTGGTGAGGAGTTCAGAACATTTATATTTCTGTGATCAAACAAGAATCTATTTTTAGAAGCAGGAGGGGGAAGGAGTTTGTCCCTGTTTGGCTCAAGGACAGTACATTAGACAGATCCAATTGTGTTCCTCTCATTTTGACATGACATCATTGCTGCTCTCACACTGCTGAAAGAAACTTTTTTATTTAAATGAAAAAAATAAAACTTTTTTTTCCCCAAGATTTTTTTTTTAACTTGGAGAAAACAATAATTCTAAATCCATCCTGATATTCAGCCAAGTTTCCCTTCCTTCTCTCCCATTTCAGCAGAGCAGGGGGACTACAAAGCTCAGAGAGAGGCACTTCTTTGATCACAAATACGAAGATGGTGCATGACAATAATTAAATTTTTCCTCTCAACTAATTTAATTTGTTAGCTAAAGAGGGGGAAAGGCTTTATTGCAAATGGGGAGAGGCAGCTTCTTCCACCTGACTTTACTTGTACTTGACTAACTACTTCATTAGAAGCCAGGCAAGTCCAGTGACAGATCATTAATTTCCAGGGCTGTAATCTGGGAAGCCAAGATTAGTAGAGAGCTGCTCTGCCAAACCCAGCCTAACTGCATTAATGCTTATTAAAGCTAAGCCCCAAGTCTGTTTCCATGCTGCCTCTGTCATGTTACGGATTAATTGAATGCTTTAAGACAGCAAATGCAAAGAGAAGAGAGCGCTGTGTGTTACAGCAGAAGGAAGTGGTTTCCTGCTGGAGACAAACCCCTCGGGAAGAGGTGATGTCTGCTAAAAACTGTGGCCCCAGCTGCCAGGGGTCTGGGCTAAAGCAATTTTATGTTGTGGTGTTGGGCCTCCATGGCCAAGGTGTTTTTCTGCCCTTTTGTCCAAGCCCCCATCCCGGGGGGGTTTAAAGCCGTGTGCATGTGGCACTTGGGGACACGGACTCGTGGGGGACACGGACTCGTGGGGGCCTTGGCAGGGCTGGGAAGTGGGGGGATCCATGATCTCGGGGGGTTTGGAGGCCCCATCCTCTGGTTATTTCCTTTTTTATATCCCTCGGGGTTATTGCCTTTGTCACTGATTCCAACCCGAGCTCCTGCGGGCCCCGGCACCTCTCTGATGTCACAGAAACCCGTGTAGGAACGAACAACTCTATTTAAAACTGGACACGTGTTCAAGACTGTACAGAACATTTCTTCTCCTCAGCCATCAGCTCATTGGAGCCTTTCCTTGTTTGTTTTATTGCAGATCCATCATTGCAAGCTGGGAAATTGGTGCTGGCACAACCCTACTCTGCAGTTACCTGTTGCTAAAACGCTTTTTATTTCGGTTTGTAACTGTTTTTTCTCTGCCTTTATTGCCTCTGCAAGAACCCACTGCAGCTGCCAATAAAGCCCTCAGTCGGCAGTGCTGAAAGGTTGTTTGCACAGAAGAGAACACTCTGCCCAAACATGCTGTAAAATTAGCACAGATGCATTGTTTTCTGAAACACACAGACATGAAATTTGATGGCAGCACTTCCAGCTTCATTAAGTTCTTTCCAGGGTCTGATAAAAGTGGCATTCATGGAAAATGCTTTTGGAGAAGTTTTGTGGTTTGTTTCAGTGGCAGCAGTGTTAGAGCAGGGTAGCAGGGAGCACAGCAAGAAGAAAATAACATTATTTCATGCACAGGCAATGGGTGAGGCTCTTTAATGTGAGGCACAGGAAACAGGGAGCATTTGCAGGATTTTTACATCTCACAAGCCTTGCCACACACTCACACATTCAAAACCTAAAAAGCTTTACACATTTTTGATGTTCATTGATTTAGGCAAAGTTACAAAGGCCAGGAGAAGGAAAAAGTGAATCACTGGGGATTCAGAGAGCTTCCATTATTTCCACTGTCATGCAAACCATAAACTCATGGAGAATCTGACAGGTTTCGAGGTCTCTCACCAGTGGGAGGGTGGCTTAAGTGCTTTACAAGATTGCTCTCAAAATTGTTACAAGATTATGTGTGATAGAAGGAAATCTGGTGCCCCCAAAGACTGGGGGTAGTAAACATAATTATGTTTAGTGTTCTGCAGCTTCACAAAAGGATTTGTTGATTCCCACAGTGGTTACATTGATTTTATACCTTTCTGAGCACACAAAATAGCAATTAGTCAATGCTGTATGTTGCATTTCTGACAGGTATAAAATTATAGTGCCAATTATTGTGCACAAGTTGATGAACAGCAGTAGAGTTTTCTGAACAGTCTCTAAGACAGTGCTGGCGGAGAAATCTGTCACTTCAATGTCTGAAAGGTGTGACTGTAATTTCCAATAAAATTGAATAAAAATGTTTGTGATGTGTGCATGCTGTACAGTTGTTATTATAATGGTGGCCATTTCTTTGCTGACACATAATAACGTTTGATAAGTCTTAAACACTTCAGAGTAATTTGGTAGTGACTGAGGTCTCTCTGACTTTACCCTTCCCAGAGGAATAATGTAGAGAGCTCTGAGCTTCCTCTCTAAAGGAAATAAATCTGTATCACCTGACTACAGAAAATCTTTACCCATTTGTGGCACTCATTTCACTTCCAGGCAGCTGAAACAGAACATTTTGCTCCAGGGCAAGTGGAATTTCACACCTCCAAAAAGGCGGGGTTTGCACAGAGGTTCAGTTTAATTTTAATCTTTATTTAATTTGAATTATTTCATGTCCTTGTCAAACGGGTAAACGACAAATCCAATGAGCTCTGCCTTTTGCTCGGGTTGCTGAAGGACCGCTCGTGAGTTACGCTCCCGCCTCCAAGGGAAGGTGGCGTTTTCCAAACAGGAATGCCGTGCACGGGAGGCTGCTGAACTCGCACACCTCTCATTGTCAGAGCCCCACCGGTTACAGCAGTTCTGGGAATTGCCAATTTCGGGGATCGCGCTCCGAGTCTGCGGCCCCCAGAGCCGGGTTTGACAGAACACCGAGTTCCTCTGGCTCCGGAAAAGCGTGCGGATGGCAGGCACTGCCAGGAGCGGATGTCCCAGGGGATGCGGGAAGCGCCTCCATCTCTGCCGAGGAGCGGGACACGGCCGGGCGGACCCGGAGAAAGCTCCCGAGGCCTTCCTGCCGTGGGACGGTCCCGGACAGGGCACCGGGAACTCCCGGCACCGAGGTGCCCTGGAGCGGGAGGAAAATCCCGCCACAGGCGCGGGCTGTGTGACCCAGAGGGGAGAAACGAGAGGCTGCTCCTGAGCTCTTTTCTGCTCAGGAGCCCGATTTGTGTCCCCGAATCCTCACCCAGCCGGGCTGGGTGTCCAGCAGAAGTGGGGCTGCCTCTCACACGCAGCTTTAGGCTGGGCAATTCCCTCTTTCGAGCTCCAGAGAGGAATGGAGCACGTTCCTGCCCCTTCCCTGCCCAGCTCCCACCTGAAGGGCGTCTTGTGGTTGGAGAAATAAATTGGCAAAAATATTTGCGGAAAAAATCCCGAACACCCCTTTTTTGGGAATCGTTTCTCTCTAAGGTTAAGCTCGGTTTTACCACCAGAGCTGTTGAAATCAGAGAACTTCGCGTCCTTTAAAGTGTCCGATTTGGGTACTGAGGCTTCGAGCGCTCAGGATGGAACTTATCCCACAAAGGGCATCGTTTCCTTTTTGCAAACAAACGAGGCCGGGAGAGGCGGATTCGGGATTTCTCCGGGTTGGAATTTCCGACCCCAATGCCCAATTCTGACAAACTTCATCGGGCGATAATCAATTCACGAGTGAGGCGGAGGGAGCAGGGGTGCCCGATTTCTCCTTCTCAGCTGTCACAGAGTTTGCGAAGGAGAATTTCCCGGCAAGGGCAGAGATCCCGAGGAGCAGCTGGGAGCCCGCGGGCAGCGCTTGCTCATTAAGGGTCATTAACGCTAATGACGTTCAGGTGAAGGCAGTCTAACACCAGCCTCGGCAGGAGCTGGAAATGGGGGAAATTCCGCCTGGCCTCTGACAGATGCTCGGGGACATCCCAAGCACCCCCAGGTTTTTTCCATTCCCTTGACTGTCCCCATGGGATGGTCCCTCCCCGGGGTGGAGGCACAGCCAATTTAAGGCTCCCAATTTCCTTCTCCCCCATTCGTTCCGGGTTAGGACCTCCCTTTGTCTTTTCCTCTAGCCCAGGACCTCATCCAGCTTCTTCCAAAGGTAATTTCTTGGGGTTTAGGTTGTGTCAGCTCACCCAAGTGCCAGGGGTGAAATTATTTAACCCAAACTGAACAGTAACATTTAATTTCTGTACCCTCTAAATCTGTTTTTGCAGCCTGAGGTTTGCCTGCTTTGCCACCCTGAAAGCAGCTCTGTGGTGTAGGGCACCCTTCAGGGAAAAGCAAAAGAGGTCCTAAAACTTTCTTCTTTCTTGATGGAGTTTTAATAACTTGATAAAAATTATTAGATGGGAATTCGGGCCAAAAATATAGATGTCTCTTAAATGAAAGCTTTTTATAAATGTGTGTATAAACCTCAGCTCCACCCAGCTGTTGCCTTTTGGTTAAGGGGAAAGTTTTTCTTGTGCCAGTGAAAGTGAATTCTCTCCATTCCTTTCACCTTCACACTCCTTAATTTAGGAATTGTATTTAGCAGCTTGCTGAGTCTGATTTCTGAAATAATGATTTCATTGCTCGTTTTGCTTTGGGAGAGTTGGGCTTTTTGGGAAGAAAACTTTGTGTGTTTGGCCTGGAATGGTTGAATCGGGTCCTGGATGAGGCTGTGCAAGGTCTGGTTGCTTTTAGGGTGGGCTAAATTTGACCCCATTTGTCCATTCCCAGCTGGGGACGCTGGAGATGGGGCTGCTCCTCTGCTCCAAGGGGAGGGATGGGATGGGATGTTCCCTTCCCTGCATGGGGAAGAGCTGCTGGCATTGCCTGGGCTGCTGAGATGGGCATTTTAAATCCAATATAAACCAGCAAAATAGCTGTGTAAAAAACAAACCCCCGTGAAGGAGATGATCATTTAGAGATAAACAATATTCTGATTTTTGCTGTTGTTTTCCTGCTGCATTGATGACGTGACGCTCGATCCAATGCAAGCCCTAGCTATTGTTTTTCAGATCAACTTCTCATTTTAATGAAGTGGAATAAATGGCTTTGAATCGGTTATCCTGCTAAGGAAAGGGAGGATATGGAAGTATTCAGTTGGTTTGACGGGTCAGGTGAAATATTTCACAAATTAGCAGCACATTTGACTCTGAGGAGAGATGATGAGTGAAATGTCCCTGTGTGATGTTATCGGCTGGAAGGGAATTACACCAGCAGCACTTGGCAGGGGAAGTTGGCAGAAGCTGCAGCCCGAAGTTCTTGTAGGAACAGAATAGCGAAGGCAGGTGCAGAAAGACTTTTCTGAATTAAAAATGGACCTGCTCGGGCTGGGAGATCTTGGCACACCTGGCTGAGGAACGGCCCGGAGCTGCAGCTGAGCGTGAGGGTGAATGTCGCGATTATTCCTTTCCTTCGAGGTACTCGGGACAGAAATGAAGGAATTTGGGATGCGGTGTGAAGAGTTTTGTAAACTCGAGCGATTTGCAAGTGCGGCCATCGGGGGCCTTGTGTGGCTTCTGTGGGAGATCTCAGCACTTGATTGTTTTTCTGCCTTAACTGCAAAGAAGTTTCTCATTGAACTTGGTTATCACAACAAACAAAACCTTGCTAGGGAACCACTCAGGGGGTTTTTTACCACTCAGTGTATTTATTTGTGTGTACCAGCCCATGGCAGCACCGGTGCTTTGTCCCTGCAGCAGCAAAGGAAGACTCGAATAGATTCTGTTCCCTACCAACGCTGCCAGAAACGCAAAGTGCGATGGGCACTTCGCTGCCACCAGATTTACCCCGGTTATGGGTGCTCTTCAGCCTCATGAGTTGTATCATTTATTTAGAAGTTTCTCCTTTCGGGAACTGCTGCTCTATTGCTGAAAAAGCTGTTGTTTGTTTGTTTAGATGGCCAGCACTTTGTTAAATATTGTCCTCCTTATCCTGTGTATGGAGCCCCGAGTCCGGGTTTGCAGTTAAATGAAATCTTGGGGTCGGTGTGAAGAGGAACAGGCCCAGGGGAAGGCAGGGGGGTCTCTGACTCCAGCACATTCCCGGTGAGGAGGGGCCCGGGAGCTCTGCTCCCCCTGGGCTGGAAGGCCCGCAGGGGGTTGGTGATGGGGATGCTTTTGCTGCCTTCCATCAGAGCTCTCTGCTCTTACTGCACCAGGAGCAATTTCTTCCCTTCTGTTTGCTGGGTCCCAGCAGTTCAGTGTAAACAGCCTGTTCTTATTTTCTTAACAAAAACAATTTGAGGCACTTCCCAGAAGTTAGGGATCATGAATAATGAAAGATTTTATTTTTAATTTCCAGAACAAAATAAGAGTATGAAATGGTTAGGCAAAACACTTGAATCCAATTAGGAAACAACTCGGTGAAGAAAACCTTGACACTTATTCTGAGTATTTGATTCCCTACAATATCAATTTAAATGTAAATTGTGCTTTGGAGGAGAATGCTTCCATCAGGGGCTAAAAGCATGTGGTTTATGCTCAGTGTTTTACAACTGGATTATCTCAGACCTGGCTTTATAGTTACTGCCTGTGGGCAGAATTCCACCTTAGCACTTAGGGCACAGGCAGTAATACACTTGTGCATCTATTTTTCTGCAGATTGGTGATAGAATTGTGTGATTAAATAAGAAATTTTATTCTTTCTTTTCCCGTGGTAGATTGCGATCAGTATATTTAGGTTTGATTTTGGCTATAAAATTTGTAGCCTGCGAATAAGTGCGATAAATTGCAGCTTGAATTGTTACTGGCAGAACTGAAGTGCTGAGATCTCAAATATTTAAAGATCAAAGGTCTCAAGGGGAGCCCTGAACTGTGTTTAGTGCCAGGTGATGATGAGGTGTGTTCATGGCTGTGTTTTATTGTCTCAGAACTGGGCTCTGTCCAGCCTGACCCATCTGAGCAATTCAGTGTCCAATGTTCCTCATGGCAGCTGCCCCTGAGATCCCTCTGAGGTGCTTGAGGTTCCAGCAACAGCTCTGAAACTGCTCCAGCTCCTGCCTGGAGATCAGAGCAACCCCCAGGTAATTTGTGTTGTGAAAAATGCCAGAGTGACTGCTTGGAGATGCTGTGGATAATCCCAGGAGCACGTGGTGTAGCTGGAGATGGAAGAAATGTCAAATAAAATGACATTGACTCTTATTCCCAGAATCTAACGAGGTTTTTTTAAAGTATTTTGAGTTTGAATGTGTTTCAGACAAGCTGTAGAGCAGGGCTTGTTTCTTTTCAGATGCAGCTCTCTCACAAGCCTGGCTCTGCCTGGGTGTTTTGGGCTTGGCTTTCAGTGCGTTCATGCAAATTATTAAAGGTAGAAAATGCTCCTGTATAGCTACACTTTAAAATAATCTTTTAAAGCAGTGACAGTTTGAAGTTCCAGTTGTTCGTATTTCATGTTTCTCGTGTGAAATCTGAGTAGGCAATGCCATGGCAGAGAAGGGTGGTGACCTCTGCCATGAACTGAGGGGCAGCAGCCTGGCAATCTCCTGGCCATGGATGTGTCCTGTGGACTCAGGCATTTTTTTTTTTTTTGGAAAGGGGATTTATTTCTTCATATTTTCTTCCTTTTTTTCTTTTTAAATCAGTGCTTTAAGCCTCGGCTGTCCTTGTGTGTTGCTGAAGGAGGCCGTGGCTGTTGGACAGAGGCACAGGTGGGGCTGCTCTGCAGCTGCCCCAGGCTCGGGGAGCGCCTGGCACTGCCCTGCGCACGGGATTTGTCCCCTCTCATTCCAGCGTGTGTTTGTCGTGCCTCGGATTGATCTGTCAGCGTGTTTGCTTTTCCTTCAGAAACTTTCTATCTTGGCATTTGGCAACTTCGCGCTTCAGCCTTGTTGTTCTGCTCTGTTCATATTTTTAAAATATGTGCTCTACATCCAGAAAATAAATTCCGAGGTGGAGGGCACCCATGTGGAACAGCCCCGTGACAGAGGCAGATAAAATATCTCCCACTCACTGACAGCATTAGATTTTTGTCACCCTGTTAATGCTGGTTCCATATCACTCAGGAGGAGAAGCACTTTGCTTCTTGATTTATGGGCCCTGACAGGGAAGTGTCCAGGATGATTAATTACAGCCCTAAATGACAGTGCCCTCATTCACACCTCCCTGGCCTGGATGATTGAAATTAATAAATATATCTGTATGGGTGTGGAATTTGCCATTGCCTCTTCAAATATTTATACACTTGACATGCTGGGAAGGGATTTAGTGGAGGCAAAGCCTTGTAATCAGTACCTTGCTCTGTTTAATAGCAGTTTGTAGGGAGGGAAAGAAGCAGAAGATTCTGGAACTGATTGGAAGGTTATGAATAATTTTCAGAGAAAATGTTATGACATTTCTCTGGCAGTTTAAACCATCACTTCCTGCAGGCATTCTGAAGATTTTGTCTTTATATTTGTCATTTATTTTTGAAAACATTGGCTTTTAAAGCCTATAAATTACCTTGAGAACTGTACTTTTGGGGACTGTGTCTGGCACGTTGGGACTCTCGGGGAGCTCTGCCTCGCCAAGAGGAGAGCAGTCACTGGAGCATCCAGAACGATCTGTTCTTGTCTAAACGCCACCAGGCACCTCCATTTACCCTTGTTTGGGTGACTCTGATGAGATTCGCTTGTCCCTGTGAATTCGGAGGTGAGCAGGCTCTCAGTGCACGAAGAAGGAACAGAACCGTGTTTGGTGGCAGAGCTGGGGAATTTGTAGTGACGCTTGGGCTGTTCACAGCGGGGAGGAAGTGCAGCCCCACCCCAGGAGTGATGTTCGCCTCTGCTTTTCCAGCTCCTCCAGGTTGTTCTCGGAGCAGCTCTTGCAAAGATTCAAACTCCTGAAAACTTGCGATTTGCGCACAGAATTGTTTGTACTTCACCAATGACAGTGGGGTCAGTCAGGTGATGCCTCTGCCATCCCTGGATTGCACCAGGGTGGGGAAGGTTCCATCGGCCTCTTCACTCTGGTGATGGAATAGGGGAAAGCTGAGGGGTGGTGATCCCATAAAGGCAGGGGAGCTCTGCCGTGGAGCCTCCTCAGGGATGTTACAGGTGCTACACGGATCCCTGAATTTCCTCAGCTTGGAGAGTGATTTTATCTTCTTTATCAACACTGAAACCTTTAGTTTAGATCCCTTAATGTTGCTTTTTTGGGGCTTCTTCACTTTGAACTCCATCCATGCATGGGAAGCCCTGCATGGAACATCCAGAATGTGGCTGCTTTTGATGGCTCTGAACCAAACTCCAAGTTTTCCAGCTGGAACTGTAAATCCAAGCCTTCAAGGACTAAATGGAAACTTCTGTGTTCAGCCTGGTTTTTCCTGCATTCACCTGAAACCTGTGCTTGTCCAGGTCCTCCTCCTGTGCCCTCGGGGAAAGGCAGCGCTGCCTTTTGGAGCTTGTTTCAACTACAATATTTTTGTGGAGTTTATGGCCAGCTTTCCTTTCAACTTGAACTCTCTGCCTCAGCCCCCCGTGTGTGAAGTGGAGATAATTCTGCTGCCTTACCTTGTCAGTTTAATTAATGTTGTGGAGCATTCTGATAGCGACAAACAGCCGAGAAAAGCCCAAAGGAAATGAAAAATTATTTCTTCGGAGCAGTGTTTGGACAGTCGGAGGAGATAAGGCTCAGACACACGCTGAAAAATGAGGCAACCCCAAAATATTAAATCCAGGCTCATTTAGGAGGGAGGATTGCACTCAGTGTGCTCAGGGAGCAGTGACACGCGGGGAAGGGCTGATGATGTAATTAAAGACCTGTAAATCAAGGACATCCAGGTGGGGCTGAGAATGGAAAGACAAAGTTTTGCCATGTCACTAATTTCTGTAATTATTGAGAGCCTTAAATGAGATGCTCTGGCTGGTTTTGCCCTGAGCTTGTACTGAAATCACTAAAAACACAAACACTTTTATTAAAAAAAAATTAACCACTTTAACTTCAATTAGAAAAATATTTCCCTGTGAAACTCAATCTATTTTCTAATAATTTCTGTATGGCTTCTGATCGGAAAATGTCTTATGGATTTCAGGGCCAGATGTTCTATAGGAAAAAAATACATGGTTTCTTCTCAAGTTAACCTTTAAAGAGAAAAAGCAACGGAGACAGGCACTAAACCTGGGTTTTCTGATTGGGTTTTCTTTTTATTAATACGAGAATATCCCCTGATGTGCCTGAAAACCCACATGCTTCAGGATGAATTAATTTGGCCGTGATTTTGTGCCAGTGATATCAGGGAAAGGATGCTCAGTGCTCTGTGGCTTCCAGGAGGATTCCAGCAGCTGGGAGGAGATGGGATGAGTGGCTACCACACGTGTTAATTCCTTCCCTTTATTGGCTGCTGGGGCTTCCAGAAGCAGCTGACAGCTTCATTTAGCTGAAGGGGAGGGGGAATTGCAGCATGATTAGGTACAGGTCATCTGAGGGTACAACTGAACATCTAAATTCATGTAAGGAGTCCTTGGTGTGGTGAAATTCACACCCAGAGCAGTTGTTGTCCTTCACCCGCCTGCTGAAGGGCCCTCCAATGCACAGGGCACCTCCTGGAGGGGAAAAAATCCTGAGATTAATTGCAAATTCCATTCACATCGTTCCCCAAATGATTTTTAATTTTCCTTGAATGACAAGCAATTATGGCCTTTTTTTCAGGGGCTGCATCGGGAGATAAAATGTCTCTCAAATTCTTTCAGGTGTGTCGTTAAACTGTGTTCATAATTGAGGGCTACAGGAATAAGTGTGGAGTCTAATTGTGAGTAAAGAATGAAATGAAAGATTCTGTTAAGTATCAGAGCTGTTGTTGAATTATGCAGGTTTAAATAGTGTGTGGCACTTTCCCTCAAGAACTTTGAAAAATAATATGGGATAGACTGTAAACTGGAGGAATGGAATGAGCTTGTGTGGAGTGATTTACATTTGTCTCACGGATCTTGGGAAAGACAAAATTGGAATAAAATCTCTTGCCGAATCTCCTCTTTGTTCTGGGAGCCTTCCTGCTGCTCTTGCCTGCAGCAGCTTTAGCTCCAAGCAGGGCTGGTTCAGCATTGTCCGTGGGACGACACAAAGCAATTTGCCATCCCCGTGGTCTCCAGGATTTGGGGCTGGAGGCCCTCGTGGCTATAAAATAACCCTCCTCTAACAGCAGCAAATGCCTCTGGACATTCTCACCACTTCCCATTTGCATCCAGGGACGGGAGGGGTGGTGAATGCCAGGAGCCCAACGTGGGACCGCTGCCACAGGAGAAGGAACGCTCTGTTTGGAGAACAGATCTGAAACGCTGGGGAAAAATCCCTGTAAATCTGTACCTGTTCAGATGCACCGTGGTGAAGTGACAGACGGCAGGGAGGATAATTTAAATACTGGGTACGTGCATGTGAATGGGCTCATTTACATAGCGCTCTGAAGTCATAAATTGTCACAGCCCCACTGCCTTCGTGTGTTTGCCAGCAGGTCTGAGGGAAGGAACAGGCAGCCTCTGGACTGACCCAGGGAATGAGGGCTTTCACTGGAATGATGAGGAAATCATCCAGGAGGGGCTCACCAAGAGTTAATGCTGGTCCATTCTGGGGTGGAGCTCTTGGGGGAGTGGTTCTGGTGTTCACTGAATGGATTTCCATGTCCTTGGGTGAACGGTTCTGGTGTTCACTGAATGGATTTCCATGTCCTTGGGTGAGCAGTTCTGGTGTTCAC
>VZRO01002500.1:126714-190449 GCA_013397915.1 Daphoenositta chrysoptera
CTGCCCTGGCGCCGCCCTGGCACCGCCCTGGCGCTGCCCTGGCCCTGCCCTGGCGCTGCCTGGCACTGCCCTGGCGCTGCCTGGCACTGCCCTGGCACTGCCCTGGCGCTGCCCTGGCACTGCCCCGGCCCTGCCCTGGCACTGCCCGGCCCTGCACACGGGGAGCTGCAGCAGCCGCCTCCTGCTCGTCCTTTTCCAGAGGTCAATAAACCCCCTGGCAGATACTCCTCTTCCAAAGAGCAGCTTTAAATTAATCCAGGAGCTGCAACGTTTGGAGACCCTGCAGGTAGTGAAGGGCACGTCCAGGTGTAATTGTGGCATTCAAATCTCAGTGTGAAGTTGCTCCTCTTTGGCTTCTCTGTTTGGCTCTCAGAGTGGGATTTTCACCTGTCCAGGGAGATCAAGTTCCACTGAAATCAAAGGAACTTTTGCACTTCTGATTTTACATTTCTGAAACACCCTCAGAAATCCTGTCTTTAGGGATGGGATGACTCTCTCATTTTCAGAAGTACTAAATGACTCTCTCATTTTCAGAAATGTTCGGTGGCTGTGGCTGGGTTCTACAGCTCCTCACTTCTGCCTGGGCCGTTCTCACTCTGCTCCCTTCAAGGTGAGGAGGGTGCTGGGAGCTGTGCTTGGGGCACGCCCTTGGTGGGGTTTAAATTACACTTTTAAAACACTGGATAAAAACCTAGAGCATAGAGATGAAGCTTTGCATTATTCCCCCATCCCTCTTTGTCAAGTTCTCAATTCCCTCTTTGATCTCCAGGATCTAAATAAATCAGTGTGTTTGCCTGCCTTGCCCAATGTCTAATTAAATATGGAGATTGCAGATATGCTTGAACTGAACAATGAATACTTGATATATTTTCATTGAGATCTGGGGTTATAATGAAATTATTTATTACTTCCAAATTAGAAGCATTAGAAAAAGTGACAGTGTTTGTGCTTGCTACAAACTGCTCATATTTGCATCCCATTTTTTTATGCCAACACCTTCCCCCTTTGGTCAGAGACTGCTCTGAGACAATGATGTTGCCCCTCTTTTTGACTGAACCTTTTTCAGAGAGAGCAGAGCCTCAGGGAGAGGCTGAGCTTTAATCTCTCACATTTCTGGTTCCAGTAGCTGAACTCAATCTGAGGCTTGAAATGCCACACTAAAAATAACATTTGGGGCTGCTACAGCTCTTTTCCTGCCTATAGTTTTAACTTTGGCTGATTTCCATAAACTTAATTTAACACTAGTATTTAGTATGGTATTTTTAGGGGAGTATTTTTCAATTGTTGCATAGGTTTAGAAAGCGTGTGGAAGCCATAAAGGAGGTTCTTCCCTCCATAAAGTTGCTGAGGTGATTATGGTGAAATTATAAACTTGGTCATAAACCACAATTCATCCTCGTGGCAATGAGATCACCATGGCAGAGGGTTGGGACCAGAGGCTCTTTAAGGTCCCTTCCATCTAAGTCACTTTGTGATTCTATGAAGAGCAGGAGGAGTCCCTTCCTTGGAGTTCTTCCCATTATTCTGAGGGTTTTTTCCCTCAAAATGAGACCTCGTATGAACTAAATATTACAATTACCACCATTAGGAAAGAGTTTGCAGTCAGTTCTGTCCTGACTTCCATGTGTTATTTGCAATATTTACTGAATAGCTGACAAATGAAATTAAGAAAAAGACCTCTTTAATTTAATTAAAACCCACATAAATTGTGGAATATATTAGCGGAAAACAACCCTTGTCATCTTTGCTTTGGGTTTCCCATGATCTGGCATAAAAATAATGTGTAATGTAAATGTCTATACCTTGGTGGATCTTGTTAAGCCATTTAAAGTTAAGTAATGTTTGCCTGTTTCAAAACTTTAATTAGCATTTAACAAGAAAGCAACAGTCTAGCCAATTAGAGATTTAAGCAACAACACACACTCACTTCCATTTTCTAGCAATTAATTGATAATTAGTTTACTGTGGGCTAATAATTAAATGAGAAAACATTCCGAGCAAATTGAAAGCATTGATGCAAATGAGTTCTGCATTTCTTCTTTTCAAATTCACTGACCATGGTATCTAATCTGCCGTGAACAGAGGAAGGCTGAATTATCCCAAACACACGCTCGGGCTGGCTCACCAACCCTTAAAGAGACACCCGGCTCTTGGGGGAGCTTCAATTGCTCTGTTGACTGTTCCGGTGAGCAGCGGAGCTGGGAATGCGGCACAGAGGGATGGGATGGGCTGCTGGGAATGGGCTCCTGTCCTGTGTGAGGGGTCGGGGCAGGGGACAGACACCGTGGTGCTGCTGGGCTCTGCACCCCCCTGTCCCCCCTGGGTCATTCCCAAGGGAAAATCCCACCTGTGCCTCAATCCAGGCGGTCACTGCTCCGATGAGCAGCAGAGTTGGGAATGTGGCAGTGTGGGATGGGATGGGCTGGGCTCTGGCTGCTGGGAATGGGCTCCTCTCCTGTGTGTGGGGTCAGGGCAGGGGACACACACCGTGGTGCTGCTGGGGCTCTGCACCCCCTGTCCCCCCGGTCATTCCCAAGGGAAGCTCTCGGCCGTGCCCCCATCCCAGCGGCCGCGGTTCCGCCGCGAGCAGCAGGCCCGGCTCTCGCTGCTCCGCCAACAGAGGAATGGAATGTTTAACAAAGAGGGATCTGAGCTGGCAAAATCACTTGGTGCATTCTGGCCGTGGAAATTGAAGGCATTTTTCTCCGGAATGCGGCGGTGATCGCTGGGAATAGCTCCTTACAAACAGGAAATGTCCCTGGCTCCCGCACTCGAGGTGCAGCCATCTCCCTGCGTGGAGGAAAAGGTCTCATTTTGTCTCGGAGTTCACCCATTTATGAGCTCTTCCTCATCTGGACGGGCAGCGAGGTGAAATTGCCTGAGCTCTATTAAGCTTTAAACGCGAGCCATCCATCCCAGGAAAACACTCCTCAGAAGATGGTGCTTCTCCATTCCTCTGCTGCCTGTTGCCCGCCTGCCTCGTCAGTGCACAGGGAACAAACCCGGACCATTTCCACTGCCTTTGCAGCAGGATGGAGCTGTAAAACTGGGAGGTGACAGCAGCCGTTTTCTGGACTTCCCCCCTGCGAAATTCCCGTTTGTTGATCTTCTCTAAATTAAGAGCTGCTGTTTTTCCAGTGGGAACTCAGTATATGGGACCTCCTGGCAGTACTTAGAATAATTTACAGCAGAAAAAATCTGTAATCTGGACAAGTATTGCCCAAAATACTCACTTGTGTTTGAATTTTAATGTATTGTGTTCAATATATTGTGTTTTCCCTCACCAGACTGGAGATGATGGAGAAATAAGAATGTCACTACATCAATTCCAGGTTTAAGACCTGTGTTCCCCGTGATCAGAGGGGCTGGGGAGCAGCCCTGGCAGTGCCCACGGGAGGATGCTGATGAGCTGAGGGTGAGTGAGCACCCCCTGATCCCCAGGACCCTCCCCTCGGGATGGGCTCCCCTTTCCTGGCTCTCTCATTCCCAGAGGATCCATCCCCGCCTTTTCTCTCGACTGCTGTAAATCCGATTTCTCCGAAGGCTGTTGTGGCCGTTCCTAGACAAGCTGAGGGATGACCTGTCCCTTCCCAGTTATTTAATAACCACCAGTTACTGGGGTCCCCAGTAAGAGTCTCTGGCTCTCCCTGAAATGATTTCTGAGCTGAAAACCAGATAACATTGGAAGTAACTCGGACATTTTGGGATATTTCATGTCACAGAAATATGGTAGAATTACACAATAAGTATTGATTCCCATTTATCACTGCTTCATAATACTTTTTTATTAAACTTTATTTAATCCTTGCTTTCCAACTCATTCCGTTGTCTCTGGCTGTGCCAGACTTTGATGATTTATTATGTCCTCTTAATAGATATACATTTGGAGTTCCAGAGGGGAGAGCCATATTAGTTCCTTCAATCTTCCCGAGTGCCCAAAGAGGATTACTTTGGGAAACACGTGCTTTAAAAGCCTTCCTAAAGCTTATTTCCAGTTGGAAGTGACTCTGGTGATGGGTTTAAGACAACTTGAGCCAGGGTTTGAAGAAAAGGTTCCTGTTCGGGAGCCTGGATAAGTGAAGATTTTAGAATATTTTGTTTTCTCTTCCTCCAGAGCGTCACATCCCACAGGATCAGGGGTTATGGGCTTGTTTTACATGGAAATAAGGACAAAGCAAACCTCATCCTTACAGTTTTTCCCTCCTTCCCAGCAGCTGTTGGGAACACAAATATTATCCTGCTGTATATGCACAGCTATAATTTGAAATTATAAATAGTGCCTAATTTTCCTGGTATTTACTCCACAGACATAAATAGAGCTCAAACTAACTGGAAAATAAAAATAAAAGAGCGCTTCTATCTCATGGAGATGTCAGTGCTAGCTTGAATTTACTTTGATCTGATTAAGTATCGCATATAATTTTTCATCACACTGTATATTTAACAAAATCAGTCTGTGATTTAATATTTGGAAGAAAAATAGTGACAAATATAAATGCTATTTATTAAGCAGCAAATAAGCATGGCCTGTCACCAAAAGGCTTGCTTTTTATAGTAAGTGAGTGTCAAAGTAACACAAATCATTGGATATTTCAGGTAAAAATGTATTTTTTTATGGGGAGATTGAAAATCCTGAAATTTGGCAGAATAGTTATTAGCCATAATGCTCAAGAAGCAATTTGTTCAAGAGATAGAGCTCCTTATTTGTGGAGTTTTGAGACAATTCTTGCATTTATTCCCATGTTACAACTTATTTATGATTTATTCAGATTTGTCCCGTCTGTGGAATGAAAGGGTGTTGTGCCATTGCCACGTGCAGTGGGGAATCCCCCCCAAAATAACCTGTGTTGGATTCATTTATTGATGTGATAGCCCCTGACTGCTTTTTCTCTTTTATTTTGAACTCGCTCATTTCTCCTGGAGACACGGCTGAGGTTTGTGATAGTCATCACCCAGAGTGCAGCGTTTTCAAACCCAAAACACGTCCTCCAATCATTTCAGGGAGCAACTGAGACAATTTGTTAATGAGCTGATGTCTGGAGTGGCTCCTCATATTGAGTAGCACCCTAGAGCATGGAAATTCTCTTTATTCCTGGCTGTTAATAAGTTATTATTCCCCCGTTATCATCACGGTTATTTATCAGTGGCTGTTCCTGCTGTGGTCGTGCTCGTCACGCCGCTTTCCAGCGGCAGGTCTGGGACGTGGCCGCGTTCCCTCGGTGCCGGTGGGACTTTCCTGCGAAGACACCCGGAGGTTCCTGCAGCCAGGAGAGAGTCCTGCCCTTGATCCTGGGCGCTTCTGGGCAGCGGCATTTCCTGGGAGGCACGGTCTGATCCACTGCTGGGAAGTTGGAGCTGCTCCTTGAATTCCAGAGAGCTGCTGAAAGCTTGGAATCCCCCGGAAGCAGCTCCTGGAGCTGTCCCTGTTGGAAAGAAATGGCACAAGGTTTGAAAGGCTTCTGGAGAGAGGAGGGCACTGCAGTGTAGAGGGGATGAAGCTTTTTTGTGCTCGTGCACCTCCTCCCTGTTTTTTGTCACTCAGGAGAGGTTTGATGGGCTCCTGCCCCTCGCTGTGTGTTGGTTGAGGTGGGTCCTGCTGCAGGTTTTAGGTGAAAGCTTTAGGAAGGCAGCACTTGGAGCTGTGAGGATGGAGCAGCTTTGCTGCAGCCAGGAGGGCTCGGGGTGCTGCCCGTGGCTCAGAAGAGGGGGAGCTGCTCCGCTGGCATCACCTTCCGAGCGTTTCTCGCCGCTCCCCGGGATTTCTCCTCTCCCTCCAGCAGAGAGCATTGCAGCAGTGCTGTTCAGCTTCCCCAGCCCCGCTCTCCTCCTTTCGCTCACTGCACTGCTGTGGATTATTCATTCATTTATTTATTTATTTGTATTTTCAGTGGATTGCTTTCAGGGAAATACTCACCAAGCACATAAAGGGCTGTGGGACTGTCCTTCCTGTGAGATGGGCACGGCACCGGCCCCGGATGGGATGGGATGAGCACAAGCTGCTGCTGCTGCCTCAGACAGAAAAAACCCCTCTCATTCCAGCTGTGGAAATCCATCCTCACGGTGCAGTGCCAGGCTGTGCCCAGCTGGGCACGGGGACAAGGGACAGGGATGGGGGGAGAGGGGGCAGGATGTGGGGGCTGCTCCCAGGAGAACCCCTCTGCTTCCAGAGCAGTGGACAGCTGGCAAATCAAACGGTGTCCCAGATGTGGTGAGTTCCTATTTACATTTGTAAAAATCCCCCATGCTTCTGCCTTCTGCTGGAGATTTGCTTGGTAACTCAAAGCTTTTGGTGAAACTCCCGAGTTTCCACATAAACAGAGCTCCAGGGGTGGCCATCCCCTCCTGCCCAGCCTTGGATGCCATCCCTCTGCCTTTCCAACCAGAAATATTTGTTTAAATAGCTTGATTTGTCTCTGCTGACTCACAGCTTAATGGGATTTTAAATCTGTTTGTCTCAGTGCCTCGTTCCAGTCTCTGGGTGTTCCCTGGGACAAACTCCATCATCTCCCAGGGCATCCAACCCCAAGAACAGGGCAAGGTCCATGGGCAAGGACCCAGGCTGCAGAGGGGAGCGAGGGCGTGGATGGGGGAAGAGAGCACCGATGGTTCATGCTCTGCAGGAGCCTTTGCAAGGCAGGAGATCTTCTCCCAGGTTTTTTCTGCTTGACTGCACTGGTTTTTTATGGAGGGGAAAAAACCCAAGTACGTTTTTATGTTCTGTGTTTTTTTAATAGCTCAACACTCGCTGAATCTTTGCAGAGTTTAAGACCTCATGAATTTTTAAAAAAACCCAACTCAAAACACAAACAGAACATGTTTGTACCCGGGAGGATCTTTTATGCCTTTTCTGCCTGTTGTGTGAGCTCCGTGGGGTCACGGCTCCTCCTGCAAGGCTGGAGCGCTCCCTGGAAATCCCTGGGACCTGTCCTTGGTGGTTTCAGCTGTCCCAGGAGAGTGGCACTTCTGGCTTTGACCTCGCTGATGTGAAAACTCCACGTGGAGTACTCGGGACTCGCCAGCAAAGCTGGGATGTGTTGGGGGCCACTGAGGGTCCCTCTGAGGGACACCCCAAGGCCGTCATCCACAGGCTGGGCCAGCACTGCCCAGCACACAGGAGCGAGGAATGTTTCTTCCCATTGACCAGTCTTGGTTCCAGTAGCAGTTTTGGTGGTTTCCTACAAGGAAACTTGGGTTCAGAGGAGTTACCTGTCCTGTTCAAAGGGTTTTGTGTTATGTGAGGCCCTGGCACTGCCCAGAGCAGCTGTGGCTGCCCCTGGATCCCTGGCAGTGCCCAAGGCCAGGCTGGACATTGGGGCTGGGAGCAGCCTGGGACAGTGGGAGGTGTCCCTGCCATGGCAGGGGTGGCACTGGATGGGCTTTGAGGTTCTGTGCTTTGATTCAAGGTTCTCCAAGGTTGCACCTGCACCCGGCAGCTCCAAGGCCTCTCCTTTCCCTGAAACTGTTCCCAATATTTCTGCCTTATATTAGCATTGTTCAGTGGAGAACATTTTCTCTTTTCAGCAGTCTTTCTGATATGGTTTTTTTCCATTCCCTTCTGGTCCATTTTGTGAGAAAATTGAAGCGCATTTCAGGACGTGTTGTTTTGACAGAAGGGAAATAACCCTTTTCTTCCCTGGTGGAAGCAGGACTGTCCAGATTGGTGAGATTCTTTCCCTCCCAGACATTTCTGCTCTCCTGGAAGAGAAGCTGGGCACTCATTCTCTTGCCACATGGAAAATGAGAGTTCTGGTGTTGGATTTAAAAGTGAGAACAGGATGCAGATGCCTACATGCCATGGGAAAACAGTATTGGAAAACCTGCTACAGAAAGCACATTGGGAAAAATTGCCCACGACAAAGGACAGGCACTTTTAGTCTCATTTTCAGAATTTACAGAAAATTTGTTCTCCCTCCATCAGTAATTTTCTGCAGGAAGGAGTAAAATACTGCATGATTTTAGGTGAGGTGATTTTTTTTCCTAAATATCCCCAAATCTTGTACCAGACACGGGGCAAACCTTGTCCCAGTGCAGCAGTGAGTGCTGTCCCTGTCACGGTGTGTGGGTGTGCCCTGCTCCTGTCCCTGGGCTGTGCCAGTGGCTCCCCAGGGGGGACACGAAGCTGCTCCTCAGTTGTTCACTCAGGGAGCCCTGCACTCCGTGTTTCTCTCACAGCCCCTGGAGCCACATGCCAAGAGCAGCAAGTAGGACTGGAGAGTTCTCATTCTTAAGCAATTTAATCCTACAGGCTAGAAACTCCTTGGGATAGCAAAATCCAGGAAAAATACAGCTTTTATGGCCTTTAAATCAAAGATTCCTGACAAGCTAATAATGGGCTACTGTGCTCTTGGTGGCGAGGATTTTGCAGTGGCAGCGTTAGGAATTGCCTTTGTCATTGCTCCTGGCTGGACACGGACTGGTTTGTGTGGATCCTTCCCAGGGGTGGTGCAGGGCAGGAGGAGTGGGAATGCTGCTTAAATAAATCCAACCTCCACGCCTGGCCTGGAGGCTGGAGCTGTGCAGCCTTGGACAGGGTAACCAAAAGGCAGAACGTGGCAAAAGTGTCGAGCAGCAGCTCATTACCACGAGGGCTTTGTCTTTGTAGTGTGATGTGAGTTAAGTTTTCCTCCTTGCCAGGACTAATTGTTGAATTTTGGATAAACATATTTGCTCTGCAGAAGGGAAGGGGTCAAGATCAGCTCTTCAGGGAGATGTTATATTAGGAAACTCTTTAACAGGCTCCCTTGTGCTTCTGAGGCTTCATAAGGAAAGGTTGGGGATATTTTAGCCTTGATCTTATAAAGTGCTTTTCAGTCATGTTTACAGTGGCATTATTTGTGTCCTGGAAATCATATATGTGCTGGAAATCATATGTGTGCTTAAGTGCTCTGCTGGACTGGGATAAGGGCCCTCGACAGGGAGAAGGCTCCCTTTTCCCAGCACCTTTTAAGTTGTTTTTATCAGCTTCCAAAGAGAATCTTGGTGAAAATTTCTTGAATCTTCCCTGGCTGGGAAACAAACAAACATATATTTAGAATATGTGATGCTGTTGAAGAGGGTGGAGGGAGGGGATTCAGAGCTTGCATTTTGGCCCAGCCTCTGTGTGTGGGAAGGGCCATGTGTGGCTGGGGAGGAGTGAGAAAGTTCCTCAGCCAGGTGTGTTTTCCAGGCCAACTTTGGAAAGTCTCCCAAGCAAACTCGTTTATCCCATCCCATTGTATTTCTATTTCAGTGTGCACTGGAGGTGACGTCAGGTATACATCAAGTAAATGGCTCAGGAGAAGGAAACTGTCAGGCAGCCATAAATTAAAGAGAGTTATGGGCGAGTTTATGGGTTCTCAACTCTTAATACACCTTGCAGCTTTAGCATAGCAGTTCAGCTCACAGTGAGACAACAGCTGACAGGATTATATTTTATTTTAAGAAGTTTATATTTTAAGAAGCCCATTTGCTGCTTTCTTCCTCTCCTACTTCAGTTTTTGTCTTGGAAACAAATGATTATGGAACTTGGGCTTCCTTGTCACTGTCTGAAGTGCCCCTCAGGTCACTTTTTTTCGGTCTGCCCTCTTTTCCTGCACATTTAGGAGCATCAGGTCTAGAAGATGAAGTGTGGGGGTTTGTGGGTGCTGTGTGGGATGCTGGGGCTGGAATTGGCCTTGCTTTCTCCCTTGTACCTGCAGGGTTGGGGTGTGGAAGGAGGGCATGGAACAGCTCAGACCTGAGGTTAAACGTGTGTTCTATGGTGTCTTCACAGGATAAATATAAATATCTAAATGGCTTAATGATATACACCAAAATAGATGTCTATAAATATCTTCATTTTACACATCTGCATAGATGGAGGGAGGTGGTTCTGCCCCTCTGCTCCCCTCCAAGGACTGCTGCAGCTTTCCATCCTTCCCGGGGAGAAGGGGCAGAGCAGGACAGAGCCTCGTCCCGGGTGACCCCTCCCCTGCGGGGGCTCCAGCCCACCCCTGTCTCCTGGCAGGCAGGGTTTGGCACTCTGCTCTCGGGGCAGGCTCCAGCCTCGTCTGCCTGTGCTTTCAGTCACTTCTGACTCATTGAACAGCCTGAACAGCAGCAAAGTGACTAAAACAAGGACAAAGCCCAAGGACTGTGTGTGGTTATTGCCCCAGTTTGTGCCTGGGGCCCTGAAGAACTTCAGCTTTCCTTGTTTTCCTTCAGCCAGGCCGGCTCGGTGCCCCTGGCCCAGGTGAGGGAGGGCAGAGCCGGGGTGAGCCTGTGCTGAGGGGTGGGCTGGCCCTGGGGACACGGGTCAGCAGCTGCTGTGGTGTGAGAGCTCTGCCCGTGGTAGATCTGCCAGAGCCAGCAAAGGCTCCCTGCTGCTGCCTCTGCTCTGTGGAGCTCTGCTCCTCACTGCCCAGAAATGCAGACCGTTTTTACAGAAACAGTTTTGAGCCATAACAATATCCTGTAGAACAGCAGGCTCTTGGGGGTAGAGACAAAACAACATTTAAAATTAAAAAAAAGTGTAGCCAAATAGAACAGTTTATGGTTTTCGCATTCATTTTCAACAGAGCAAAAGGAAAACCCCATGAATTCACCTTTCTGTGTGTTCCTGCAAATCGGAATGCCTCGTGCCTTGTTAATTTGCAATTCTCCCCACATTTTTGCAGGGTAAATCAGCTTGGATGCAACAAGAACCAGCCTCGTTCCTGCCAAACCCTCAGGGACCTGGGGACAATTAAACCGAGCTGGCTCCTGCAGGATGGGCAGAATTTAGAGGCAGAATTTCGGTCCTGCTGTGCAGCCCAGCCCAGGGTAAGTCAGACGCTGACGTGGTCCAGCCCCGGTGTGGGAACAGATCTGATCTGCCCTGGCCCGCTCAGGTCCTGTTTCCCCGCTCCCGTCCGTGCTGTGGGCGATCCCGGGAGCGCTGCAGTGGGGTGGGGGAGTGGGAGCTGCTCCTGCAGGGCTGCCGTGGGTCAGTCCCTCCCAGAGACCCCCGGGGTGGTGCCGGACCCCGAGCCCGGCTCTGGGGCTGCTGGAGCTGAGCTGCCCCGTCCAGCATTAGGTACAAGGTGGGGCGGTGGTGCCTTCAGCCCAGCCCCTGGTGCAGCCCCTGGTCCCTTCCGTCCTTGGCCCAAGGGTTGTGACCCCGCAGGGCGTGGGGCTGGCCACTGCAGCCTGACCCAGCCCTCCGTCCTCACACTCGTGTTTTGTGCTGTAGGTGATGCGTAACCAATTACCCAGACATGCAGCTGCTTTGGGTTACAAATGGGAACTTAAGCAGGTCCCTGATCCCAGCTGAAGCTTCTGAGCAGTGCCCAGGTAAAACCAAGGAGCAGTGCAGGAGCAGAGGGTTCCCCATCTTTATTATCAGGTTGGCTGGTGGCCTTCATCTGCCAGGCCATGAGGGAGGGATGCTGCCAGTTCCCAAATACTCCACAAGTGGGTTTGCAGTCAGGAGGGAACAGGGAATGTGTGAGAGGCCTGTCTGTGCAGCCGTGTGCTTTCTGCAGAGAAAGCACTGGGTAATGTGTTAATTATCCCGTTTTTATCTTGTGTGGCTAATGCCATTCGGAAAAATAAAATCCTGTGAGGGGAAAAGAGCCCGAGGAGAACAGTGTGTGAAACATACCCATTTAATGTATGGCCCAGCACATCCGAGGGGAATGCTCCTGTTTGGTATTGGGCACGATAATGATGATTGCCTGGGTGAGAGAAGCAGGAGCTGCTCCTTCAGCCTGTGTTTGCTGCCAGGCCAGAGTTTGAGGGAGGAGCTGAGCCCTTCCGAGCGTTGCTTTGCTGTTGGGTACAAATAAAAACGGAATTAACAGCAGAGCCTTCCCCAGCAGCTCCCATTTGTGAGGATGTCTTTGGGAACTCAGTAAATCAATAATTGTGTGTTGGGAAATGGCAGAGACAAGTTCATACACATTTGTTACGTAGAGAGACCTCTCCAGGTGCTGCTCTGCTCTGCCATTACTGTAATACATGGTTTATTTTACCAGCTTGTGTATCTCACTGAGAAATGGATCTATCAATTTATGTAGGCATCGTGGTCCGCTTTCCATTCCTGTAATAGCTGCTGTATTTCAGCCATTTATGTACTGCACTAAACTCTTGTTTTTTGTTCGGAGAATATTTTTGCTTTAAAACACAAGTTACACCAGATGCAGTTAAAGAAATATCCCATTCTCTGGGAACTTTCTTGGAGTAAAAAGCTCATTTTAGTGTAGGTTTTTGGAGAAGTCTCTGAAGGCAATTAAAAACGCAAACCCTGAAATTCTATGGAGTTCTGAGTGCCCACAGTGGGGGCTAAAGTGATTTTTAGCTGTGCCTGGGATTTTTCTCATCTAGGGGTACAACTGGCTGATTTTCCTGTCTAGTCAGGTCTGATACTGGTGGGTCTGAAGTACCCCAGGCCCTTGGGGGAGTTCAGCCCTGGTACCCCTTAGGCTGACCACATTTCTCCCCTTGAATTTTTGCATTTCAAGTTTTTCTAGGCTGATCCCAGCACAACTCTGGGACCTGTCTTGCTCCCAAGACAGGCACAGTTGTGGAAAAGTCTCCAGAAACTGAGCTAAAGATGTACAAAGCTAAGGTCAAAAGGATTTTGGTGCAAAAGTGGGATGTTTGAGTCCTTTAAAGAGAGCTCTGAGAAAAGATGGTCTGCCCAAACTGCGTTTGTTGTCTGTCTAGACTTTGCAGCCCTCAGGATGTTTTTGTTTCTGCAGCTCTGAATTATGAGTGGCCTTTACTTTTCCTACCTTACAATTGAACAGAAGAGCAGGAGGAGGAGTAATGCCAGTGGGAATGGGTAGAATGGTGGCGTTCAGAGAGTGTGACAGTCCAGCGAGGACGTTTGTGTCATCTCCCCTGTGTTATTGCTGAGGAGACAAGGCACAGGAGCAGGCAGTGACTCCAGGCTGTCCAGCTCCCTCCAGGTGCATCCCTTCCCCCTGGATCCGTCCCTTCCCTCCAGGTGCATCCCTTCCCTCTGGATCTGTCCCTTCCCTCCAGGTGCATCCCTTCCCTCTGGATCCATCCCTTCCCTCTGGATCCATCCCTTCCCTCCAGGTGCATCCCTTCCCTCTGGATCCATCCCTTCCCTCTGGATCCATCCCTTCCCTCCAGCACCACCCCGTTGGTGCCCTGGGACACCTGGAGAAGGTGCCTCGATCCCAGTCTGTGTCACTGTGGAAGGTGTCAAGCAGCCCCAATCCCCAGGAACATCCCTACTCACTGCTCTCCCTCCACGTGGACAGTGAGCTCCTGGAGCAGACAATTCCTTATCCCTGAGATGTCCACTCACCAAAGCCAGTCTCCCCAGTCTGGAGACAGGGATGTCTTTGCACAAGTCCAGGTAGCTGATGCCACTCGCTCTTCCCTGCTCCACCAACGCTGTGACTCCGTCCCAGGAGGCCACCAAGTTTGTCGGGTCTGATTAACCTCCCGTCTCTTTCTTTAATCTCCCCTGAACAGTTTTGGGATAAAAGATGTGCTCAAGATGAAAGAAAGAGCACCACCACATCAAAGCTCACAGAGCTCAGCAAGAGAAATGGAGTCTTTTATCCCAGGCAGAGCGTTTCTCCGAGGGAAGAAGGGACAGACTTGTGATCCACCCCAGCCCCATCCCTGAGGAGCTGGCTGGAGCCATCCCGAGCCAATCACTTGGATCACTCTGGGCTGGCTGCTCCATGAAATGCAATGAAATGATAATAAAGTGGGGACAGAGCCCTTTCCCCCCATGGAGCGCTCGTGCCTTGCTCTGCTGCACTTCTGGAATTCTCTCTGTGCAGTTGCTGCTGCTTCTTCACCTTCGAGCAAACCCAGAGTTTCTGGGATGCTCTGCTCACCATGGTTGTTGCTTTGGGTTTTTCCCCTTTCCCAGTAAATCCCTTCAGTACCAGTGATGATCTTTGTCTCATTAGCTGTTCAAAGAGGAAGTGGAAAATGGGGAATGTGGAGTTGTGGGTGTTGGAATTGGGCTGGAAGTGAATCCAGTGTCAGGCAGGAGCCGTGTGCAGACACAGCTGTCCAGGTAACCCCTGGAAGTGCAGGAGAGGTTTGGAACAGTCCCCGTGTTCAGGGGACAGGGACTCGGGATTTAACTGGAATAGGGGGTGTGTTCAACCCAGGGAAATGGATCAGTCTCTTGCACCAGTATTTAACTGGAGAAATAGATTCCTTCAGGATGTCTGTAACTCAGAGCTGTCTGACAACTTTTCAGAGCTGAGGAATCCAAAAGCTTCAAAATCTGTATATAAATAGTGAGTTTTTTTCTGTAAATTTAACTGATTTTTTTTCTTTGAAATTAGGGGATGTTTACAAGGCCATGCACACGATAAGTATGAAAATTGTGGATATTTCAGATGAAAATCATGGAGATATTTTCTCAGCGTGGAAGTGGTGCTCTGAAAACGATTTTGGAAAGTTCCTGCCCTCTGTCCATGGAGGATTTTGGCTGCTGTGCTTAAGAGTAAGTAGAGCTCTTTGCCAGTTCATTCCAAGTTTTATCATGGCAATGAAAAAATGTTTTGAATGATAACATTCTTTGATGGGGTCTTAACTTCCTTTGTGTTGTTAACCGAAATTAAAATCTGCGTTTTTATGCCAGCAAAGCCTCCACAGGTAAAACTTTAATGTACAACATATGGAATATATCTTTTAATAATTCAGTGCAATTGTGATGGAAAAGAAATCATTGGAGCTGGTATTTGAGCCTTAATGATCATTGTGGTGCCTTTAATCACCTTGATCTCATTGGCATTTCAGAAGAGCTGGGTCTGGACGAGGTGATTATAATATTTTAATATGAACATCAGATATTCATGAAGCAACAGCAGTAGTTAGTTCTTACATATTACAACTTTGCTGTTGTTTTAGTGCTTACTCCATTGTTCTGGAGGTGGAGATGGTTAGACTCATGATCTTAAAGGTCTTTTCCAATCTTAGTAATTCCATGATTTATGACACCTTCCAAAGCATTACCCTGATCCCTTCACTCAGTTCTAACAGTCCCAGTGACCTCTGTGAATGAAGTTAATTTATATTTGAGGGTGAGGTTAAAGAGCAATCAAACAGATCCTAAAACGTGAAAAATTACTCAGGAAATACCCATGATTAAATAATAATAAATTAATAACTGGTTATTTTAATCTTATTCTCAGATAGAAACTGGTTGTTCTTTATGGCTCATGAAACAAATGTGGCTCAAACACTTCGTATAAAAATAAATATATTTCCCTGACTGAACAAAAATTAAATTATAATTTGCTTCTTTTGGACTTTGTGTGCTGTACTACAGGTGTAAGACTAGGAGCTCCTTAGTTTACATTTGTACCTCTCACATAATCTCTTGGCTTTTGAGATGATTTTGTTATTCAGAACTGCTCCAATCAGTTCCTGATTTTACTGTCAGCCTGAAAAGAGCATATTTGAACTTCAAAAAGAAGAGTCGAGGGGAAAAAAAGAAGAAATAGATTCAAAAATAGATTCCTGCAGAGAGTATAATCAGGAGTAATTTTCTTTTTGCAGAAATACTGCAAAACAAACTCTGCTTGTTCTAAAGCAAGGGAAATATTGGAAGATCACTCTCTAGTGGTAGCAGCCAAATAGGTTTTTGAAAGTGTAGTGAGTCCACAGCAATTTTACCTCTAATTCTGTGTTTTCCTCATAACAATTTACTGTTTGTTTTCCCCATATTTTCAGTCTCACTTCAGGGCTTGGTGGAGCACTTTTCCCTTGAACAGCAGTGGGACCGTGGTGCAGGTCAAGGGAAGGGAGGCTCCGGGGGAAGTTGGGATCTCTGGAGCTCCCTGGATCTGCTCCTGGCAGGGGCAACCCCCCCCCTGAGCCCGGGCAGGAGCTCTCTGAGGGGAGCTGGCTCACAGAACACCAGGGAGATGCTCTGAGCCTTGGCTTTGAAGCCATTGCTCTCGGATTCTGTTTTATTAATTCATTCTGTTGCTCACTGATAAAGTGATCTCCCACTGCAAGGTGGAGGGAAGGTGTTTGTTCCAGGGGGTGGGTCCTGGGTCTGTTCCTGAGCTGGCTCTCGTGGGAATGTGCTGTGCTTGCTGCCAAATTCGGGGGGTCAGCACCGTCCCCTCCCAAGTGACCTTCAGGGGGTGCTGATTTAAACCAGCCAAAGCCCCAAGAACCTTCAGTCAGAGGTGATCTGAACCCCATTCGCTGTGCCAGGCTGCCCCTTTGGAGGTGACATTGCTGTGTTTGGCCTGTGAGTTCTGCCTGGGTGGATAATGGGAACCAGTGCTGGTCACTGGGAGTGGAACTGAGAAAAGATCTCTCCTGACACGGCTCAGTCCATACCTAACATCACTAATGGAAATTCAAAGGAAATCATCAAGAATTCCCAGTGCAATCAGAGAGCTGGAGGAAACTCTGGCCACAATTAGGCTGGGAAGCCAAAAGAGTTGGAGCTAGAAGAGAAAACCCCCTGTTTCCTAGCAGGACTTTTTCCAGGTATAAATTCTGAATTTAAACTGTAATATTTAAACCAGGCTAGTCCTGGTGAGGAGCAATTTAGTCTGGGAGGAGATTTAGATTGAACTAAAAGTTATTGCATTCATCAAACCAGCTCCAGCAGACTTGTGTTTAAAGGCACCAAATATAATTTCCAGAAGTGTTTATCTAATCTTATCAACGGGTAAGTGCTTGGGCACTTCTCAAAATACCACTGGGAACTTCAAGAAAAATTTAAACTGTCTGGAGCGTGGATAGATGTGGTTTTTTATGGTCATTGAATTGGGTTTCATACCACAGGAGCTACTGGCATTGCTAGTTTGTCACAATGTCACATTCTCGTGGTACCCAGAATATTTAAGATTTGTGCCAGTGTCATTGTGGGCACCTCAGTTTGCAGCCTCATTTCAGATTCCCTTTGTCCACGGCCCGTCAGTGAAACATCTGCTGCTCATATGAAATGATTTAGTCACTTAATCACCCCGGAGCATTGATCTGTCTATAACCTTTTTTAGAATAAAGATTTAATGTCACTCTTGGAGGTTGTAGCTGATACCTCCAGTCTGGTGTTGCTGCAGTTTAGAAAAGCTGTGAACACATTTTTATCTTTTGAGAGTGCTTTTTAAATAAGAAAGGCAAGCAAAAAAATCTTTTATCTCAGTTGTCTTAACAAGTGTTTAACTTGCTGTTGAATATTTCAGTGAAAAGGAGTCAGATGTTATGTTGAAGACACTGGTCTGCTTTTAAGATACAAAACTGAGTAAAGCAAGATGGTAAAACACCCAGAGCAGATCCTGATCCTCCCTAACTGGGGAGGAGGTGAAGTAACAACAACCCCTTTTCCCTCATTTCCCTGGAGCTGCTGCAGGTTTGGGATCAGGATGGTGCCCAGCACTGGAATAAAAGGGTTTTGTGGAAGGCTCCAGTTAATCACTGGGATCTAGGGCACACTGTTCAAGGCTCTGCAGCCTGGGAGAATCACCTGCATTCATCTCTGTCTCAGTAAGGTTTGGATGGCAGAATTGCTCTGCTGCCCTGCAATTGAGTTAACTTGACAGCCAGAGTCGCATTGTTATTGGCTGAATACCATTAATTTTGATGTGACATATTTCTTGCTAATGGGAACATTCATATTATCAGTATTTTCAAAAGGCAGGAGGAAGGAAAAAAAGCTCTCCCACAACACTATCAATATTTCCAAGGCAGGAGGGAACATTCTGGCTTCTGGAGCCTTTCTTTTATTGATTGCTAGAGGCCTTAAAAAGCATTTTCACCTTTTTTTTCTGCACACTCTTTCCCTTCAGAGGCTGCAAATGCACATGAAGAGGAAAATTAACATAAACAGGTAAAAAAAAAGTGGAAAAGTCACTGTGTTTCTGTGAGGAATCCTGCAATACCAGATCTGTTTGGGCAAAGGGAGCACTGTGCAGTAGAAGCAGCTCAGTGGGGGAGTGGGGTTTAAAGCAGGCTAAGGAAGAACTGATGGACACAGGAGTTGGCTGGATTTGGAATGGGTTGAAGTCCTGCTTTTCCTTGATTGTTACGTGCTGGAATACCTGGGCTGGTTTCTGTGGGTGCAGGGGCTGCTGCAGGGGTGAGCAGAGCTGGGAGTTGAAACCCCAGAGCTGCACAGGAAATGTGGCTCAGAGAAGACCAAAGCAAACCCTTCCTGCTGCTGCCAGGCAGGGGCTGGGGAGGCTCTGATGTTTATTCAGCTCCCAGGGCAGGTTTGTGAGCTGATCAGGTGTCCTTTCCCCAGAAACTCCTCCATTACCCTGGGCGATGGATTTGTTCTCTGCTCTTGTCTCTCCTAAATCAGAGTGGAGGTTACCCGGGAAACACCAGAAGAGGCTGGAGAATCACAGAAGGAAAATGGGAGCAGAGCTGGTGTGGGGCTGGGAGGTTCAAAGGAGCAGCTGAGTGAGGTTACAAGCTGGGCTCTCCATCCTTAAATAGAAGGGAAAGGAAGCTCTAATACTGAAAGAAAGCAAATTGACTGAAAAAGGAAAATAAGACAAGGTTGTGCTAGGAAATACTCCAGGGAGCAAGTCTGTGGTGTTCTCTGGTGGTGGGGAGGACAGAGGCTGTTCCTGGATTGAGGTTTGCTCTGGGACCAGGTAATACAATCATTGGGATGGGCCTGATTTTTAAAGAATTGGTGCATCTGCCCCCACATCAACTGAATCTGATTTCCCAGCTCTGGATTAGCTCTTCTTAAAATCAGGTAATAACAAAGCAGGAAAGTTTGAGTAAGAAGAGTAATAAAGTAGTAAACAGGCAAAGTGAAGGGGCAAGGTGACTTTGGAGCAGTGTGAGAACAGCTCTTTCTCTGCTTCTTTCAAAGAAAGTGCTGTGTTTTGGTGAAAGAAGATTATGAAAAGAAACAGGTTTAAAAGACACCTATAAATCCTAAGAGGCAAGGAGACTGATTTTTTTAGTTATTTTTATTGTTTTCTCTATTTATAAAATTGGTGGTGACTGATTTCTGGATTGATAAGATTTCATAATGATGTTAGAAAATAAATGAACAGATTTTTTCTACCCAGTACAATTTAATTTTGCAAGTACTGCTAAAGTTCCAAATTTAGGCTGACTTGAGATCCAACTTCCCTGAAATAAGCCATGACAAAAAGTTAACACGATCCAGGCAGTCTCATATGAAATCTCTCATCTGGGCTGATTTCACAAAGCTGGAGGAGGGAATAATTCAGTCTTGGGGTGAGCTCGGTCGGAGATTTCGGTGTTATTTCAGCTGCTTATTTCTACCTCAGGTTTTCAGATTTGCAATTACTTTATGCCAGCGTGAGAGAGGCACATTTATTGCCCCTGAACAGCCCTGACTCTGCTGTGTCCCCGTGCCACACCCCGGGATGCTGAGCTCCGGCTCCCAATCTCCTGGAACAGCGTGGGAGCTCTCCGTGCTCTGGGAATGAAAGGCTTTGGCAGGGCCACGGGAAATCAGAGCACTTCATGTCATGCTGGTGGAGAGGATTGTTATTTTATGAAAGGAAAGCCCATTTCTCAGCAGAATTAAAGTTAATGTGTGACACCAGAAAAGCCGCGGTGAAGTTCTGCGTTGTAATTTGCTTTCAGAATGAGATTTTTCTAGTAAACATCAGATGTCAAAGCTGTAGAACAAAAGGCTCTTCAGATGGGCACCTCCACAGGTGCCAGGAAAACCATCAGGCAGGTCTGGAAAATGCTGGAGAAGCCCCCAGGCCTTGCAGTAGGTCAGCCCCCCCAGGCTGAGGGTCTGTGCCCCCACTGCCTCTGCCCAGGTCGTGCCTTGAGCTGAGGGTCTTTAAATGCTTCATCAAGTTTTGTTCCACGTATAAGATACTGTGTGTCTTGAAGCTCCTTTATAAGAAAAGAAAATACTGAAATACCCAGGGATGACCTTCAGTAGCTCAGCCTCAAATATATCTAAAACGGCCAGACACCCCTGCAGAAGGGCCAGCACTTCTCCAGCAGCATCTATTTCCTAACCTTTGGCAGCCCCTGCACTGCTCTGGTATGAAAACGTTTTATAAATCCAGCTTTTCCTAATGCACTGCCTTAGCTGGCCAGGAGAAAACAGTGGACTCTTTTGGAAAACAAACTACCAAATCCATGCAGGGCATCCCACGTCTGTGCTTTGTGGGAGCAGGGTTCGGCCTGTGGGGCTGCACTTTGCCCTCACTGCTCCCGGAGGTTCATCTGCCTTTATTTTAAAGCCTGGCTTTAGGCATTCCAGCACCTCCTCGTGCTGGTCCCCCACATGGAATGACAGAACTCCTGGTACCTGTTCCCTACAAATTTGTGTGTTGTGAAAACCTTCTAAGAATTATAATTTACCCTTTGATTTTTTTGTCCAGTGACAGCTTATCTAACTTTGTTTTCATTTAATAACGTGGTTCTGTGAAGTGCCTGGGAATATTATTTTTGAGAGACTGCAGGTTAATTATTGAAAATTTCAAAAAGGAAATATTAAGCCAATTATTAAATTAGAGTTGAGTATTAATCCCAGAGAGATAATTAGCAAGGCCTGAGGCAATTTGTCTTCTGTTTGAAATAGATTTTCCCTTGATTAAGTTGTACTTGTCACTTAGTCCCATGGTTGTTGCTGCAAAGCACTTTATTATCCTGCAAAATAGAAAACACTTCTCTGAAGTTGACCCAAAATATGTGGGCAACTTTTGAGCTGAATTCTGTGCAAGGGCACACCAGCTTTGGGGAATAATCTGTCCTTCCTCCCCTCAAAGGCAAACTGCTTCTGAGTGAGTAGGATTTCTACCACAACAACAAAAAAGAGCAATTTATATATGTAAAAACGCATAAAATGTGATTTTGTTTCAGAAACCCACAGGTAATATTGAGCATTAAATGCACATCTTGTAGTGTAATCAAATGATTGTAGTGAGACTTAAAAACTGCATGGTAAAAGACAAGATAAGTGATGTTTGCTCTGAAGCAGCATTAATATTCTGTGCTTGGGTAATGCAGTGGCTGAAGACATTTTAACCCTTCAACCCATAAACTGGGAATCTCAGTACATTAAATGGATTTGACTGCATTATTCTGGATTTTGTGCTGGTTAGACACAAATAAGGTTTGTCACGCTAAATGCAAGGGGTCTGGGAATGCTCTGAATGTTTGTGCTTAGACGTGGGTTAAAATCACTTGTGAAACAGCTTTTCTGGATATTTGAGTCGTAAATCTCAATTTAATTGCTGTGGAAATGATGGTGAAGCACTTTAGAGCTAAGTGGTTCCAGGAGGGCAGAGCCTGGGAGATTTTCTGTGCTGTGGCAGCCCAAGGGTTTTTGATGAGGACTGCAGAGGACAACGAGGGTATTTTCTCTTTAATATTTCTCTAGCAAGGTGAAAATGTACCCATGTTTTCCCTAAAGATGAGTTTTTTAGTGCATCCAGTACAGAGAGGATGAATGTTCTCTGCTTCCTTTCCTGAAAGAATCAGCTTGACAGAAGAATCCTGATTCCTGTGCTCAGTCACTTTTCATCCTGGAATTCAAAGAGCATTATTCATAACCCCCTTCTGGAAATTCACCCAAAAAAGCTTAATTTTCTCCTCAGCTTAATTGATTTTGCTGTATGTACAGAAACAGTGAGGATGCTCAATGTCCATTGTGTCCTGTCCCCCCCAAAACCTGAGAGGAGAAACATTCCCTCTGGGATCTCTAACAAATGCTGTTGGTTAGCTCAGATTGAGCGAATCTGGGATTCTCTCCATGGACAGCATTTGTGAGGAAGTGCTGCAGTGGAGAAATGGAGTGCCAGGAATGGTTAGATGGACAGGTTAGAGGAAAAATGGAAAATACTTTATTTTAAAGGAAGCAGAATGCTGTTTATAAGGATTCTGGTCTGACTTTACCTTTCTTTGTTGGCAGGGAGAGGCATTCCTGCCAACAGGAGCAGAGGGAACAGCCTTAGGCTGTGCTAGGGGAGGCTCAGGTTGGACATCAGCAGGAATTTCTCCATGGAAAAGGTGGTCAGGCTTTGGAACTGCCCAGGAAGGTTTGGAGTGCCCATCCCTGGAGGTGTCCATGGAGTTCCTGGAGGTGGCACTCAGTGCCCTGGGCTGGGGACAAGGTGGGGATTGGGCACAGCTTGGACTCGATGGCCTTGGAGGGCTTTTCCATCCTTAATAATTCTGAGATTGTGTGATTTCTAAATTTAAAAAATCCTAATACAGTGCTTACCTTCCATTGGAGGACGTTTGGCACTCAGGGCAGTGTGCCCTTGACTCCTCTATGTGTCTGTATTGTGGTAAATTCATCTTCCTTTTCTTTGTGTGATGACAACGCCAAACCCCTTTTCCATGATTTAACAGTCACGGATTAGGGAACCTCCCAGAGGTCATTTGGAGCACAGTTTACCTGAGCTTTGCATTTACTGCTGTGCTGCTCCTCCACTCCAAGGCAATTCTACACTTGGCATTCCCACAGGCAGCAAACAGGCTTGAGCTTATTAAACCTCCCCCCCAGCTGTGGGAGGGAGGCAAATATTTATTGTCTCATTTCATGGCTAAGGCAACACGAGCTAAGACAACATAATGATAAATGATGAGCAAACCTGCCGTGGTGCCCGGCCAAATCCGGCCAAGCCGAGGAGCTGGCAAAGCTCCCGCTGAGCCCGAACTGTGCAGAACCAGAGCTCTGCAAAGGGCTTGTTCTCCTCAAGAGATTCTCTTTGAAGTCCTCCCTGCATGGGTCCCAAACAAGATTTGTAGAACAAAATAACTATTTTTTTTTTTGTACTTTACAGACTTTGAAAACCTGGTGTTGATTTTTTTTACTTCTCTCTCTCATTCGGCTTCAGTAAGGATTTTATATCTTGGATCTCCCCAGATGTAACTACAGCTGATACAGTCTGAATCGATCCTTAGAGGAGGAATTCTGATGCGAGGCAGGGTCTGGGCGCGACAGGAGCTGTTGGCCCCTCGTGTGCCAGGGAACACAAGGCGCCCGCGGGAGCAGCCGGGACGGGCTCGGGTGGGAGCTGGCAGCTCTTCCCCCTCGGAGATGGCAGCGGTGCTGTTGGTGATGAACCTGCCCTGCAGAGGTGCTCTCGGGGAGAGCAGAGCTCTGTGCAGCAGCAGGGGCTGCCCCGGCAGCGCCGTGTCCCCACGGACACTTGGTGCTTTCCTGGGGAGAGCGCAGCGAGCCCGAATTGCTCCCGAGGGACGGGGCCGCGGGAATGGGCTGTGCCTGGGCTGCTCTCGGCTGCCAGCTCGTGAAAAATAACAACACACGCAGCCAGGCTGGGGAAACAAATAGGATATTATAGAGTTTATTCCTGTGTGCTGCTTCCACCCCATTTGTCAGCATTTCATCCCACCTGCTGCTGGAAAGGATTCTGCTGCTCGGAGATGCCTGCGAGGCGTTGTTGGCATCTCGTACTACACGAGAATATCAATATCTGCTTTGAATAACCTCAATGTATTTTAAACAAGACATTTCCAAATGGTTGCTCTGTAGCTGTGCGTGAGCTCTGTGGAGCTCCAATTAAGAGTCTGTCAGCATTTGCAATGTGATCCATTGTGAAAATTTATTCTGGGTAGAAATTTGGCATGTAATAACCCAGACCTGGAATTCTCTTTTCCCCTCTCTTGCCTGTTTCACTGGTTTTCTTCTTCTTCTGTGTTGGAAAACAATATCTGATGATGTAAGTGCTAAATAATGGAGATAAAAAATAGCTCTGTGTGAGAGGCCAGAGCAAGGCAAAGGAATGGCTGTTCCAGGGGTGCACGGAGCTCTTTGACTCAGTGCAGTGAGGCAGAATGGAAAGGCATTCGAATAGAAAAAGTTTCTTATGAAGTAACAAATAATGGCTTTAAGCTGAAGGAGGGTAGATTTAGAAGGGATACTGGGAATAAATCCTTCCCTGTGAGGGTGGTGAGGCGCTGGCACAGGGTGCCCAGAGCAGCTGTGGCTGCCCCTGGATCCCTGGCAGTGCCCAAGGCCAGGCTGGACATTGGGGCTGGAGCAGCCTGGGACAGTGGGAGGTGTCCCTGCCATGGCAGGGGTGGCACTGGAGGGGCTGTGAGGTCCCTCCCAGCCCAAGCCATTGTGGGATTCTGTGTTTTTGAGGTAGCACAGAACAGTCTGGGGAGTGGAGGCAGCTGCAGCTGAAGCAGAGCATCACAGGCGAGGTGTGGTTGCCCCTGCAGTGATCAGCCCGTGCTGGGTTAAATGGGACAGGCCACGGTGGGAGATGCACTTGGTGAAGTGCAGCTGGAGTGGGGTCCCCAGCCCTGCCGGGTGCTGTGCCAGGCTGTGTTGCTTCCCCGGGGGGAGCTTAGTGCTGGGCTTCATCCCAGCTCTGCACTAAGCCATGATCTGTTGTTAAAAACTTAAAAACTGCAGCTGGTCTCACTTGAAGATGTGAACTTTTCCTTCAAGGTGCCCATGAGATGCTCCCCTGGGATTGTCTGGCTGCAGAGGAGGTTGGGTGCTGATGCCAGCCTGTTTTGGATGGTTGAATGGCCTCCAATCTGCTTTGTGTGAAGGCTCTGCTCCCTTCCAGCTCGTGCTTTGCCAAGTCCATTATCCACCTTGGATGGCAGTTTGCAAACTGCAGCCACCCGTTATCCCAAGATGCTGCTGCTGGATTTTTCCAGGTTCTCATCACTGGTGAGCACTTACAGAACATCTGCAAACAGCAGGAGGAGCTGGCACAGTGTGTTCCACTGGCAGATGACATTTGTAATGCTGGCACATCCGACTGGCACAGGAGAGCTGTGCTGAGCTCCTGGACAGCATCCAGAGAGCGGAATTTGGAGAGATCACCTCTAAAATTCAGCCAGGGTGCCACAAGGAGAAAGGAAATCCTGAAGAGAGCTGGCCTGCAGCAAGGTAGGATAAACAAATTTCAAATAAACGAGGTCTTTTTCCCCAGCAGCAGTGAAATGGAAAGGTGTCGGAGAGAGGGAGTGCAGGTGCAGGTGGAGCTGCTGCAGTTGGGTCTCCTCATGGCCTCAGTGCATCTGCAGTCAATGTTTGCTCTGTGTTGTTAGAGCAGTGCTGTGAATCTTATTATGCACCTCAGAACCGAGCTTGGCTCTGAAATTTGCAGTGAAGAGTCCCTGATTTCCTCCACATTCAAAAATTAATTTGATCGCATGCTGTGCTTTTAGATGTGGTAGATCTCTGTGGCTGTGGGAATAATTCTGTCACTGAGAATGGAATGCGCATGAAATGGGAAACTCGTGTTGAAAAACCACAACGCACTCCTTTCTACCCCAAATTCTTGTTTGCTGCATCCATGGGTGCATGGAGGCCAAAGGGGACGGACCTCAGTACAGGACTGGGGCTGGAGATGTCTGGTTTTAACTTCTCATAGCTTCAATGATAGTTGGCATTTCTTACCAAAGTTGTAACAGCTGCGCAGGGGTGTCACATTCAGGTTTTTGCAGGTATTCTTTAGTATAGCTGAAGTCTCTCCTTGTTACAGCTGTTTCTGTTCTGTCCCTGCGTGTTCTCCTTCACAGACCTGAGGTGTGCAAAGGACGCCCAGTGCTTCGTGTGCCTGGTGCTTTGGAGTGCTGCTGTTCGTGGTTATTGACTGCCAGTGCATTCCCCCACCAAAGAGCTGTGTCAGGAGGTGTTCACATCAGGCAGCTCCTCTTTCCTGTGGCTCTCCAATCTCAGCTGAGCAGAACGCTGAGAGAAAGAGCTCTGTGCCCCCTGGGCTGCCCAAGGAGTGGGTGATCCTCTCAGCTGCGCTCTGCACGAGGGGCTGCTGCTGGCCAGACCTTCTGGGTGGTCACTGCCCTGGTCTCAAATTGGCTTTGTGAGTTGTAAAATAATTCCTTTGTGTTTTTCTTCCTGACATCATTGGTATGGTGTTTTATTCCGTGAGGTAAATGGATCAGAAATCTGCTGCCTGCCATGGCTGAAAATCGAGTTTAACTTTTACTCCCTCAAGGTAATTTCATAGGTTTTAGGAATATAATTTATACAAGGGAGCTCTGAATCTCTTGGCCGTTTTCTCGGAGGTTTGTCATGCTGAAAGCTGCCATGGCACCATATCCATATGGTCCATTTGGGGACAATTCCCATCCTGTGTTTCTGGGAGGAGGAAGGCAGAGGTCTCCTGTGAGCAGGGCAGGTACAATGATCTGAGGGGTACAATTCCTCCTAGAGCTCTTTTACTCTGCAATTCCACTCTTATGAAACCAAAAATCCTCATAAAATGACTTTCAGTCATTTCTCTGTGGGGAAAATGTACAACAGCAGGTGGCCACAGAGAACTGAGTTAAATGTCATGGATTTTGCAGAGAAGACAATGAGATTTTAATGCCGTTTCCTGGTTATTATTTTTATGATTTAGATTTCAGATTGAATAAAGGAAAATTGCGGAGGAAGATAAGGATGCAGACCTCTAAGGATGTGGTAAACATCTAGAAGAATTTATTGTATCTAATGATTTGAAAATTATTTCGTGCACTAAAAATGCAAAGGAAAAACAAGTTAGAGACAAAGGCAATAGAGCATTTACTACAGAATTCTTTGTGTAATGTATCCACAGGCACAACTTTCAATGACCTTAAGGTAGGAAAAGAATTTATTGGTGTATTTAATCCTATGTAACCTTCTGCCTCTGAGCTTGGCACTGTTTAAAAAGTCCAAAATTTCATGTGGTTAGAAAAATTGTGTTTCTGTCACAAATATATTTACAGGCATGCTTGGTTTCCTTTTTCCCTTTTTAGCGCTCAGGGCACTGAGGGAAAGTTTTTGTTCCTTACAGTGTTTGTTTAGGGCAAAGCTAGATCTGCAATTTGTTTAGGGCAAGCTTAAATACAGGTTGTGTGAGCAGAAGGAAAATGGAAAAACAAATCAACCTCAGCCTCTCCTCACAGTGAGGATGCTCAGAAAAGGAACAACTCTCAGCCCTTGTGCTCCTCTGTTGTCTGGAGCCAGAGGTGCTAAATCGTGTCCTTGTCCCTTGGAAGGCCGGGCAGAGGGATGGCCTGGCAGAAATACGGCCCAAATAGGCTCCTAAATCTCTAATTTGTGTCTCCTGGAGGCATCAGCCTCATGCTGTGAAATCCTTGTCGTCGTGCCTTGCCCCCCTGGGAGCGGGGCCTGCGAGCGGAGCGAGGCTGGCAGAGCCCTGCCAGGGGAGAGCAACCATAAATCTCTGCAGAGACGTCCTGAGTGCAGAATGCCCTTCCTTCCCTTGCAGCAGGATGATGTGGGAGCAGAGGTGACGGCGGGAGGCTCAGGGCCCGCCTGCCGTGGCTGAAATCCATCGCGGCCTGACGGCGCCTCCGCCTCGGTTCCTCATTGCTGCTGGGCCTGGCCTTGTGGGGAGACGCTGCTCAGCATCCAAAGGGGTTTGCTGAGCCCAAACGTGCTCCCAGCACAGCAGGGAGGTTTTGCTGCTGGGGCTTGGAAATGGGAACTCGGCACCCGTTCGGCTCCGGGGAGGGAGGGCAGGTCCTGCCTGCTCCAGGTGAGCTGCACCCCAGCACCTCTGGGTAAGGAGTGAAAACAGAGGATGGGACGCTCCAACCTGCTTTGGTGCCAGCTAGAATATCCCTAGTGACGTCCCTCAGGGAAAAAACACATCCCAGTGCTGCCTCTTTTGAGGCCTCTTTTGAGCCTTTGAGACTCTTCTGGTGATTAGCAGGAGACTGAATTCAGAGGTTTGTCTGCTGTACCTCCGAGAGCATCAGCACGAGCCTCTGCCCCAGCACTGTGTCCATGAGCAGAGCCAGGACTCTGCGTGTGGAGATGGATCCTGATCCATGTGCTCACCTGATCTCTTCTCAGAGAGAAGCGAGCCCTGTGGTGGTCACCAAGCAGTGCATAAACACCTTGTCCAGCATCCCGACACAAACCAGCATCCTTTCAGATAAGTGACAGGAAAGCAGAGGGGTGGTGGAGCTGCTGCAGGCAGCGGGGCCAGGCTCCAGCTGGGGATCCGGAGGGTGTCCAGCAGCTTGGCTCTCGTCAGCCTGGCTGGCCCCCGGTCAGCTGCCAGCATCTGCAGCACTTGAGTTTTCATCGACTTCTGTCGAGTAGTCTCAGCTTAGACAGTTTCTGGGGGGGAGCCATTTGGACATCAGCAATCTGGAAGCAGAAGTTTGCAGTGCTCATCCCTGGAAGATGATGCCAGGAGTGCCCAAAGTGAGCTCATTAAATGTTCGTGTAACTGATGGGCCCTCAGGGGCCTGTTCTGTATAAGCAGCTGGTGGTTCCCAAAATCAGCTGGAAGACTTGGCTAAGTTTGATTGCTTGGTTTTGAGGATATTTAGATCAGATTCTGTTGCCATCCAGTGTTTTTAATTTCTCTTGGATTCTTATTTATTTCCTCTTATTAATTTATGTTTCAAAAATTGTAGCCAGCATCCCTCTGTGCCTGTAGCTGACACAGGCTCTGTGTGCATCCCTGCACTGAAGTCTGGGTACAGTTCACCACAAATAATCCCAGAACCCCACACTGGTGTGGGTTGGAAGGGACATTAAGGATCTATCCCCTGCCACGGGCAGGGACCCCTGCCACTGGCCCAGGCTGCTCCCAGCCCCAATGTCCAGCCTGGCCTTGGGCACTGCCAGGGATCCAGGGGCAGCCACAGCTGCTCTGGGCACCCTGTGCCAGGGCCTGCCCACCCTCACAGGGAGGAATTCCTTTATAGAATCCAATCTAAACTTAACTCTCAGTTTAAAGCCATAAAACCCTTTTCTTTTTTTTTTTTTTCTTTCCGATACCATGTTTCAAAGGATAATCTAAAGCAGCAAAGGTTTTTCATTTGCATTTTGAGTATTTGTGGGAGTGCTTGTTTTCCCAGAACACAATGTCCCACTGGAAGCAGCACAGATGTCTCAGAGAGGAACAGAGGAACCCACTTTAAGTGCAGTTAGTCCAAGGAGAAGAGGAAACTGTTGCTTCTGCGTAATTCTGTTATTCACTGTGCTGAATAATACTTCATTATGAGAGGCTGTCCAGCATCCCTGGGGGTGTAATGGTATTACCAGCATAAAGGAACTATAGGAATAATAGCTTACCTTACATTTATAGAAGGCTTTTCATTTGCAAATGCCTTGCAAACATCAGTTCCTCTTCTCCCGACATCTAGAATGCAGATAATGGTTATTGGATCTATAAAGCGGTGGAGGAAGAAAGAGGGAAATGTTGAGCTTTATTTAATATTAAATATAATGTGCACAATCTCAAATCTGCTGTTATTTCTCAGAGCTATTCATGTCCAAGATCGGGTTTTATGTCACAGTGGAAGGCTGAGATCAATGATGATACAACAGCAGAGTTTCAGAAGTGCCCAGATGTCTGTGCAATCACATGGAATTTCTCCCACCAGTGCACAAATCCCTTTGAAAAAGGGGATGTAACTATTGCTGCAGTTGTTAAAAATTTATATATAGCCTTCACTTTAGGCACGTTTCATTTGGAATTCCAGAGGCAAACTCTGCTTGCACTTAGCAGAGCAGTGCTTGCACGTGTGGCTGTAAATTCAGCTTGACCCCGTGTCTGAGTTCGGAAGCTCTCGGGCCCCTCTCTCTCAGATGTGCTGAGTGATCCCTGGGACGTGGCTGCTCTGGTGCTGCTTCCAAGCTCCTTTCCAAGGAGAAGCCAGAGCTCCTCAGCAGTGCCTGGCATGAAGGAGGGATGGGCAGCGCCGTGCCCTGTGACCCTGTCTGGCTGCATTTCCCCGAGCAAACGCTCCTCGCGAGGGCTGGGGGCTGTGCTGGGTCACAGCTCTGCAATTGCAGGGGTCTGATCAGTAAAGTGTCCTGAGCACTGCCTGAGGGGAGAACAGGACTCAGGGCTGGGGTGTCCAGTGCCCAGGCACATGGCCGAGCAACTGCCCCAGTGAAGAGAGGAATATTTTAATCACGTTAAGTTTAAGATACTGCAAATTAATAATGTCACTGTTTTATGAGCTGGCTTCCAGGCACTTGGGAGTTTGTATATTACGAGAAAGATACTTCTGTGATACAGCTATTTTTGTGTATCTATGTGCATAAAGGCATTTTTTAATATATATATGGTGTGCCCTATCAAAGATCCTGCTGTGACAGGACAAAGGGAAATGGACTGAAGCTGATGGAGACATAGATTTAGATTTTGGTGTCATTTCTGTCTCACTGAGAGTTGGTGACTTTTCCTTGTTTAAGCACAAAAGAGGAGGGGCCTGGTTGTTGTCTTGCTTTAGGTTTTGTGTGCACTGAATCGAGTGGTAGCTCAATAAAAACCAGGAGTATTTCTGAGCTAGCAGCAGGTGTGCCTTCTAGGGACACAATTATATTTTACAAGTCTCGTTTCCCTGGCACTAATTCTGCAATTAGCAGCCATTAGTAAATACGAGATATTATTTCTATATTCCAGCCTTTCCATGCAGGAATGTTTTCGGGAAGGCTGTGCAGCACCGCGGAGAGCGCTCAGTCAGCCCTGGGAGGAGCAGGGCTCGGTGCTGTCCCCAGCCCAGTCCCCGGCAGCCCCGGGAGTTATTTCCCCCTGACCCCTGCAGATTTGCCGGCCCGGTTGGAGGATGCTGGCAGGGTTTGGCAGCCCGTTTGGGGGATGCTGGCAGGGTTTGCCGGCCCGTTTGGGGGATGCTGGCAGGGTTTGGAGCCTGCCTTTTTAGCCAAGGTCAGGCTGAGGGCCGGCCCAGCTCCCTCAGATCCCGGCCAGCTCCAGAGAAAAAGATTCCTGGTGTGGCACAAAGCTCAGGGGTGCAGAGGAAGAGCCCAGCCCAGCCAGCCCCAGCTTTTTTAATGCCTGTGAACCTTTGGATCTCACATGGTGAGATGCTGTACATTTTAACCCACTTTTCATGGTCCCACTCTGTTTCCTTCAGTTGACAGCCAAAGCTTCCAGGAATTCCCTTTGCCAATGCCCTGATAATTTGAATTACCTGAATATTCTGAGCAAGCATTTGTTTTGAAAGCCAATATTTAGATACAGAGCTGCTCATTTGCATTTTTTCCCCCCCTGAGGCCTCGGATGGGTTTGTTTGTCCCAGAACTCAGCCCAAACCCTTTGTCCTTGTCCTTTGCTGCTGCTGCTGCTCAGTCCTGGGACCCTGCAAGCTGGGAATAAACACACTCAGCAAGTGCAAGCAGTGTTTGCAAGGTGTCTCCTTTATTTACCTCTGCAGGCCGTTAAATAAACCTGCAGTTCTTCCCTGGCAGAAACCTGTGTGATTTACAGGGGTGAGGCTGTGACTGCCTGCAGAATAGAAGGCTCCAGGGACACCTCGGAGCCCCTTCCAGGAGTTAAAGGGGGCTTAGAAAAAAGAGGGAGAGCCAATTTTTTCACAGGCAGAGAGTGATAGGACAAGGGCGGATGGTTTTAAGCTAAAAGAGGGTGAAAGGGAATGTCAGCAGGTATCAGCATTTGTCCAAAAAAGCACTTAACTCATAAGAAATAAAGACTGGCAGGAAGCAATTTGGGAGCTCAAATAGAAATCATTATGAGTTAAGAGTGAAATTGTTGCTTGTCAAGATTAATTAGTTAATACAATTCCTAAGAAGACTATTACAGATTCCCTTTTCCTAACATTTTCTCTCTCTGATAGTTATACATTAATTTTAATGATTATAGTGAGAGTATAATGCAGATAAATAGTTTTTCTAGTGTGATGTGGAGATGTGATGAATGCTCAAGGTGCTTTCAATTTTTGACCATTTCAGGTGAAGTTTTCCATGTATGTTTGCTATGAAGGCATAACTCCTACTTAATTTGCATGTTATTAATTTACCAGTGTTTAATGCACTTTACCCAAACTTCAAAATTTTAATGCAGTGTATTTTTGGAACCTCATTAAGTAGATAATCTTGGCATGGTGTGTTACTTCTGGAACACTTTTCCCAGTGCCTAAATACCTAATTTCAACACGTTTAAGAATCCTATCCAAAAATACATTTAGTTTCTCCAGTTTCATAAATAAAACCGTGTATCCAAGACTTATTTTTCTCAGCACTTTGTAAAGTAAACTTTAAATATTTTCTTTAGTTCTTTATGGGGTTTTTTTAGTTGCCTGGTGAGAAGATGCAAATGTGGCACATATAAAAGATCTTCCATTTTAATTTAATTGCTGAACATTTTCACTACAGTGCAGCCATTATCTCTTTGGCTTTTATTGCCTTCTCCAGCAGCTTCCACCAGTGAGTCAGCGAGTCTGTAACAACAGCAGGAATTATATCCCTGCCTGTCCCCTGGGTGTGCTCCTGGATCCGTGCACGGCCTGCTCATGGACCTGATGGAGAGCTTTAAGCACCATAAAAGGGGATGTTAGAAAAAGGATTTTTTAATATTTTTTTATTATTTTTTAAAGAAAATATAAAAATTTTTTAGGTGTTCTGAAAGCGGGAGTGAAGAGTTGGCTGTCTCTACAGAATAGAAATATCTCCAGCTTCACTTAGGGCTCCTGGCTGGGGAAACAGGTGGGAAATGCCTGAATTCTGCAGCCAGCTGGGCAATCCAGGGATTTAAATATCAGATTTAAGCATCACAGAATATCCTGAGTTGGAAGGGATCCACAGGAATTGTCCGGTTCCCACTCCTGGCCCTGCACAGACACCCCAAGCACTTGCAGCTTAAATCCACTGACATCAGACATGAACAATTGTCTCCATCAGATGATTGCTGGAAAATAAATGTGCTCAAAAGTAAGGAAAAGAAATTTCCTTTTTTTTTGGAGCAGTATTGGGCTTGGTCCTGATGCTCTTTTCCTCTTAAAGTCTGAGCTTTGTTTCAGCCAGAAAGAGAAATTATTGTGCTTAAACATTGCAGGGAGCCGAGACTGTTCTTCACAAACTAGTGCAGAGAGCTCTGTGTCCCTGTTGTCCTCCTGGTTTTACCAAATTAATTAATTAATTAATGTATTTATTCATTTATAGGCACAGAATAGGACAGTTTAAATCAAGAAATCCCTTCTCTTCCTTGGCTTGGAGTTGGCTGTGTTTATCTTCAGTTTCCAAGGGGAAATAAAACCCCAACCTGTGGATTTTGTGCCTTTCTAAACCATTCCTTTGTGTGGTGATTTCACACCGGAGCAGATCCTGTTCTCCAAAGGGCTGGGAGCAGGAATTGCTGGTCCACAGGAAATTTGGGTGAGTACCCAGTGATACACGGCCCTGCACTGGGCTGGAGTGAGTCTCTTCACATTTTCCTTGGCAAAGGGTGGTGGTTTGGGGGAGTGAGTGATGTCTGGGGGTTATAATATTTTATATAATATTTAATATAATATTTAGGCCAGGGTGGATGGGGCGTGGAGCAACCTGGTTTAGTGGGAGGTGTCCCTGCCAATGGCAGGGGTTGGAATTAAATTATTCTTCAAGTACTTTCCAGCCCATACCATTCTATTATTCTATAACTTTCATCTTTTCTGTTCCCACCTTCGCTTATTAAGGGAGGCCAATACAAAACCCAGTGAATTCCAGTAATAATGTGTAGTTTTGTGGTGGGTTTATTTTTCTGCCCTGTCCCTGGGCAGTTGCCAAGCACGTGGCACATCAGTGCTGGCCTTCAGGAGGTGCCCTTGGTGACAAATGAAAGCCCTGTAACTCCTGGTTGGAGCAGTGTGGGTTTTTGGTGGTTGCCCAACCTCAAACATCCTTTGATCCCATAAGAAAGTCTCTGGTGACTAAAATGTTCTTTGGGTTTTGCTTCCTGTGGTGTTGGAATCCCCAGCTGGGTTTGGGGCAGTTTGGAAGGGGTTACTCCAGACAGGGCTGAGTTCACACAGAGTTTTTCCCTGGCTCCAACAGGTTATGGGTGCTTGGTTTGATTTAAAAACCCCAGTGACTCGCAGAGCCTCGCAAGGGTTCTGTAAATTACAGCAGCACTGGGAGGAAACTCTGACTGTGGGCTTTTACACCTGATTTATTGCCCTCCTCAGGAGAGCACAGTGAGGACAATGACTTTCACATGCTGAGTCAAACAAGAAACAGCCCAAACTTTGAATTGTTTTGCTTTTTGACTACTCCAGAAAAGCACAGCACGTATTTTGGACCTGTCTGGGGCTCATATCTCTTATCTGATAGATGTTATCTGGTGAGAAATGATGTTCTGAGTCAATAATGACTGAAAATTCTGGGCTGAGCCCACTCTGAGCCCCTGCCCTCTGTAGGGTCGTGTTTTGATTTGCTTTATTAAGCTGAAGCTGCTTCCACTTGTGATGTCCTCTCCTGGCTTCAGCAGCATCCCTTGTCCCCAGGTGCTTCCCCTGACCTTCCAAATACTTTATGGAATATAAAAGACGTTTCTATAATGTAGAGCTATTTGAGAAGGTTTATTAACATTTTATATAGTGTACAATGTATGAAAGTAATGGTCCAGTTATTTATGTGACAAGATGTCCCTGAACGTGTTCATATCTGTGCTGACTGTTTAATAAGGCACTAAAAAATACCATAACCCTCTGCTGCTAAAGCTTCTCTGGGTAACAGCCCTCAATTACATCCCTGCTGCAGTTCCGTTTAACATCTGTTTTAAATCTATTTTGTTAAGGTTTTAAGAAATAATCTTAATGCAATTAAATAGTAACATTAAATCATAGGGGAATTTTTGTTTTTACAGCCTCTCCCAGTGAGAAGTGCAGTGACACAGCAGTGAGTGACAGGGACATGCTGCTGATAAGGCTCCGTGTTTAACACCTCTGACAAGTGTATTTTTCGGGGGGAACGAGGAAATTCAGGCTCAGGGTCATTTGGAGCGTGCGTGGCTCAAATTGGTGGAGTCCCCATCCCTGGAGGTGGCACTCGGTGCTCTGGGCTGGGGACAAGGTGGGAACTTGATGGTCTTGGAGGTCTTTCCAACCTCAGTGATTCTGGGATTGTATTCAGGGCATTTTTACCAGAAAAGGTATCAGATGATACCAAGGGTCCGCTTTTTAGCCTGCTGCTCACAATATGTTACAAAAACATCACGATTGCTTTGTAAACAAAGTCTTTTTTCCAGCATCCTCAGCAACTTGGAAGTTGTGTTATAAAGAACATTTTTCCTCAGGCAGTAATGGGTATGTTTGTTTATTTTATGCACAGTTGGGTAAGTACCTTCCACCTGGCCAGAGGAGATAAATGCAGGTGTTTTTGTCTGAAAGTCTGAACAGATTAACCATGAGAAAACCACGTGGAAAACTGAGGAAATAATTTTAAGTTTGTCCTAATAATGCAGAAAACTGTGAAGGTGCATTTGTTTGACGGTGAGGAGGTGAATAAATAAATGAAATGTAGTGGGTGCTGATGGTGGACAATAAAATGATTTTGAAATGCTCTGAAAGGGATTCCTTTAGGTTCCAGCTTTAGAAATAAAGTGAGGAAAACATTTTTTTATATTGTGGGGAAAAAAAAAGAAAGAAGCAATAGCTATTAAGTGCTGGCAGATAGCTGGTGGGTTTGTGTTCAGGAATCAATCTGGATATCTAAAACAAAAATGAGCTCTGAAGTTATTCTTGTTAATGGATATTGGCAAAATCTGCAGCAGTTTTATATCACTGATAAAGGCAAAGTAAATGAAACACCTACAGCTCAATTAGCTCTGAAAGGTGTCTCCTGCACTGGCAGGAGGAGTTGGCTCTGAAGAAGGCGATTGCAAAGTTACTGATTGGCCTCTTGCCTTTGGTTTTTGGCGTTGTCCCACTGGGCAGAGGGACCTGGCAGAGCTTCTGCTCCATCTGGGAAGGGCCCTAAAGGGAGGGGAAGGGAGGGAAGTACAAGAGAATTGTCACTGTCTGCTGCCCTCAGGGGAGGAGATTGGCATTTCTCTATCTCTGAGAAAGAGGAAACACTCCCAGACTGGTTTGGGTTGAAAGGGACATCAAAGCCCACCCAGTGCCACCCCTGCCATGGCAGGGACACCTCCCACTGTCCCAGGCTGCTCCCAGCCCCAATGTCCAGCCTGGCCTTGGGCACTGCCAGGGATCCAGGGGCAGCCACAGCTGCTCTGGGCACCCTGTGCCAGGGCCTGCCCACCCTCCCAGGGAACAATTCCTTCCCAAAATCCCATCCAGCCCTGCCCCCTGGCAGTGGGAAGCCATTCTCAGGAAATCCGAGGATGGGGCTGACAAATGTGGGAGATGGGAACGGTTTTCCCTGCTCACTCCTGGCCTCCCAATGGTCTGAGAAACATCTTTCAGAAACAGGAGGGCAGCACAAATTATCCCCACGTCTGGAAGGGGCTCTGCTCTGATCCCAAGGACATTTTAATCTCGCAGGCAGGAAGCCTTTCCGGGCAGCACGAGGGATGCTCGTCCCTGCTGCAGCCCTGGCAGGAAGGTGAAACAGCAATAACAACCAGGCTCCTGTTGATGCCTTAGGTTTTAACTCTTATATTATCAAATCCTGGACTGCCTGGTGTGTAACTCTGGAATTTCTTGTACCCTGCTGCCTTCAGCTCTCTGCTCATAACAAACCTCTCTGGGCCTGCTCTCCAAGGACACCCAGGCTGGGCAGGCCCAAAGCCTCTGAAGGGGGGCGAGCTGAGGGGAAATTACATCATTAGCTGAAGTTTTAATTGGCAAACTTGTGCTGATATGGAAATGGAGCAAACCTATAAAGGTGTGGGGAGCTCATGACTCGGGGTCCAGCTTGGAGCCCTTGGCTCCCCAGGGTGCACCTTTGAAGGCCTTTCCAATAAATCCCCACCTTTATCCCTAATTCCTGTCTGGTCTCCGTTTCCAGGCAGCCTCTCAAGGCACCCCTGTTGCAGCCCTGGGTCTGTGCTCCCCTGGCTGAGCCGTGCTCTGTCAGTGCTGGCTGCTGCCAGGCTCCGGGAGAAAGCGAAGGGCACCGGCCGAGCTCCTACAAAGCTCATTTTGCGCATGGCTAATTACCCTCATCCTGCATTTCCTCTGCTTCACTGCTGTTAGCCAGCCTGCCTAGAAAAGAGGAAAATCAAAGTCCATCTCACCATTCTGGGGCCGTCCATAAGCAGTGGAATTAACTGCAAACAGGAGTTTTAGTGTCTGATTCAAATCACTTTTAAAATTTAATGAGCTCGCAGCTGTGCCACCCATGTGCTTCAGCACTTGTCCCTTCCACGAGTTATTTTTGTCCTCAAGTCTGGTCAGGGAACAGCTGCAGGAGTGGTATTTCTGCACTGCAATACCTGAAAGCTGGCATTTTAGCAATATTTAACTGAGGGTATTGGGGAGACTGACCCCCGCTTCTGAAGGTTTCACTGTTTAATAAAGAACTACTGAATTTAGGATTGCACAGTGAATCTTCTTTATTTCTTTTTTTTTTTTTTTTTTTAACTGAGGTAATATGGGGTTATATCATAATTTATATTGGTTTTGGGGGTGAAAATCTGATCCTGAAGTAACTTAAGAGTGGTTGTTGTACACAAATGCATAATTCCATTTATGGTGGTTAATGTAACTGAGGTAAGGCCATAATTCTGGTTATTATGGAAAAGAAGTGCATCTAAGAAGCATTTAAATGAGAAGGAGAAATGCTGAATTTAATCAGTTAGGAAAAAGTAAAGGCAGGAAAGGGAGTTAATATGAAATCGTGGTTGGTCTAAATGCAGTAAATCTGATTCCAAGGGGAAAAGCTGATTGTCTGAATGAGGGGCATGAACTAAAGCAGCTGAATAGGAACTAAATCAGAACCCGTTTTGCTGCTTACAGATTGAGTAAATTCTGCAGTGTTTTCTTCATGTGGGAACACAGGAGCAGCTCTGGGTGCCTGACACACACACCCAATAAATTAACAGCGATACCTGTGGCAGCAAATGAGGATTTCTGTGGGACGCCCTGGGTTTGAAGCTAAAATGGATTTTCCTATGGTGATCGAAGGCACTGCTGGTGTTAGAATAATAACAGGACACTCCTGTGAGCTGCCAATTAGTTTGAATTTACCTAAGGGCAAAATACGAGAAGTTACAAGTTACGGAAAGGGATTTTCCCTTGCTCCTCTGTGCAGCAAGGTGCAAATGGAAGCTGACACTGTGGAAGGACGTAAAACATCTCAGCAGGCCCTGGGCAGCTTTGGCAGCTCTAAGAGCTGAACCCTGGGTGACTTGGAGCACTCTCTAAGTTTCAGTTTAACACAATTTTGGAGAAGCGTCACGCTGGCTGTGAGTTTGTGACCTTCACCTGCAGGTTTTGCCTCCATTTCAAACCAAAAGCTCTGATTTCTGTACTTTACCATAAACCAGCAAATGCAGTCAGACAATGCCACAGCCATTTAGAGACCTGATAATTCCATCATGTTGTCTGGTTGCCTATAAGAATAGAATACTTTGAATGTAGTGTTTTGACACTGGAATCTGTATAAATTTCTCTTGTAAATTATCATCCACTGGCTGCTTTACATAGCAGTAAATTTCGTTATTACTGGATTATTGATGATATTCTTCCCTTTATTTCAACCATGACATTGACCATAAAGAAAAGCCCAAATCAATTATTTGAAATTACTCTGAATACTTACAGTGCATTTGTTAGGATGTTTCTGAGACCCTTTTTGTGGGCTTTAATGAGATGTCCTAACTACTAATAAACTGTGTTTTTCCAGGAGATATCACAGCAAAAAAGCAGTTTGGTGTGGTAAATATCATCTCTGGTGAAACACTGGAAAGCTTCACATGTTTAAAAGTGTGCAGCAATTTAAAATCAAGTTACAAGTTAATCAGGTAACATCAGCTTTGCCTCATTTCAGTCCTGGAACAAGCACTAAATTGTGGATTTTAAACAAATGCGAGCACAGGTCTGCAGCAGGTAACGTCCAACATGGACGTGTTCTTTGGCTCTGTAAAACTTTGATAATTTCCACCTGGATGTTGTTTTCATTGGAGCTCTCCCAGTTTCAGTTTGCTGGCTCCATAAGGGGGGCTGATTGATTTTTATGCTAATCCTGGGTGAAAAGCAGCTGTTGTAGCCACGGCTTGCACTCAGCTAATCCAGCTCATCAGGGCTGTAAACAGCCAGATAAAGCGAGGCTGGTTAGAGGGGATTTCAGCCTGTAAGGTGCTTAAATCCCTGCAGTCCGGGGGCTTTCCCTGCTGTTCACCTTGGCAGGGATTTGCACCAGCGTGGCCGGGCTGGATGGGGCCCTGCTCAATGTCCCGATGCTGATGAGGGATGGGGAGAAAGGATGGAACGGCTCTCCCAGCCCAGCTCTTCCAAAGGAGGAGAATTCCAGTGGGATGGGAGGGAAGCACCCTGTTCTTTGTGTTCCCTGGCTGGCATTGCTGTTGAATTCCTGCTTTTTTGGGATGTCCCTCCTGTCCCACTTTCCCCAGTCAGAGCAGAGCGATGCTGTAACGAGGGAGGGATTTACAGCCCGCTCTAAATTTGATTTGTTCCCACAAACATTGTATAAAGAGGAGCTTGTTCTTTTATTAAATACTCCTAGCCTGAGGGCACAGTTTATACAACATCATTACACCTGGTAGGAATGAATCAATCCTGTTCCCTTTCAAGTGATGGATGGCAGGGGGGGTGTGCATCCAGGAGAAAAGGCTTGTGCTGTTCATTCATCCACCAGCTAATGAGCACGAGTGGATTTTTTATACAGATATATAAATAAATATATAATTTGGTGATTTGCTGATTAACCTGGTCTAGCGGAACATTCCCTGAGCGTGGAATGGGGTTGGAACTAAATGATCTTTAAGGTGCCTTCCAATCGAATCCTCCCTGTGATTCCCTGATTTTCTCTGTACCAGGCTCACGGATGTTCCCCACACCCCCTCCTCTCCCCTCTGCTTAATTAACTCTGCATTCACTCAACACCTCTAAACTGCCACACACAACACTGAACGCAGAATTAGCTTCTTTTAGCGCCTATAACAGAATTAAACCCCAGCTTAAGCAGGGCAGACTTCAGTTATTAATCCTCCCATGAGCAACTATAATTATTTTTGCCAGCACTAATTTCATTTGCATATGTATTGTTAAGTTGCAGATCACAGGGAAGCAAGGGGGGCCTTGGGTGTTTTGCTGAATGAAGCAGCGCTGTCAAAGCCCAGAGACTGGGGGAATAAAGTGCTGATTTAAAGGAGGGGAAAAGCAGCAGTGCACTGACATAAAAAGGCAAATTAACAACTCTGAGTGCTTCTGATCTCTGTTTGTGAGAGGATTCCTGGGAGAGGTGGTTGTCCTGCATCTGTCGGGAGTGACCGAATTTGACAGTGAAGGTGACAGGGGGTGGTGGGGCTGAACAAACACAGCTCAGTGTCTGCCGGCAAACCCAGCAAAAAGAACCACAGAACACTCCAGTTGCAGGTGGAAAATCAGTTTTACGGGACTTCACCTCACACCGTGTGTGCTCGGAGTTCTGAGGTGGTACAAACACCTGATTGTTGGGCAAAAGACAGGAGCAAAATTTCGTTTGGGCCAGTGGATGTGCCAGTTTTTTCCCTCACAGATTTTGAGGAAACTTCAATCTGTGTCACTCTGCTTTGTTTTGCGGGTTGTTGTGGCCTTGGCTGTCAGAGTGTGGGGGTTTGTTGGTGATAATTCCTGTTCCAAGCCAAAAAAAGCACTCACGTAAGTCAGCTCAGATGGTTCTTCCTTTCCCTCCTTTTTCACAACTTATTTTTGGGTGCTAAAGTTGTCACTACCAGTTGGATGGGACAAGACAGGCTTTGCATTTTCCTCGTGCTGTGGTAAGAGAAGCGAGTTCCATACTTTTTGCTGGGATTTGCCTGGAGAATTATTGTGTGACAGCTGGTGAAGGAGAGGGAAGGACGTGTGTGTCCAGCTTTGCCCTGTGGGCTGTGCAGCAAATAACCAGGTCCTCCTTTCCCTGGAGCCCTGAGGTTCATGGCTGTCTCTTCAGTTCTTGCTGATGTTTATTTTTGGCAAACAATCTCAGCACCGAGCTCTGTTTTCTGTGCTCAGGGTTGACCTCGAGCAGCTCTGAGGATCAAAAATGTGAGAAAAGAAGCTACAAATGCAACAGTGCTCACCAAACCTCTGCAGGGCACCCAGTGAGCACTGTGACACTGAGACACTGTAAAAATATTATAAAAATAGGCATGTTAATAAGGGAGAAGTTGCCAAGAACCGGGGAGGAGAAGTGGGGAGCAGCAGTATCTCAAAGCCACAGCTGGGACTCACACAAAGCTTTTTTCTTGCTCAACAGGCAGAGTGAAATAAATTTATTTTATTAATGGAAATCTGGTTTTCCAATAAGAGAGCTCAGAAGGCAGAGGGCAAGAAAAGGGAATGGTCAACCTAAGTTCTTAATGCATAGCATTTTAAATTCCTTCCTTTTAACAAATGTTTAATTCATCACTGAATGTTCCTCTATTTAGTGCTGCTGAAACTGAGTCAGAAATAAGAAATCCTCAAAGAGCTTGGTCCATGCAGTCATAAATGTTCCACGTGATTTGTGTTTAAACCTTCAGTGCTGGACAACTTTGTACATTTCATATTGAACTCTTGATTTTCCAGGTTGTTTCCTAAACTACGTATTATTTTTAAGAATTACCAAGTGGAGGTGATTTCCACAGGGGTGGGAAAGGCCTTCTTGTCCTGGGAAGAAAAATTTTACCCAAGGACCAGCAAACAGTTGCTGGAGGTGCCGGTCTCGTGAGCATGGGAACAGATTTGGTGGGTCAGATGGACTCATGGAGTTGTTAGGGTTGGAAAAGCCCTCCAAGGCCATGGAGTGCAGGTGTTACCCAGCAGTGCTGTGGAGTTTGTGGCCCTGCCTGGCCCAGCAGCCAGCAGGAGTCGTCCTGGGACACGGGGCAGCTTCCAGCAGTGCTGCCAGGTGTCCTCTGCCAGCTCTGCCCAGCTGGTTCCGAGGGTTCCAGGCTCTGTATTTCCTCAGAGCACTGCCCTGCCGGGGAGAGCAGCCCAGCCCAGCCTGCTGGGAGCAGGGGGAAGGATTGGAAGGATGGCCATGAAATCTGTTGGATCGAGAGGGGGCCCAGGAGGTGCTGTGGGGACACAGAGGGTGAGGAGCTGCAGCTCCAGCAGAACCGGCCCCGGCGCTGCCTGGGGATGGCATCTGCCAGGGCTGGGAGGGATGCAGGAGCAGGAACGGGCACTGCCTCTGCTCCCTCACATCCCAAATTCGCTGTGCTCTGCACTGCACAGCTCCCTGCTCTTCTTTCATCCAGCAGTGGCCTCACCTCCTCCAGCACTGACTCCGTGAGGAGGGAAACAAATGGGGCAGGAGCTGGCTCGGGTGCACCAGGACAGCTCTGATATTTCTGAGTGTTTCTATACCTTTCTGTGCTAACAAGAAAGAATGTAAATGAAAGCTAAGACTGGCAGGTGCCTGGAAGTGGCTTTGATGTCGATATTCCAGTGTAAACATAACTGGGAAGTCTGGCAATACAGAAATCTGGCCTAGCTGGGAACAGATGTGGTGATACAGGCACCTTGGGAGAGAATCAGGTGTAGGTGGCACAAGGTGAGACCCCACTACAAATACAGGGGCAGAGATTTGTCACATTCAGGGCAGCTGAGCTGAACTCACAGGTGTTTTTTGCCCAAAAAACTTCCATTTTTTGCTCAGACTGCTCTATCCATCTCCACAGTGGGAGAGCAACAAGGGAGGAGCAGCCCTTGGGAAGGTCCCTTTCCACTACTGGAGAAGGTTCATGTAGGTTGAAATGAAGAGAAAAACCATTGTGGATGCCCTGGTCCAGGCATATGTGAGATCCCTGGAGATCTGGGGCCATTCCCCATGAGATGTTCCCTCTCTCAGGACCTGTAGCATTCCCAGCCCAGCTCCTTTCTCTCTCAGCACATCCTGGACACGTTCCAGTGGCCTCTTTCCTTCAGTCCTTGTTCCCACTCTGATTTATCCCCAGCTCTGTGGGCAGCAGCTCAGTACAAATACCCAACAATTCCTGCTTTCACCTGCTCTGCCTGGATGGGGAGTGAGTGTGATCCCAGCGAGGATGGGAGCTGTTCCTGAATAACCCAATCTCCTGGTGTGCAGCTGTTTGAAGTGACAGACTCTGGGGTGGGCAACGCTCTGAGCGCTTTGGTTCAGCTCTGACAAGACAAATCTGAACATCATTTTTCACTGGACATTTTCTGCACAAATCATGTTCTGTGAATTCCCTGCATGCTCTGGGATGACAAGAACGCTGTCACTATCCCCAGGATGTGTTCTGGAACAAAATTCTTTTACAAATCACAAACACAACATGAAATAATAAAATAGTGGTGATTTCAAACCTCTGTTAGCAAGTGCTGCTCTCGTGAGGCTGATTAGGTAGAATTTCTTCCTGGAAAGGGCTGTCAGTCATTGGAAGGAGCTGCCCAGTGCCCATCCCTGGAGGTGCCCAAGGAAGGCCTGGACGTGGCACTCAGTGCTCTGGGCTGGGGACAGGGTGGGCATCGGTCAGAGTCTGGACTTGATGGCCCTGGAGGGCTTTTCCCACCGTAATTCCATGAAATATCTGGGTTTATGTGTCAGTCCAGTTCTCCCAGACTGGGTCTAAGCTTACCCAGTTAATTTGTTCAAAGCAAAATGTTTAATGTCTAGAGAAGCCCTGTTATTTAGTTAAACACCTCTCTTTTATATTGCTGCTTATAAAAAGTGAATTTTAAGTTAAAATAAGGACCACCTTATTTTTGTCCCAAGAGCTCTAAATGGTTCCTAGAGCTTCTGTCTTTGAAGTCTCCTGTCACTGTGGAACCAATTAAAGCACAATTAACCCATTTATCTGAGGGGTTCAAGCGCAGACCTGGTGTGGGCCCCAAATGTTGGGGTGGAAGCAGCTGGTGATGTGAAGGGAAAAGGGGAGAGGAGGGTGGGGTGAGGGAAATAATGAAAATAATATTGTGCAGTAAGGCCTTAATGAATTTCAGGTGATGTTTACTGTGTGTGCCACGACTGGGTTTGGCTCTGGGATGGGTTTACATCTTCCAGGCAAACATCCAGCAGTTCTGCTGGCCCATCCCTCGTGGATGCTTGACTGTAAGACTGATGTCCCAGCTTTAACACCCCACAGCTGGGTGCTAAGTGGGGAATTGTTCTCAGGCTGAGGAATTAATAGCAAAGTTTCCCTGACAGAAAGAGCCAGGCATTCATCCCACAGCAATTGTTCCCAGAAGTGGCAAATACAAATTAAAGCACTTTGCTACTGCATTTGTTTTTTCTGTGAAGGTCTTTATTTATGACGTTTGCTGTTTAGGTTTGAAATCTCAGCCCTTTATAGAGTTACACACAAATTGCACATGAAAACAAAATGTGACTGAAGACAAAAATAAACATTATCACCAGGAGAAATGATTGTTTTCAGAAATATATCCAACCTCACCCCATCTTCTTGTATAAAAACTGATTTTTGCACCTCGGGACCTTTGTCAGACTAAGTAAAAAGATGTTCTGCATTAACTCTTTTGTGCTGAGGTGTTTTCCTGTTCTTAAGGGAGGGAAGAGGCTGCACCCTGAGCATCTCCAGAGAGCCACCCACGGCGAGGGCCAGCACTGGCGTGTGGAGCACCATCCTCACTGTCTGAAGAGGGCACGGGGAGACTCTCACCATTAATAAAGGGTTCTTTGGAAACCTCTCCAACACAGCTGAAGTGCAGAAATTACCCAAAGTGCTCCCAAACTCCACTTACGGGGCCATGACTCAGCTGAGACCAAGAGCTCCTGGTTTCTCCACGGTAAGTGGGAGTTGTTCGATCCCACCGCTTTTAATGACTTCAGAGTAAAAGGAAAGTTATTTTAAAGTAAGAAAAACATTTTCCCCAGTGGAAAACTTCCTGCCAAGGTCTAATTCTTGGTTTGAATGAGCTCTCTAGAACAGAGCTCATTGAGGTGTCTGCTGGTGAGGGGAGAGGGGAACAGCTTTGAACTGGAAATAGCCGAGCTTTGATACCAAATCTGTATTTGCTGTTGCCTTCTGTTCAACTTCAGTGCCTGCTGTTATGTAATGGAAATAGAAAAATACATCTGAAACCAGCAAATATTAAAGGTAGCAATGCATTAAAAGAATAACAGATCAACACTGTGCAGGAGGAGGAGATCCCTGAGCAGGGGACTGAGTCGCTCCTAACGAGGTTAAGCGTGAACAGCTGACAGGAGTTCAACATTTTCATTCCTTGTTCTTCAGTGACAGAAGTATTTGTTTAATTTTGGACCTGAAGTAACAATTAAATAAGCTTTTTTAGCTTTTGCAGGAGTCAGTTTCTCAAGCCATTTTAATTAATGTTTATTTGTCTGAAAGTGCCAAAGCCTGGGAGGGATCTGGCAGTGCTAAACCACCTTTGTTATTTCCTTAACTCAAGGCGTAGAGGCAGCAGAGAGAACCTGTCTGCCCTGGTTAGGCTGATCCAACCACCAGGAATCTGAATTTAGCTGACACACAGATGACACCCACACCCAGCTCTTCCTTTCCACTGTGTTTTTTCCCATCTGTTTCTGAGGAGAGGAAAAGCAAAAATCAGGTGCTGGGTTGGTTTTGTTGCTGTTTTGTTTGGGAGAGAGCAGGCTCTGCTTCCTCCAGGTGCAACATTCACCTACCAAAGCAGACAAGACTTATTTTCTCTTTTAGCATTTAGACTTTAGTTTGGGGTTAGAGGTAGAATTTCATCGCTGTAGGTGTGGGAGCAGGAGCTGCACAGGGGTTTCAGCATCCCCTGCTGGAAATTCTGTATGGATATCCAGGTGCAGGCACATCTGGATGGTGGCTTGGCCACATCTGGACTTGTCACCTGTCGTGGGTTTAGCAAAACCATAAAATAGCCCAAAATAAAGGGATTTCCAGGGGCCAGGGTGGCCCTGCAGCACCCAGCTCCCCCTGTGCCCTGCACGACTTCACTGTGAGGATGGGGAGAGCAAATCTGAGGAGAGGCTGGTGAACATCTCACTGAAACTCCTCTCTGCTGATGCCCAAATTTCCAGTTCTGGTTACGCAGCACAGGGAAAATCACAGCCTTTATGCAGCACTGAAGAAAGTAAGCAAAACTTTATATTCCCAAACTGTTAAAGTAAGAGCTGAAAATCCTGGAAATTCTCCATACGTTCGGAAAATCCAGGGTTCCATTTCTATATTTTTGTGATTGTTGCTGCACTTTCAGGTGCTCTCATTTCACACGTGAAAATTGGTGATGAGCAGATTAAGGGATTTCCTACCACCTGTGGAGTTATTAGAAAGAGCAGATGCTGGTAGTGCTGGAAATAGAATTCTAGCTTGGAATTTAGACTTCTTTTATTTGCACATTTCTGAGAAATGAAATATATGTGACTCCTAATGATCTAAGTTATTAGAGAGAAAAAGAAGGCTTTGAGGGATCTGGCCTCCTGACTGTGTCCTATTAATTGTAAAATAATTTCTCTGATGACAATGGAAAGCTGCACAGTAATTACAGTGGCCCAAGAGAAGAAATTACTGTGGAGTCTCGAGTTATCAAACAGCTCCAACCTTTTTTAATATCACAGAAATGCTCAGACTTCATGCAAGAAAAGCAAAATACCCCAAGGTAGTCTAATTTCATCTCCCAGCAAATGGAAGTCTTTTTTCTGTATATGCAAATCACATTTTTATTACAGCAAAGAGCAATGTGTACTTTATTTTTTTTTTCTTTTAGCTCATTGGAAACACAGCTGATGTAATTGGACAATTGATGTAATTGCAAACGCAATTGCAGTAATTGCACATGCAAATAAGGGATTATTCTCAGGGCTATAAAACTTCTGGTACAGGTACAATGTACTCCTGCATTGCTTGGCACATAATTGTATGGGTATTTTGCACCAAGGTTTTTATGCTCCTACCTCCTTATTTATTTGGGAACAGCTCCGTTCCCTAAATATGAAATATCCTTTACACAGCAAGCAATAAAAATAATGGCTTCCCCATAATACTCAGGGCTGGGAATGCATTATGTCTAAACTGTGGTGCCTTTTACTTTATGGAGAGTGAAATAAACACTTACTGCAGATAAAACCTCATTTAAGCTCCACAGCCACCAGGACCATCCGGAATATTTGCTGGTTCCGATGGCAGCGGGAGGGGAACGTGGCAGGCAATAGTTCATGATGTTTTTTTTAAACCTGTTGTTGCTAATGATAACATTTTAAATGTAATAACTTTTCCTTTCACGCCTTATCTTTCCATTTCCTTGGCGTCAGGAGCTGCTCTGTGGTAAAATCCTCCTTTGTGTGTGAGGAAAAGCCACGAGTTTGTGCAGCCCAAGTGTTTTATAGCTCTGCTTCCGAGCTGCTGGGATTCAGCACGGAGCCGTGCTCACTCGGGTCATTCCTTGGGGTTGGATAATACCTCTTTTCCTTGTTTTCTCCTCCGTTTTTTTACCCCTGAGTGCAGTGGAGGCATCAGCAGCGCGTTCCAACAGCACCGGGCTTTAAGGGAGCTGGTAGAGCCAGATCCAGGTAAAATGGGCTGAATACATTGAATTTATTACTTTTATTGTCTTCTATTCCAGAGTAGGAGAGCCCACAAGCTCCACATCTGCTGTTAAAGGAAACATTGAATTTATGAGGCAAATAAAACCCCAGGTTGGGATATCATTGCTGGTAAAATCCAGTGGCACTGTAGGAATAAAGTGAAAATCCCAGTGATGGCTCCTGACATTTGAGAGGGCCAGGCAGGTTTCAGTGATGGACAGAACCATCCAGGTGTGCGTGGCAGGAAGGGAACAGTACCTGAGGGGAGAACAGGGCCATGTGCTCAGCTGTGGGGACCAACAGAGATCAATTTCAGTGTACAGGAAATGCTTTTCCATGCAATCACAGAAAAATCTCCCCCAACATGTATTTAAAGCTAGAGGGACCCCCAGGAAGAGCTGCAATGCTTTATTTCCAACAGTTTGCTGGGCCAAGAAAGGGGCAGGAAAAAACACTTTCCCATTCATATAATTATGGCCCAAGGAATGAATTTTTCAGATTAAGCCATCATTTTTATCCTGGTGTGATCACTCTGTATCCAGAGTAACTCCAGGACTGACCCGGGGGTGATATGAGCCCACTTTTTCCTCACTGTGAGGCCAGTTCCTGTATTTGTCCATGTTCTGCCTCAAACTCCATGTTCCTCATCACTCTCTGAACATTGGAGTGACTCTTGGGAGAATGGTGAAGAAGAGGGAACTGGGTTCCCAAAGGGAATTTATTCCTCATAAATCCCTCTCTCTATAGGGTGGTGTCTGTATGAAAATTACGGATTCTTGCTTTGCAAAAGTCGTGGTGGCCTGACACTGCTGGAGTCTGGGTGTTTCAGACCTTTGCCTCAATGCAGTCTGGCAGTTCTTGCACCAAAGCCACGCTCTGCAGACACGGAGGTGCCCAGAGCCACAAGGTTTGCCCTGCACGGGCACAGGGGCACGATCTGCCAGGCAAATAATCCTGGAAATGACCTGCCTCGGGTGGCCAGCCCCAGCTCTGGACAAGGGAGGGGTTGTGGCACTGCCCTGGCTGCAAGAATTAGATCTGAGAACAGGATTATTTGCAGTTTCTGGCTCTGGTTAAGCTCCCTGGGAAGGCCCTGCCGTGCTTTGTTGAACAAACACTTACGTGAGATGGGAACTTGATCTTCACATGACATTTGTAGCTTGATAGGAAGAACCTCTGGCTTAATCTGTTCCACTGAGAGATGGGGATTTATTTTATTTATCAAATTCAAGTATGATCGGTGTGGAATAGTGTCGGATCTGGTGGAGAAATGCTAATGCAAGTAAAGCCTTTATGCTTCTCTCATTTCACCTTCTCTCATTTTCTTTCTCTTAATTCTTAATTCCAGTAGAAAGGCATTGTGTTTTACCTTGGTTTGTGTTTATTCTCAGAGTAAGAGCTTTCACTGCTCACCCACTGCTGTCCACGGATTGGGAATGCAGTTCCTCTGGATCGAGGGTATCCTCACACTCCTGCTGGGCAGCTGAGCTCATGTTTCCATAGAATAATGGAATGGCAGAATGGCTTGGGTTGGAAGAGACCTTAAAGATAACCTGGTTCCACCCCTGCCGTGGGCAGGGACACCTTCACGGAGCAGGTGACAAGATGAGGGAGTAGAAGGCAGTGACAACAATCCCTCAGCTTGAGCAGAACCGAAACTGTGCAGTTCCAGGTGCCCAGAGCTGTGTCACACAAATGGGTAAAACTCGTGGTCAGCAGTTAGTGCGGGTTGTAGAGGGGAAGGCGATTCCAGCCCTTTGTGGGACAGAGCTGGTTTTGTGTCACAATTCCCCTCCTGGTTGTCCTGCAGGGCCCTCTCCTTCCAGAGGCTGGGCCGAGGCTCCAGGAAGGTCTATTTGCAAAACCCCAAATGAAGCCTTGTATTAAAACCAATCCCCCATATGGTGGCAGCCTTTTGAAAGAGATGGGGAAAAGCTCCCTCCATTGAATGTTTGTTTTAATGCAGTCAGGAAGAAAAACAGTTCATGTGGAATGGCTCTTCTCAATTCCTTGGGGAAAAATGGGCATCTCTGAAGCACTTCCACAGGAACCTGAGAGAGGGAGAGGCTTCCTCATTCATTGTTAAAAAGATTATTTCCCTTCTTGACCTTATATCAAGATAGGAGTGGTTTTAATCATTTCCATCACAGTCATAGTCTTAGATAAATATCATTTTTACCTTTGTATAATATTCTTCTATATTTTCATAGAATAAAACTATATTGCAGGCTAAAAAAAGAGGGGAAATTTCAAATGGGCAGTGCAAGCATGCAATTTTAATGTACTGAGAGGTGTAAGGACACAAACCCATAAATACATCACCAAAATCAACCAAATGTGTCTGCATGCACAGACATGAGAAATACCAGCTTCCTTAGCAAGGTGAAGGCTTTGTGTGATTCCCTCTGGAGAGCTGCCAATATAACTAAATATCATCAATAATGTGAATATAGGTCCCAATATAAGAAATAGAGGTCCCACTTCTGCTGTGTTGTTGTTAAGGCCTCAGCAGAGGCTGCACAGTGACTTGGAAGAGTTTGTTCCTCTTCCCTGAGGCATTTCTGCTTGTATTCAGCAAATTCCAAAATTAGGTGCTCAGCAGAGTCCTCCTTGTTCCCAGCAGCTTTTCGCGAGCAGCGAGCCCTGTGCTGGCAGCCCCTGCCCTCTGCTGCTGCGGGCAGGGAGAGCCGGTCCGTGCCCTCCGGGGAGCAGGCAAAATCTGTTTGCCCGAGATGTAAGTCCCGTAAATCAGGGCCGTGAACTGGAAAGCACGCCGGGGAAAGTGGGGCTAATTCCTTGAACTGCCCATTGGGCTTCGCTCCTTCCTCCTCCGAGGATGCGGCTGCCAAGGAGAAGCTGTTTCCTGGGAAGCTCTGCCACCTCTGGAGGCTTTGGGGCTTCCAGAGGGCCTGTTTGGCAGCACTGCTCCGCTGGAGGAAAGGCTTCAATTCGCTTTGAAGGGGCTCAGTGCAAGGAAGGTTCTTTTTTTCCCCTTTTCCTTTTGTTCAGTGGCTGCTGCCCACCGGAATCACTCGGCTCAGACGAGCAGAGGCGTTTGGGAGGCAGGAGGGTCCCAGCACCGTGGCAGGGTGACACTGTTTGCCCCCGAGCCCTGGCAGGGAAAAGCAGCCTGTCTGTGCTGTGGCATCCAGGCAGAGCACCAGGAGGGCTTTTTCAGGCAGGTTTCGAGTTGTGGTGGCTGACAGTGTTTTGTCTTTCTCACTGCTCGGAGTGAGCTGCTGTGCTGCCCTCAAATGACCTGCTCCTGCAAGCTTTCATCCCCCAGGGAAAGTAAAACTGGAGGGAAAGAGGAATGCACGGGTGACCCACAGGTGTGAGGAGCTCCGGGGGGATCTGCAGTGCCAGCTCCACCTGCCTGGCACCCTGGTCCTGCAGGAGCTGCTTTCCCAACAGGAGCTGTGAAGGCAGGGCAGGATTTAAAATATGCTTCAAGAAAGGATGGAGGAAAGATGGAGAGGGACTTTTTACAAAAGCACAGAGTGACGGGAAAATGGGGAATGGTTTAGAGCTGAAAGTAGTAGGTTTAGATGGAATGTTAGGAAGGAATCCTTCCCTGTGAGGGGGGGCAGGCCCTGGCACAGGGTGCCCAGAGCAGCTGTGGCTGCCCCTGGATCCCTGGCAGTGCCTGAGGCCAGGCTGGACATTGGGGCTGGAGCACCCTGGGACAGTGGAAGGTGTCCCTGCCATGGCAGGGGTGGCACTGGAGGGGCTTTGAGGTCCCTTCCAGCCCAAACCAGTCTGGGATTCTGTGAATATCCTGAGTTGAAAGGAGCTCCCAGGGATCGCCCAGTCCAGCCCCTGGCCCTGCACAGGCCAGCAGTGATGGGCCCCCCACCCAGGTATGGTTCTTGTCCCGGACCCCTCTGCCCCTCTTTGTGCTCAGCCCAAGTCCCCTCTGTGCCCAGGGGAAGGGGCTTGGTTTCTTGGCCTCTCTCCACCCCTGGCTCATGGAAATGCAGTGTCTGTGCTGACTGGCGGCTCCGAGAGCCACAGCCTGCTTATTGTTTTAGAAATAAAGATATTAGCATGCAAATGACTCTGGGAGGTGTTTCTTCTCATTAGAGAATGGAGATCATTTGATAAAAGATGCAGAGTGCTTCATCTGGAAAAGGGCTCAGCAAATTTGTCTTGTCTCCGTGGCTCTCTCACCACGAGAGCTCAGGGAGTGCAGCGGGGAAAGCTCCGGAGACAAATGGTTTGTGACACTCGGGTTACCTTTACTGTGCAAGGTGGGCGTGAAATGTTTTATGGGGAGACAAAAAAGATGATGGGCAATTAACTACAAACTCATGCAGCAGGTTTATCATATGCTCAGCTCATCCATCTGTGTCTCAGTCTCCAGCAGACTCATGAGTTTCATCAAGAAAACCATTTTCAAACTGGCAGAGCAAAACAGATCGGTTTTGCCTCCGAGCCCCATCGAGGTTTGCAGTGCTTTTATCATATGTTTATGGTTTGCAGATGCAAAATACACATGTCAGAGGAAAGAGGGGGGCAGATACTTCTCCCCTTGCAGGGGGCATGTTTTGAAATATTTCTCACCCAGGGACCAATTCTGCAAATGCTCGTGTGCCTGTGAATGGCTTTACTCAGATTAATGGAATCCTTTGGGATGAGATGCTAAACACGGTGTGTAACTGCATTTGAATTCCAGCCCCTGTCCTGTGATACTGAAAGGATGGCTCAGGGAATTAGGAGAGGAAGGATGAGCTGGTGGTTAATGACTGGATCGCTCTGGAAAATGTTGGTGCTGGTTGTGCCTCTGCTGCAGATTCAATCACTTGGTCTGGTTGTAACTCAGTTTTGGTCTGTAAAGTCACAGAGTCACGGAATGAGTTGGATTGGGAGTGACCTCAAAGCCCACCCAGTGCCCCCCCTGCCATGGCAGGGACACCTCCCACTGTCCCAGGCTGCTCCCAGCCCCAATGTCCAGCCTGGCCTTGGGCACTGCCAGGGCTCCAGGGGCAGCCACAGCTGCTCTGGGCACGCTGTGCCAGGGCCTGCCCACCCTCACAGGGAACAATTCCTTCCCAAAATCCCATCTATCCCTGCCCCTGTCCCTGTGAAGCTGTTCCCCCTTGTCCTGTCACTCCATGCCCTTGTAAAAAGTCTCTCTCCAGCTCTTGTTGACTCCCTTCAAGTCAGGATAGTTGTTGTTTTCTCAGTCTGTTTGTGCCAAATCAGTTAATACTTCACAACTGCCCCTCTCAATATTATGTCAATGAATATCTTATTGGAGACGTTTAAGTACTAATCTTACATAAATAATTTTTTCCTTAACTAATTAGCTGGACGCAGTCTTGCCAGATTGGTTAAAAAAAGAAATTGATTTTCAGAATCAAAGGTAATTATTTTTATCCTCTGAATCTTCAAGGGCCTCTTCTCTTTTCAGCCTCTAAATGTAACTGCTCCACAAAAAGCACACAGCTCCTCCCTGGAGACGGGGCTGGGAGGGAATCAATACAGTGGGAGCTCGGCACTAATCAGTTCGAGTGCCACAAAGCCCTGGGATGATGCCTCTCTCTCACCCTGCGTTAGGGGAGGGTGCTGAGCCCAGGTCACCTGGGAATAACCCTAATAAGTTTGATAAAGAATTAAGTGGTGCAGGTCCCTGGGTCTGCCGTGGGGTCACTGGTGCTGGTGCACAAACAGCTCCCTACAGCTTCCAGCTGTACTTTTCCATGCCATGCTCCACTTTCCTTACAGGAAAACCACTTCAACAAAGCAATGCCCTAATTTTTTATTAATTTGCCAAATAAATGTACATTCTTTATTGCTTTAGAAGAGTGCTGTTGATGGAACACTGTGCAGCTCTGAGGCTTCAGCCAGGGAAATGCTGCCTTTAAATTCCCTCCCTCGCCGCTCAGCGCTGCTGGAGGAAGGGAACTCCTGGAGAAAGATGTTGGCCCTGTGGACTCTGCTGACAGTCCATAAATCGCAGTTCTGTCAGCCCAAAGAGCTGCCATAAAGAGAGCAGATTAGAAGAGATTAGTTCTGCCAAGTGGCCTGAAGAGAGGATTTCCAGCTGCCCTCGGCCTGCCCGGGGGCTGAGGGGTCGGGAGAATCCTCCTGCTCCTCTCACACCCACTCGAGAGCTGCTGTCCTGGGGCAAGGGGCAGGGATCAGGAGAGGCTGCGGGTTGTTTTTCCATCTCTGTGTTATTTCTGGAAGTGGCTCATTTCTGATTTTTGCCCTTGACAGAATCAAACTCTGCTGGAATGGGATGGGTTGGGTGGGGAGGCACCTTAAAGCTGATCCCGTTCCACCCTGCCCTGGCAGGGACAGCTCCCTCCGTGTGAAACGTGCCCAGGGGATGGGGATTGATCCCTCAGGACACTCTGGGGATGCTCGGGAGAGGAGGGGAGCTCCCCAACAACCACCAGTTGGGGTATCAGTCATCAACAGGGTTTAGGTTAAAGCATCCCAAAATCAGTGCTGCAGTTGGTTGTTGTGTACCCTGGAATCTGGACACCAAAAAAGTTTTGGAAAATTCAAATTCACTTTGGGAATGATAATGGGGTGTTGTCCCCGGATTTCTTCTGGCTCATAAAAGCTTCACAAGCCTGGTTTTTATGGTTCAAGCCCTGGATTCACACAGGAGCACCTGGGAAGGGTTAAGTGTAGCCCCTGCCAGAAAACACCTGGGATGGAATAGTCAGGAATTCTGAAGGAATGAGGGGAGGGAGGCCTTTTATTGGAGAGTCCAGGATGGGTGAGGGCTATCACAAATCTGCTGTATTGGACGTGCTTTTAGATCTGGCAGAGCAGAGGGGCTTTAATCCCTTGGCTCGGAGAGGGAGGGAAGAGCCATTAACTGATGGAGCCACTCCCAGCTCAGGCGACACAAAATGTGCCTTTCTTCCCTCCCTGCTCCTCAGCAAGGCAGGAAAGCCAGTCCTTGGATGGCCAGATTTTAATCACGCCTTGTATGAGGCACCAGGAACCTGAGTGTTTGTCTGCATTCCTAAATAGTGATATAAATGTATCTGCTAGATTTTCACCTGAATTTTGCATGGGTAAAATGCCTTCCATCCCAGTTTTTCTCCCTCAATTTCCTATTTTCCAATATAAATGCAGATATTTTATAAGTCCTTATGATGTGATCCTGCAAACCTGTCGGTGTGATGAGTTCTCTGCAGTCTGGAGGTGCCTCTGTGGTTCTTGTTTTGATCATGGGATGCTGCAGAGAGAAAACCTGCTGGAAGAAGGCACTGTGAGCCTGTGGGAGAGCACCTTTCCCATTTTCCTGCTTCCCTCCAATAGTTTTTGTAAATTCTTTGGAAAATCCTGTTGTACCTTATTTTAAAAAGGGATACAAGGTGAGGGCATGGAAGTTTAAATACTTGTTGTTAATAAATAAACATAAAAATCAGAATTTAAATAGAAATATCATTGTGTATCTTATCATTTAAATAAGCCAGTTTATTTCTACAGTCACTTTGAAATAGTGCGAGATAATTTTCCCTTTATATTTTCCATTTCTAGTCTATCATATCCATGCGAATGTTTTGATAACCTGAGTTTCCCTGTGGTTTATTTATCTGTGGAGGAACTGGTGTGGAGAGAACAAGTTCATCTAGAAATGTCTATTTTACTTGATGGGACATTTGCTCCCTCCCAGAGATGGAATATTCTGTCCCCATTTGATTCACTGGAGAAAATGAAATGCAAAATAAGCAGGGAAAGGGGAGCTGTGATGGTAAAATGTGAGATATTTGTTAGTGTGCATCATGCACATGTTCAGAGCCTTTGAATGGGGCCCTAAATTTATATTAATGCTCCAGTCCATGTTCCTCGTGCCTAAGGAATAACAGCCTGTGCCAAGCCAGCGACAGAAAACGAGATGGGAAAGGTTCTGTCGGTGCAGGCAGGGCTGGTGTGAACAGAAATGTGACATTTGGGTGCAGACTCAGAGGTGCAGGGCTGGGGTTGTCCTCGAGCAGCTCACGGTCCCTGCTCTGGAGTCTGGTTTTCTCAGGAGCACAGGAAGGGCCTCGTGCCCAGGAGCAGCAGCACCGGGCACCTGGGGCTGGCTCAATTGCTTCAAAGTCAAAATAAGCAATCACCCCATTCTCAAGTGTCAGGTGAATGTATTTCAAAGTAATTAATTGCTGGTTAATTGCCATGCAGGTTACTATCCTGGACAATAAAATTCCCGGGTATTTTTGTTGCCATAATGTGAGTTTTTGTGTCTGGACTGACAATCCTGAGGCAGCTGCACAGCTTCTGCCTGGTGTACAAATCTCAAAGAGGTGCTCATCAATTTTTTAAAACAAGAGCTGGCCCTGGTTCAGTGAAAGAATTGAGCTGAATGAAAATCATGAAATTGGGAAGCTTAATTAAAATAACTGCTGATATAAAGTGCTAAGGGATAAGACCTGTACATGATAATAATAAAAAAAATTAGAAGTCTGTAAAAGAAACTTTCCAACCTGCTGGCCACTGGCTTTTCCTGGTCACTCCAGCTCTGGGAGTATGTCAGTGAATGTTGGGGCTCTGGTAGCCGTGCTGGAGTAACTCTGAAAGAGCCTTCTCCAAGATGTGGCAACCGCCCGATGTTTCAAACTCCTCCTGAAGCCAGGAACTGCTCCCCAGGGAAACTCTGCTGACACCTGAGGAGCTTCTGGATGGAGAACACGTGGATGGAGCTCCAGGGTGTCAGCCCTGCCTCCAGCACAGGTAAATCCAGTTTTTCCTCTGGGATGCAGCCTTGGCCACAGGAAGGAGCTGTGCTCTGCCTGGGGAACACTGAGAAAAGGGAGTGCAGACATTTTAAAGCCAATTCTGGTTGTTTTTCAAACCTGAGCTGTGCTGTTGTATGTTCTTGGATATTTGAAAAGCCTAAATTAGCATTCAGAGAGCTGCTGGCAATTTGGGGGCCAGATTTTGCTCTTATTTCCCTTTGTACAGAGCAGGAATGTGTAAGGAGGAATTGGCAGCGCACCCAGCACAGATTTGAGCTTGTTTAAACTGAGTTTCTAGAATTGCTTTGCTCTTCTTCAGGCGGTGGGAGCTTCCAGCCTGGTGCTTCACTGGGGAGTGGAGGCTCCCCTGGGCCCCGCTCCGAGCACGTCCCCAGCCCTCTCCTGGTGATTTCCGTGGTGAAATCCTCGCTCTGGCCCGGCGCAGCCCTGGTTTCTGCCGGGATCAGTGCTGGGGTTGATCCCGGGGCTCCTGTGCCTCCTGCCAGCTCTCCAGGCTGATGGAACAGCAGCATCCCTTTGCTGAGTGAAGTTTCTCCCTGGCTGTGCATCCTCGTGCCAGTTCTCCCTCTAAAGCAAACATTCCAGGTGCTGGGGAGGGCCCCCTGTCACATTCCCTCCTGAAGCCCCAGGCTGGGGTCACTTCCTCTGGAAAGATCTCCAGGGTCTGGATGCCCACAGAGCGTTAAGGCTGGGAGAGCCCTCCAGGGTCATCCACTGGCTGTGCAGAAAAAAGAGACTGGGGATCTCCAGGGGGTTTTGTTTTCTTCTAATTTTTGCCCCTTTATCGTGTTCTGTCCTTGCAAACCAGGGCTGGAGATTGTCCTGTAGCAAAAGTCACCTTTTTATCAGAGCCTCACGTGAAGCATTTCCCTCAGTGCAGGCACAGGGCTGGGGTTTGGGGGCTCCCAAAGTGGGTCCTGAATGGAGAATTGGTGCAATAAATGGATCATTCTTTGTTTTAATGCTGACAGAGGTTCTGGCTCCTCTGGGTTGTCATAAAGTGCAGTGATTGAGTTACACCCTTTCCTATCACTTTAATTAATTCTGGATCAATTGCTGCTGTGTTTGTATCTGTAGCAGCTTTCACTGGAGGAAGGAGGTTGGGGAAATATTACTGTTCAAGCAGTTTAGGATTAAAACGGGATGAATAACTTTTATGGGAGAAGAAGAATATGTTTAATTTTGAATTTGTTATTCCTTGGGCTTCGTGCAGCCTGCTCTGCTTTGCTCCCAGGTTTTGTGGGAGAGGCAGACAAGAACTGCTGCAATATCTGTTATGATTAATGCCCTGGAGGAGCCTAATGGTTATGGAATTACTGCATGTTTGAAGGGTCTGACATGGCAGATAATTTCTCCCTGCTCCCCCTGCCCTGGCACCAGGAGATTTAGACTTGCTGATGCTCCCGAGGAGCTGTCCCAGCCCAGCTGCAGAGCTGAGGCCCAGAGATGGTGGGGATAAGGTAAATAACCTCTCTGGCCACGGGCAGCTTATCTAAATGAAACCCCAGCTCAAACCCCCTCGGAATCTCTGCCATCGCTCCTGCAAAAGCCCATATTTAAAAAGAAAATGAAATGTTGGAGTTTTCAATTTCAAGTGGGTGCAAGTATTTCAGTTCCAAAAAAAAAAAATTAGATGGTAGATTGTGAAAAAAATAAATGCTGCAGTGTCCAAAAATGACAGAGTGCAAAATCCCACATTTTATTCAGAGCAAACAAAACCAATCAAGGCCTTTCACAGGAGATGAATGGAAGGGACCCACCAGGAGCTCTGAGTCCAACTCAGCCTGCACAGAACCAGCTCTGGAGTTCCCCCAGCGCCTTTGTGGTAGGAAATGTCAGAAATACCATTAAAGGTGTTAATTCCCAGCTCCCCGTTTTCCCTGGGATGCTCCCCAATTTCCTTTTCCCCACAGCAGCAGCAGGGTCCACCAGGTACCCACAGCTCCCACAAGGAAAATGATTAAAGAATGGATTTTTATCCTGAATCAAACTTCTGTTATTTCCAGACTTGTCTGGGGCATAAATTGGAAATCAAACACCCAACAAGTTCCTTCCATCCCTGCTGAAAGGCTCCAGGCTTCATTTAGTCAAGGCTCAGAATTAATTTTCCTATTAAATGAATGCTTTCTTAAAACGAAGGGGGAAAATGTTTTCACTGATAAGATTGTTCTGTGAACCATTCCTAATGAGCTGCTGTGTCATTCCCTTCTGCCTCCTATTTATCTTGTTTAGATCCCTTCAATTTGAAGTATTCCAATCCTTTGCTGCCTGCTAAGAGTTTGTTTTGTTTTAGGTGGGAGCTTCAAATAATTTTCAAGAGCTATTAGAAAGTAAAATATTTTATTTATTTCTTTATATTGGCTTTTTTTTTCAGGTGAGTGGATATAACATATTTCTATATAAACTTTTTATCTATTTCTGTAACGTTTATAATCTAAATTTCCTTTTTAATACATGGCCTTGGTTATTTCCCAAAGACATTTTCCTTTTTGCCCTGGGAAAGTGCTTGAACTCCATAAAGATTTTGGAGGCCTGGCAGGTGTAGGATCACTTGTGGGGCTGCCTTTAAGGTGATTTTCATACAAACAAGTGTTTTTTGCCCAGCAGAAGCAGATTTTTACCTGTTGTGCAGCAGGAGCTGTGTGGTGAAGGGTCCCTGCAATCGCCACCACCCAGCAGTGGGGTTTGGCAGCTCTGCCTTCCTTTCACATGGTAGAACACTCTTGTGGTTAAAAAAAGTACTTGTAACTTCTCAGAAGACATTTTTGGAGGTGCCTTTAAAACGGGAGAGATGAACACTGGGGAGGAAAAGAAATCCCTCAAGATCAAATTGAGTCATTTTAAATCGCTGCAGGCCAAAACACAGCTTTTATTTTGTGACTGGCTAATTCAAGGTGACTCCCAGGGCCCTGAACACCTTCAGACATGGCTGGGATTGGGATTTCTTTTGGACAGGGATATTTTGTGAGTGTTTTTGGGGATTTGCATGGCCAGGTCCTGTTGTAGGAGGGGTTATTGCTATTTATCTCTGTCCAGCCCAGTGCACCCATTTCCCGCTCGGTGGGAAGAGCTCAGGCTCTTGCTCAGGGCTGTTGGTGTTTATTGGATACCACAGCATCTCCTCCCTCTGTTTTAATCCCGAATTTGGATGCAGCAGCTCCCACAGCTCCCACAGGTGCCCGTGGGTGCAGGGGCATCGCCCGCGGGGTCCCTGTGTGGTGAAGCCCAGACTGGCTGGGGGACCACCAGCAGCAGCTTTTACCTCCCTGCCTCCATGAATTTCACTCAGAGGTGTTCAGCTTCCCAGAGTATTTTAAGGAATTGAGCAAATTAGAAAAACTACTGAAGCAAGAGCTTCCCTGTGCCTCTGTCAGGTAACGCCGCACTCGGAATTTATCTGAGAAAAGAAGAACTTTCACAACCCAGTGATTCCACTTCTTATTCTTTCTACACGGTGAAGTATCATAATATTCTTTAATAGTGTCATACTTATATTTCACGCTCTAATCCACTTTTCTTCTCCCTTCCCATTGTATTTCACCCAGCTGGAAGTCTGGAGCGTGCCCGCGATCGGCCGCTCCCGGCGTGCGGGGCCGAGGCAGCGCCCAGCCTTCAGCAGGAATTGTCTCCTTTTGGCAAACTGAAACCCTGCAAACTTTGTGCTGTAAAGAATTATAATGTCCTGTGCATAATGTGCATTTTCTTTACCTTTTCCATTATCTACTTCACAGCAGAGCACATTTGTCACTGGTTTTCTTTCCTTGTGCCTTAATGAGAATCTCGGGTTTGGGAATGTGCTGGTTCTGTCCTTTGTGTCTAATCTGTGCCCTCTATTTCTCTCCCCCTCTCGGAGATAAAAGTGCGTTTTGCTGCTGTTGCAGTTCCAGATGAATTTGATCAAGATAGAGGAACTGACTCATCACCTTTTCCCGAATCTTTAGGAACTGCTCTGGCACCCGTGGCCTGGAGGAGCCGGATCAGCACCGGGCAGCGTCTGCTGGGGCTGCTGAGGGGGAACAGGAGGCTTTGCTGTTGTTTTCACCTGCGTTAAGTCTGCTTTGGATCCTGGCTCTCTCGATTTTATCTCTTATAAATGGAGAAGGAGGGAGAAAGCTTGCAAGGAGAGGATTTTAGAGCCCTTTTTACATTATTTTACAGCCAAGCATTTCCCCTCCCTTCACTTCCCTGGGGTCTGCCCCAGCTCCAAGCAGTGATCCAGGAGAATGCCAGGACACGACCTCCCCAAATCCCACAGAGCCATCCAGAGTTTGGGTTGGAAGGGAAAGTTTTAACTTGTTTGGATTCTGACCTTCCCAAGCTAACTGCTGAGTTTAAATCCATATAACTGCAATCTGCCTTTAGTGGGTCCATAATTTGATTCTTTATCCCATGTCCCATTTGTTTTCCTGCTCCTCACAATGGATATTTTCCTGTACTGCCACAGTACTGGGTTTGTCTTCTTTTTTTACTTTATTCCTTTAAGCCTCATCCCTGCTGCTCTAATTGTATAAATTACTGAAATGATATTTTTTGTACCCAGTGCTGGGGCAGGAGGAGTTTCTGAGCACGATGATATTTTTCTGTGGAGATGCAGATCCCATGTTTCAATTACTGCTCAGGCCAGGTAGCTGATTTGGGGTTTTTCCCAGGAAAACAGCCTTGGCTCTGGCAGTGCTTCTCCGCTCCCCTCCGTTGCTATGCAGCACCCTCCACCTCAGATGTTTTCTGATTTTATTTTGGGCAAACTCCTTAAAATCCAAAGATTTTCCTTCAGTTTGTTTTGCTTTGCTGGGTCAGGGGTTATTGCTGCAATCTCTGCTATTGCAGGGAAATTAAAATGGGGTTTTTCCCTCCTCCTGCAAAAATCCAGGAAAAGAAAGTGTCTGTGTGGAGGGGAACTTGGAAAGGAAAAGCTGTTGTGTTATGCAGAAGAATTTCCTTGTTTCTTTTAACTGCCTCTTGAGATTAGAATTCTCTGCCTTTATTTTTAGCAGCCAGGCTGGTGGCAGGAACAATTCCTTCCCTTGGCTTTGTCAATAGGTAAATACCATTTTTATTTTGTTTAAAGCAAAATCTGGCTGCATAGGAAATGCACCAATCCTCTGAGGAAAGCACGGGGAGCCGGAAATGCAGGCACAGCTTTCCTGCACTCATAATATTGCCATTAACACTGAATTCCTGAACGCTGCTTTTTATTTAATGCTAACTTTGTGTTTGAACAGATGGGGCTGTGTAATGTAAAGACAATCAATTCTCATACAAAAATGATAAATGAAGAACAGAGAAGCGGTTCATATTTAGAAGAAGTTTTAACATATTTATCTCTGTAACAATGAAGGTTCTTCTGATGAATAATTGCTGATTAAAGCAGGTTTTATCACAAGTGAACTGTTTTCCTCCCTTTCCTCTCCAATGGGTAGCAAAATGTTGCCTTTTAGTTTTGACTTGTCCTTTTCCAACCCACCAACTCCCACTTGTGATTTGTGCCTTTGCTGAAATAGAAAAGGATTAAGTGACATGGTGGAGTTTTGGATGTTGTGCAGCAAATCACACTGTCACCAATTGGAATAAAACCTCCCAGGAATGTGGATTTACATGGAGTTGGAGAGAGCTCTTTTGGGTTTCAGGGTTTAAATATGATTATGAAAGGGGGTGGAGAGAGGCAGAAAGAAAGAAGAGAATCAGAGGAATGCTGGGATTTAAATTTGGGTTCTTTTCTATTTAAATCTGCAGGCAGATTCTCCTGAAGGAGAGCCCAGGCAGCTCTGGCTGAGCCCATATGGAACCACTCCTTTCTCCTTCCCACGGGATGTGCTCTCCAGCAATTCCCAGCATTTATTGCCAGCACCGAGGGAATGAGTGCAGGTTAAATCAGGCCGTGGCTTCTCGGGCAGCTCCTGGGAGGAGGAGGAGGAGGAGGAGAAGGTCCCAGCCCCAGGAGAGCCCAGGCTGCTCCCAAGGCGCTCTGAGGGGACAGGAGGTGACAATGTGGGGATGGGGCAGGAAAAGGTCGGGATCCAGCGGAGCGGCTTGGGCGGGGCAGGGTCTGTCCTGCTGAAAGGGGAAAGTGAAATATTTGCTTTGCTGAGGCACTCGGCAGGGCAGGCGTGGGTGACTGCCCCTGGATAGTGATGCCCTTGTCCCATTGCAGGAGGGAGAGGTGCTGAAGGGAATTCCCTGCCGAGGTCCCACCAACCGTGAGCCCGTGGGTGACGCTCCGGTGCCTCCTGCCCCAGGAGCTGTGAAACGCAGCTCGGATCTGCACTCCCAGTGCCGTTCGTGCAGGGGCACCTGGAGCTGGGGAATGTGTTCCCACGGAAAGGCTGCTCCTGGCGAACCCAAGCTGATCCCAGGTTTTCCTATTGCCTTTTGCCTCACCTTTGCAAAAATATTTATTACCTGGGCACACCTGACCTTGCTTTGCACTTGGTGTCTGAAATTTAGAGTTCATACCTGGCTGCAGCACGGGAGTGTGAGGAACGGGATGAGGATTTCAGTGGTGTTATAAAATCCTTCAAAACGTGTGGGGCCTCCATCGGCAAGCTAAATCCAAATCAACATCCCAGTGTCTTATTAATCAAACAATTTCAGCTCCCAGCCCTTTCCATTGGGTGGGTTTTGTGGAGGCTGAGAAGACGGAATTGGAAATTGCACCGAATTCCCCCCATTTTGCACAATAAACAAGCGGATCCCTCGATGTGATGCTGTGTCACATCTCGGGTCTCGGCTCGACCTCCTGGGGCAGGGAGCCTTTGATGTCGTTCCAGATCGTTCCTCTCACACAGCTTTGTCTGGGAGGGAATTCCTGCCTGACAGCCACTCACACTCCCACGTACCCACACTGTCAAAATATTACATTCTGCCCTAAATTATTTGGTGGCAATGGGAAAAACACCTGCTTGCCGAGAACACTTCTCCCTTTTAATTATCTGCAGGAATTTGGGGGGAGATGCATTATTTAAAATGGTAATGACAGCCCTGTGCAGGAGCAGGTGATTTCTGATTCCTCTTGTTCCCCTCCTTGACACTGGTGTGCGTTGTTCTGGTTCCTTTTCATCGTGTGGGAGCAGCTTCCCGAGGTGAAGGAGATATATCCTATTATTTATCCATTACATCTCTGTAGCATATGATGCACAGAACCTTTTTGGGCTAACTGTGCAGCAAAGGCTGTGTTTTAATTATAAATACATATCAAATATGCAGGAAGGCGAAATTGACAGGAGCAAAAGGAGAGCAGGAACAGGAGGAATGTCTTGGAACCACTGTGCTGCGGGAATTTTGGAAAATTAGTGTTACAATATTCAGAGGGGTGTTTTAATTTGATAGAAAAATGTGACATTTAGATTGACAGGCAGTGCTATTCTGACAAGGCATTTTTCTGTCTGACTGTCTGAACAGTTGCTATGTAATATTTATATTTGTCATGTGTTTTTCTAGATACAGGAGTTCTTTAGATACTTAAATTTATCACATGAAAACCCTCTTCAAATTCTTATATGTAGGTTTTAATAGTATTTGGTGATTTACAGGGTGGGTTGGGGTTTTTAGATGATTGTTTACAATATTGTGGTGTCTGTAAAGTGAAATACACGCACAGGGGCACTCTCGCTTTCCTTGCAGAGCTAATCCGAGGGAGGAGCTGCCCCGGCCGCGGGGCTGCTCCCGTGGCAGCGCTGGGATGTCGGCAGAGCATCCTGAGGATGGTCCCGGTGGGAGCGGGGTGCTCGGGATGGAGCTGCCCGGTGTCCCCGCAGAGGG